>VZRV01009655.1:3100961-3250414 GCA_013398115.1 Falcunculus frontatus
CCCCCCCCGGCATTGCGTATGTGAATCTCCTCGACTTTGACTCCAGAAACAAAAGCCTTTGTTTTAATAGCTCACGGTGGTGACTGAGGTGTCAGCTTTTTACTACTTTACAGATTCATGGCAAGGAAGTAGACTTAAGTCCGTATAAGTCAAAGGGAAATTCCTGAAACTTCAGGAAAGTACAGAGGGGTGCAGAGTGCGCACGGTCACTCACAGGGTTGGATCACAGCAATAGTTACTGGACTTAATTGTGAAAAGTATTCACAAAGATGGAAAAGAAATTCAAGTTCTTGTCAGAAATACATCTGCTGAAGAAAAATGTACTTCTAGTATCAAAATTACTATTATTTTAGTACCTATAAAGCAATACTTTTAGGGTATTCACATCTCATCAATGACCATAGTTTTGAGAAAAACTTATTTAAAACCATATTTGTCTTCATATCATCACCAAGGGATAACAGAATTGTCATTATTCCTGTTTTCATTAGAGGTGGTTTCCAGCAGAGAGGCCACTAAGTGGTTTACCTAAGATCAGAGTGGAATACAGTTCACTTAGCTCTTCTGTGTGACTCCAAAGCTGTTCTGAAGCCATTGTTTCTGACTGAATTTTTGCAGTTAGTATGTGGGCACTTACTATTTACAGGAGGAAGAGGTAAGACTGACAGGTGGGGATCATGGTCTTTTGTTGATTGCCACTACCCTGGATGATATGAATTTCAAAGGCAATAACCAGAGCTGATATATGTTTTTAATGAAAACTAGAGTGAAATTGGTACCAAATGCATTACATAAGTACTCAAAGATACTCTCTAATCAGACATTCCTGTCCCACCTTGCTTGTGCCAACATGAGTACTTTCACAGCTGTAATGATGGATTGGGAAATCCAGTAATGTTATTGTCTTTGAGTTAGTAAAAGGTCTTGCAGAGCAGTGAGAACCAGGTTCAGTAAGTACCGGACTGATTATGAAGGAGTTGACAAAGCCAGAAGTGGAAGGTAGAAATGAGAAGAATTCTGTTCAGTGTTAACTTTTAAATCAGTCCAGCTACTCTCAGCACTGATTCTCTAGTGTCTTAAATAGTTTTGGTGTTACTAGGGTCAGAATTTCAGCGTTCTTAACTCCTTGCAAAATTTTTTTAGGCTTCTATATATCTTGGCTTCATTTTTGTTAATAAAACTTCTAAAGATACACATTTGTAGTTGAGCCCTTAATTGCTGTAGGTTACTTCTCACTTTCAGGTCTGAAATACCATCTCAAGAGTCATGTTTTATGGTCTTGCAGGAACTCTCTAGTGGTTAAAGTGGATTCACAGGTTATTCCTGTCAATATATCCCCAAGCAGTAGGCAGGTTTTATTGCTTTGTGGCTAATCTGATTGTCTTCCTGAGGTTGTACAAGAGTTGGTTTTGTCAAAAATTCAGTAACCCTAGAGCATTAGACCTGAAAACCTCAGTGGACGCCTTGGGAAATTATGGAATTCTCGAGTAGCTGATAATGTAGGTGTCTTAGAAAACCCGAAAAATAAAAAAAAATAGTAAGAGACGTAATCCAGGAATTTAGGAGCTCAAGTACAGTTTCTTGCTGTAACAGGTACTTTCAGTATAAATTTCAATGAGTACACTAGACCTTATCTACACCATTGAGTTTTGGCCCTTTAAAAACAGTAGTACAGCCAATATGGATCCATTTCTTTTAAAAGTATTTACAGTAGCATAGGGAGTGTGCACAGCTACCAAAAAAAAAAAAAAAATCACATCCTTCTGCGTCAAGTGAACACCAGTATAATTTTTTAATGTGGTCCACACCTTAGTCTTCCTGTGAAATTCATGTGAATTTCACACATAGCAAAGCATCTGTAGTGACTAAATGCTGTCTGACCATATGCTAAAGATAGACCTGTGTGAAAAGACAGTCATAAAAGGGTAAGACTTAATCTATAAAGTTTTGGTCTACAATTCTGAGACCAATGTAGCTCATGAGAACAGGGCATAAAGCAGAACTTTGCTGATGAATGGAGAAAAGTATGTAAAATATTTTCACAGATGATCACTCTCCAGCAGTCTTCAGTTCTATTTTGAAACTGTTTCTTCTGACATTTAAACCTAAAATTTGCTAGTATATGGTTTGGTGTTGTCTGTAGGTACAAGATCTGATTGGCATCCTAAGTAACTTCAGCCAAGGGGAAGCAGATTTTCTGCTTTTTTATACTGCTCCCGCACTATAGTATGTTAACCAGTATTACTGCATGGTTTACCATTAAATTATCTTGCATCCATCCTTGTGTCAGGCCCTTAGCACTTCCTGGGTTTTAATGCATTCTGCTAATTGTTTTTCAGTTGTGAAGAGCTGTTGATGGCTGGCTTAACATACTCACAAGCAAGAAATTTCCTTTCTAAGATCCAAGGCTTTTCAAGGCTTGCAGGTTTTCAGTGTTGCCCATGCTAGATTAGACTTTGTAGATAGGAGTGCATGGTGAAATAGTGCCACAGCAATTGACTTTTCATACTAACATCTGCCTTCCACTCTTGATTCAAAAGTTTTTACATCTCCTTTATAAATATATTTCAGATATATGGTTGCAAATAACCACACCATTTTCTGAAACTGAAGTTTTGATTCCTGCAGGTTTTTGGCTGTTAGTCCCATAAACTGACAGCACGAGTTTCTTATCTAGATCTATTTGGCATATTGGAATGTCTCAGCAGGTTTCGTATTGGTGCAAAGATGTGACAAATTTGTGAAATTGCATGTTACGGAGGAAGTAGCAAACATTAGGAGAAAAGAAGTATTTGTTCTTCAGAGTGTAACTTAATCTTCAGACCCTGGTTCCCTGAAGCTTCTTCATTTTCTGCTAGCTTCTGAGTTTTAAAAGATGATTAAGAGGAGTTTTTAACATTGAGCCTATATAGTTCTGTCAGTGTAATGACAAAAGTGCTAGTGAACCTGTGCAGTAACACTTGGTAAGGTTTAAATGGGACTTTTGTGTGGATTTGGGATGATCCACTCTTCCATAGCATTGTGTAGTGTGACCACCATCTAGGTTAGCATTTTTTATATTCCCTGGTCACCCAGAACCTCAGACCTGCAGAACATCCTGATATATTCATGTGGGGAGGAAAGAAAAAGGGATTTTGCTGGGGAGATCAGTTGTCTGAGTTGTTTCCCTTTTAGGAGCTGTAGAAATTTTTCAGGTAAGATAATGACATTTTATTGATTGCATTTCTGTTTGCCGAGAATTGATTTATTACTTCGTACTGGAAACAAGCCCAGATGAAGGCCTACTGCACACTGCCTGAGAAGCAGCAGGACAGAGACACGCATCATAAGCATGCATGGGCCAAAGGTCTGGGGAACATTCTTGTCAAATACGTCACTTACCAAGTGCATTTAACAAAGAATTTTCTGAAAGAAGAATGAGGAGTAATTATTTGGAGATCACAGCAAAAGAGAAGGATGTTGTCAGAAGGGAGGAAGTGGTTAGGAGAAGCCAGGGTAAATGGTAAGGCACTTCACATGACATGTGAGCAAATGACCACAACATAATAGTAAGGTGCAGTTCCAGAGCAGCATAAACATAGGCTAAATTATCTACACATCTGTTTTGCTGACGATCTTAAGAAATTATCTAGTATGGGAGAGATCAGAGATTGCTTAGTGATTTCCCAAAGGCTACCAATAATATAACTGGAATTAAGGAATTTTTAGTGTCAGCTCCATCCCCCAGCAAGAAGACTAGGAGCAAACGTTTGCGTGTAGATATGCAGATGATACTTCACAGAATTGGAAGCTGACAGAATTTACAAGAGACAATGGAAGGGAAGTGATGGGAAAAGAAAACAATTTACAGACATGAAATACACATACAAAAGAATGCCTACATGGGGTTTTATGATGAAAGGCACTTCTTCCAGGGTACAGACCATTTAAAAGTAGGGGTTTTCTCAGCATTACCATTAGCAGAGTGTTCTTAAAGCCTGTTTTTGTTGTGATATAGGATGGTCAAACATGGAGAATATGTAATGTTGATCTGTCCTGTGGTAAAAATAATGCTGCTGTGCCTTGCTTTAACAAAGGTATGATAGCCAGCTATTTCCTGTTAACCATATCTAGTCCTTCCAGTTTTTCGTATCTCCAAGTGCTTTATAAGAAGAGGAAAGAATCGGAGTACATGAAGGAACTGGTGTTGAAAAAAAGCAAGAAAGCAAGTAAATCCAGGGTCATATAATTCCCTTCCACATTTCATCATCATGTGACATTAGTAAGCTTACTACAAGAGCTTCCCTTTTTGAGTGTAAGATATACCTGAATTCCCTCTATATCAGCTATTTCCATTTAGCAAGATCAGGCAGTGCTCACTTGAATAGCATATAGCGTGAAAATGAGGACAGGCTAGCTTGTGTGAGGCTGTCCTGAAAACTTAGCAAGTGATAAGTTAGGCTTCCTGTTTTCAAATACATGAACATTATTCTTGAGGTTTTTAAACATAATCTTTTTTTTTTAAGAAATAAACTTCTAAAAACAGTGTTTCAAAGTAACTCATCTTGTGGATTGTTTGCCATTGTTTAAAGAAATATATGCTGGTTTGTGTTACTACTTTAAATTCACATTAGCTGGGCAACTCAAGACTTGACTATGAAAAATAACGTGACAAGAGGGTCAAATAATGTTTTAAGGGAAGGGATTTCATAGAAAAATTGTTTAAAATAGCTTTTATTTGATCTTTGGTGACTTAATCCTTTAAAATATCTAACATGAGGTTGATGAAACTCCTTCTGACCACGGAAAATGTGTTCAATACTTTATGAACCAAATTTAATGAGGAAAAAGAATAAAATTACTCAAAAGAGTTAAGAAATGCAAAAGAGGTTTTTGAAATTTGCAACCTCAAAAGTGCTATTTTAAAATGGTGATGCAAATAATTTTAAATAAAATCATTTGCAAAATAGTAGCTCAGTCAAATCCCAGGTGAGTCAGAGGGAATTATGGCAGAGTATGAGTTCCAGATACTTTTTTCCCAAGATGTCTGTTAATCGTCTGATTCACCTCTCTGATCACAGGAGATTAGTTGTTATTTCTCATACAGTGTTTGCAATGTGGTGGTTCATGTTAGTTATTTCTCATCCCTACAATCTTCAGTTTTCTTAAAAGTTGTTACATTAGAATACTGGAGATACTGACAAAAATAGGCAGTGCACAGAATCTGATGTCCTGTTCCTTTTTAAGCTCTGTTCCTCTGAGGAAGGATGAGGAAGGGTGGGGCAGAAGTATTGGAGCTGTGCCAAGAGTCAGGGAGGATATGTATGTGGTGAGGGGTGACTGCTCTTCAGCAGCATTGCATATGCAGTTTTAACTATTAGCTCCTCATCCAGTGGTGAGGGATTTCACTTTAACATGCTGTCATGTTAAAATGTCCAGTGCTCTTCCTCCCTGCTTCCCCCAACCGCTTTATTTTTTATAAATAGTGGTCACTGGGTATCAAATGCTACAAAAGAGAATAGATTATGTAAACCAAAAAGACTTAGAATTTAGGAGGTTTTGAAATTTGTGAGGTGTATTTTAGCTGTATAGGTTATTTTGCCTATATAATTTTCACTGAATGAATGGTATCTGCTATTTAAAGCTTTTGCTTTTCCAATAGCCCTGGGAGATTGAGAAAGAGTTCCTTCCTTTACTATTACTGCTTTGTCATCAGTATCAGATGTTTGTTTGCTTGGTCTTAGGAAAACAAACATGATTTTCACTACAAGTGTAACCTGCTCTCAAATATCTCACTGGTGGCATCTTGAGAAATTTCCTGGCATTTACTTACTTAAGTTTGCTACTAGGTCATTGTACACTGTAACAGTGTGTAGAGATATGTCAGATTATTGGGCAAAAGTGTGGTTAATTGACACACCCTGTATGATTCATGCTAAAGATTAAAGCTTGAAAGAGTCTGATAAATTTAACAGAAGAAACCATGTTAAAACTCTCTCTGATAATCCAGCACATTTTCAATGTGGAGGAAGGTATGTAAGAAAAGATAGTTTGGGTAAAATAGTCAAGTTGATAGTTTGGAAAATTCCTGTTTAGAGCAACATCTTGGAGGAATCTGAGCAGGATAGAGGAGCATTTGTCAATAGCAGAGAAAGATACTACATGAATAAAAGCTTGAATTGACTGAAGCCAAAATCAGGATTTGTTTGATAATTGCACAGGAGAGTCTGTTGTAAAGAGATTTCATTTAGGAAGATCCAGCAAGTTTTAGAAGCAGCTTTTGTGTGGGAATTCAGGAAGAGGATTTAGTCAAAAATTTTGCTAGAATCTATGCAGGTAGTAAGATACCAGATGGAGGGAAAGTAATCTGCAGCGAGAAGTATTGCTGATTTTGGGCTGATGCAATTTATAGTTTTAAACAAATATACAATGAGCTGTTCTATGGAAGAAGTAATACAAGAAATGTAGCAACCATTAGTTAAAACTTGCAAATTGTAAAAAACTTCATTATAAAAACCAGAACTTAAGCTTCTACTAAAGCATGTTTTGTGCAAGAGGCTTTTTCTGACTGCATTGGGTGATTTGATAAAGTGAGCATCACGTATAGCTGTAAGTGAGTATCACCTATAGCTATGAACTTTGGCTTTCTTCAGGAAAACAAATTCCTGGGTAGAATGCTAAAGCTTAGCTAAGTGGAGGGAGAAGAAGCATTGGCATGAAATTTATTCATCCTCTGTCAGTTGTTAAAAATTCTCAAACCTCTTTCTAATTCACTGGAAGAAGTTTTTTGTTCATGATAGCTACTTACTGCCTTTCACTGGCAATTCCTCACTTCGTGTCTAAGGCTGTATTCAGATGCATATTGTTAGACTGTTGACTTCTGGGTTTAATAAGGTTTGTTAACCATCAGTATGGACTTCATTGTCTGAGATGAGGATTCCTTTCAAAATGCTGTTCTCTGCAGAATTAGCATCTTTTCGGCTTTTTTCACCATACTACAGCATGAGAAACTGGTTGGTGGACTGCTATTACAAAAATACTGTGCATTTTAAACAGAGTAATCAAATTATACCCTGAAATTAACCCCTGAAAGGGTTGTATCAAATATAACCCCTGAAATCAAATTCTATCAAATAAACCCCTGAAAGGGTTGATGAAATTCAGATAAATTCAATCTTCAAAGCAGAAGTTCCTTGATTTACGTAGCTTATTAACAGTCTGGGTTGGGTTCATTATGAAAATTACTTTTTTTCCTAGGCTTACTCAAAACTTCCTGTTTGTGACTTTTTGTTGAAAAGCCTTTACAGAATTGTTGTGTAACTTGCTGTATTTTCAAATGTTTCTAGAGAGATGACACTCCTTGGATTATAAAGTGTTTCAGGTGCAATGGCAGATCCCATCCACTGGGCCCGATACCGCTGGCAGCGACTGATATCAACAGAAGGCAGAGGATGCAGCAGCAACAATTCAAGTAGCAAGTGCTATCAATCATCAAAAACTACTGGTAAACATAGGATAGTGATTCCCTGTTTGGGACATTTTAAAGAAGAGTATGAAAAAGTATCAAAACTGTACATGAACAACAAAATACGGACTACTAGGTATACTTTATTGAATTTTTTACCACGGAATTTATTTGAACAATTTCACAGGTAAGGAACTCCTTTTTGATTGTGGTAATTCTTCTGAAGCTGAATCCTTCTATTTAAATGTTTTTGTGTGTTACTATATATTTAAAAATTATTCCTTCTCTTGACCTATCACTTCTGAAAAGATACATGTTATTCAGCCAAAGTTTCTTGAGTATCATAATTGTTGGGCTAATCCTTTTCTCCTTAGCTTATGTACTTTCCACTTATTCTGCTCTTTGGACTATTGAACTATTCCTTGCTCTTGGAGCGCTGCCCCACACCAATCTGCAGTAAGATTTTCAGCTTATTTCCTGCAAATGTCTTTTTCCCCTCCCCTCATGTCTTTCTCTCTTGCCATTTTTTTTCATCTTCCTTCTGCTTGGAGAACTGCTGATTTGTCAAGCTATGCAGGGAGGTTACAGGATGGCTTCCTTTATAAAACATGCCATCTTCCCTAAGAGATGATGAAATTAAGTTTAAAGGACCTGGAAATTTGAGAGTGCAAATTCAGCATTGCCTCACTCTGGAAGGCATGTGGCTAGAGGACAGTTTTCAAAAATACAGGAAAATTCTTGGTTTCTGCATTACCTGATCATGTATGTTAAGTAACTGTGTTGCTAAGTAATCTATTGACTGGAGAGTGATAACAGAGTTCTGGAGAGAGTTCTTATATAGCAGGTGAAGAAAAGATAAATCGCTGATAACTTAAATGTCTGTATAGCATGGAGTGGGGAAATAAGGATCATTGTCTGCTAGCACAGCTAAATCCTGTGTTTTCTCTTTGTTTCAGAGTTGCCAATTTGTATTTCCTGTTTCTAGTTGTCCTAAATTGGGTTCCTCTGGTGGAAGCTTTCCAAAAGGAAATTACAATGCTACCTCTGATAGGAGTTCTGACAATTATTGCAGTGAAGGATGGTCTGGAAGATTACTCAAAGTACAAAATGGATAAAAAGATAAACAACTTGGTAACCAAAGTATATAGCAGGTAAGAGACAACAGTCTTTGTGGTTTATTGTTATTATTTGATTATGACTATTATGTGGAAAAGTTGGTGATAATTCTTTTGGTTACTTTCTGGATACTTGTAGAATCATAAAATAATGTAATTTGGAACAGGTCTCTGAAAGTCATCTAGTCTTAACTGCCTCCTCAAAGCAGGGCTATTTAGGTCAGTTCACTCAGGGACTACTTGAGACTCGATCACCAGTTTTGTTAAATGGTTATCAAATTAGTGCAACATTTGCCAAAAAAAATTTTGCTTTGATGCAAGTGAGTTCATTAATATATTTGTACTGTATTAACCAAGGTGCTTTGACTCGTTAAGCATTGTTGTACATAGCTTTTGTTTTGAGAGGTGTATTTTTAACTCCTCTAAAATGGCTTCATGGAAATTGAAAGGCTGCTAGTTTATCACCCATTAATGGCATCATGTTGTACTCATAATGTGATACCATTTCCCCAAACAGAGCAAGATAGTTTTCTATTTGAGTGCATCACACAGTTTGGTACAAATGTTAGCATCTGTGTTCCACAGTGCAGGACTGCAATATTACAGACTGTGAGTGCAAGTCAGGCATGGAGTCTGCTAGTGGCAAGTCTGCTAGGAAGTTATTATCACGGATAATAAAAAGATTGGAATGCAAACTGATCATACTCAAAATTAACCATCAGAAAACTTCTTTAAGTATATATCAGTGCTGCACACATGATTATTTTTCTTTTATACCTGTCACAAAAGGATATTCCGAGCATATAAAATACAGAGATAAAGGAAGTATAGTAAATGCTTTTTCTTTCTTGCATGCTCTGTTTCCAGGAGGGGAAACAAGTATTTTGGAAAATGTCCCTTTTGATGTGTTGTAGTAGCCATCTCAAGTAGCACCTGTAGGTTTTTCTCAGTTTCAGTTTATGCATTTGTAAAAAATCACTTCTCTTCTATGTATTTCAGGAAGGAGAAGAAATACATAGATGAGTGCTGGAAAAATGTCAATGTTGGGGACTTTGTCCGGCTTTCACGCAATGAAATCATTCCTGCTGACATGGTGCTGTTATATTCTAGTGACCTGGATGGGGTCTGTTACATTGAAACTGCAGGCCTTGATGGAGAAACCAATCTAAAGCAGAGACAAGTGGTGAGAGGGTATTCAGAGCAGGTGAGAATTGTGTGTAAAAAAGCTGACATGACAGATGGTGAACTAAAAAAACCCAGATAACTCAGCCCTCTAGACTGCCTAATTCATGGTAGCTCAGCCATCCCCATCTGAAAATCAAGGTACTGGGTAATACAGTTCTAATTTGTTGCTTGAGTTGTTTTGGAGCAAATCTTTGCATGTTCATATAACCCAGAGAAAGACTGATCTATTTCAAGTAAAGAAAACCAGCAAAATTAACAATTCAGGTAAACCTCAACTAGTTACTTATGGTGCATAATATGTCATGGGTGAGAAATTGGAGTTTTTTAGAAGGGACTCCTGTTCTTTATAAAGACCTAGAGAGAAGACCAGATATTATCTTTTTCACTGTTTCTTCATACTGCAGACACATTGTTACTCCCATACAATACTTTAATATTATACCTAGCAGCCAGAATGCTGGAGGCTGGCACAAAAAAGACAATATTAAAAGATGAAAGAATCCTGACATTTCTGTAGTCTTCAGTCCTGCTGCTGAAACATCATGCTGAAAACAACAGCAGGGAGCTTCAGTGTTGTCCATAACAACAGACTGTTTAGTCCTCTGGGATAAAATTACCTGAGCTGGCTCTGAATTTACAGCAGTGGTAAGGAAGTGAGGAGAAGATGTCTTTAAGTGCCATTACTTAATGGGTATGGTAATACCAAAGGCATGATGTGCTATCCATGTACAAAGCTGTTTCTCATCCCTTTACAGTCACATGCTTGCTTTTATTTTTACTTCTGTTTTTATTTTTATTTCTTGATTTAATCTTAAAACAGCAAGGCAGGAAGGACTGTTTGATCCTTCTGTATATACATATTATTACACAAAGCAAAATTCCAGTGGTTTCCATCCTTATTTTCTCCCTCCTTTAGGGCCATTTACACAAAATCCAAGTAATTCTAATTCTGATAAAATTTAAATATTCTCTTTTGTGTCAGGAAACATAGGAAAACTTCTCAAGAAATAAGGTGCAAAAGCTTCTACTCTCAATATTTGCTTTACCAAAATTACGATTATAATGAAGAAATATAGAAAATAAACTTATAGTTCAGGAAGATCTGAGTGCCCATATCAAGATACCTACTTTTGGACATAGTTTCTGTAACCTCTGTTTTTTGCTGGCAGAATGTAGACATCTGTGTCCACTATAGATTACACCCAGAGTTTCAGTACTTTCTGTTTCAAGATATATTACAAGAAGCTCTACTAGCAATATATATCTAGATGTTTCCAGGCAGTAGAAGAAAAGAATTGACTGCTTTGGGTATTTCACTTTGAGGGTAGTTCTTGTTTGGGTAATCATTGTACAGTGCAAAATTCTTGAAAAGCATCAAGCAAGTATTCTGTCTAACATTTTACAGAAATGTTGTACCTCCTGTGCAAATCAACTTGAGAAAGGTCAGTGGAGAGACAGGTCTTTCACAGTTAACTAAATTTGCAAAGAGAGTGAATGTATCTGCATGTCAAAGGCTGTGTTCATATTGACTTCAGGTTAATACAGGGCAACATATCAATACAGCAAAACATAGCAAAAAAAGTCTTTTAATCAAGCTAACAAAGTACTTGTTAACAATGTGATGTCTTCTGAGTTTCAAATTCTACTTACAGGATTGTGTTTTAGCTCACAGTTGCTGTTCTGCCTGCGTGAAGTCATCCAGTTGAGGGAGTACAGCCTTCTCAGAGAACTGCAATTATGTAGAAGATATATTCAGTATATGGGTGTTTAAAACCTTAAATTGGTCATTGGGGTTTTTTTTAAAGAGTAGAACAAATTACTTTCCAAAGAGTTAGTGGCAGGTACTCAGCTTGGAAATGACTCAGTTATACCAGAGGCAAGTCTTTGTTATTCTAGAGACTAGAAGCATACTCATATGCTGTTAATTGAAATGAAATCGTAATAGCAGGTAATTCCAAAGATAAGGCCTTTTGGCTTTTCTCTTACTTCTCATCATTTTTCATTCTTACTAATACAGGGTACTCGTTTCACTTGATTTTTCACTGAAGAGCTCACCTGCTCTTGGTTTGCAACATGTGCTTCTGGTCTTTCATAACAGCCCTTTCTTTGGTACTTGTAAGTCTCAAATATCATTGCAAAATTCTACCTGCTTTCTTTGTATTAGCATGGAAACCATCCTGGTCATGGTATTGGGAAAAAAAGTCTGTTTGCAAGAAATTCTGCTTGAAGAGAAGATAGTGCCTCTTCTTATTTTGTTTCATATAATGAAAAAACCTATGGGAAATCTCTGCCTTTCAGATGTTCTTACTGCTTTTAGGTTCTTTTTCTTCCTCCTCATCCTTCCACCCTTTTTTGTCCTCTCCAGTGTTCTCAAAATATCAGCAATTCAACTGATACTTGCCAATGTTTAACATTAATATTTAATATGTTTATTAGGAAGTCCTATATTGTGTGAGTCTGATCTATGCTGGGTAGAAGACCATCAACACCACCAGCAACCTACAGTTTAGAAGCCAAATTGTTAGATAGTAATATCTGAACCTCTGAATTTATGATGTTTTTAATTTCTATCACATTTTGTCTGAGTTCTCTGGGTTTTTTTTCTTCCCATGGCTTGAGGTCTCTGAAATTGATCCAGAAGAATTTTCCGGTAGAATAGAGTGTGAAAGTCCTAACAACAACCTCAGTCATTTCCGAGGCTTTGTGTAAGTAGGTTTGGTGACTCTTTAAACGATTGTCGTTTGCTTTGACATAATTTTCAGAGATCTCGTAATGTTTGCTTTAAGAAATAACAATTTGGATAGAGGTCAGTGTGCACCATTATGTTTCTGAGTGCAGCCCAACAGACAGAGCTCCAGAAGGGTTTTCTGAGCGGTAGATTGGGTACTGGTGCTTTTTATTTTGTATTAAATATTTTCAGTATCTTAGGCCAGGCTGTTTTGCAGTTGTGTATTTCATACTTGAAATACCTGGTTTAGATCTGGTCTTCATAACATATGGTATCTACAGTATTTGGTCTGGACCATGGCCCGGCCAGGCAAGCTGCGTTGCTTAGAATTGGAAATCAAAAGGACTGGCTTCCTTTCCTACTCTGATTTGTTTTGTGTAACCTTCAGTCAGTTGATCAAACTCCTTTTGACCAGTGTTCCTATCTGTGTCTTTTCTTCAGGCTGGGTTTATGTTAGGGGTTTCACACGTAATTAGGGTTGGAAGGGACCTTAAGGGACTAGATGATCTTTAAGGTCCCTTCCAACCCCAGCCATTCTATGATTTTGTGATTCTTATAGGTTTATGATTTTCTATGGATAATAGGAAAACAAAATACTGTTTAATGGGATGACTTATTTTCAGGTTTTGAGAGTTAGAATGTCTATATTCATCCCTTTGTGCACTGATACATTAGATATTTGAGAATAAAAATAAATATATATAAATCTTAGTCTCTGCGGAAGCACCTTAGCAAAGAGTGGGCCTACCTGCACTGAAAGTATACCACAGGAGTGACTGTGCTCACAGTATATTAGAGTTTTTATATTTTTTCAAATATTTTCTGATGCTGCTAATACGAACAGGGTAGGGTTTCAGATTTCCAGTATTTGTCTTGGATCTCTTTTCAATAGTGTTGTCTACTTCTCATATGCCAGATGGCAAATTCTGGGCTGGTAAATGCAAAAAAAATCGTAACACAGTGCCTACATGCTCGGATTTTCAAGAGTACTCCATTCATTTGAAAAGTCCCATCAGAGATGTCAGGGTGGCAGTCAGTGACTTGCAGCTTCTTTGGGAAATCTGTTCCTAATGTTTTTGTAAAGCCTGATTGGTAATTGCTGGAGTCCTACAGCTGATGTACTTTTTTTTGCAGTGAGCATTCAAACATGGATCGTGTGGGTCTCAGCAAGGAAAACTTACTGCTCCGAGGATGCACAGTAAGAAACACAGAAGCTGTAGTAGGCATAGTGGTATATGCAGGTTAGTGAACCGCCCTGGCTTTCACAGATTGCCTTGCAAACAAGATAGTTACGTGCCCTAAGAAACAGTGTTGTACAAAGGGGAATTGGGAGAGTAAAAGCTTGAGTCCAGCAGTAGGCAGCCATAGCTAGAAATGTTAAAAATGCACATCTGGGTCAAGTTTGTTTCTGTTTTAACAGTAAAAAACCGATACCCCTGATTGTTGCTGGAAGGACAGCTCTGTTGTGTGTGAACAGGTCCTTGTCCTCAACTTGTTGGTTGCAATGGTAAACCAAGGTTTTGAAATGGACATGGAAATGCATGACTTGCTTAGGACTTTTTTATTCTCCAAAACTGAAGCTAGTGCTGTTCTAGTTTCGTTCTACATTTTGTAGAAAGGGCAGAGGTTTTCACACTAATCAATATGGTGTATCCAGCCAGATAGTTGTAACGCAGGTGTAGGATTTTGTAGAAAATATTAGAAATAATTTAGAAGGGTTGAGACTTATGTTGTTTCTATCGGAAAGAATATTAGTGACAGTTAATATAAGTTAATAGAAGTTAATGTATACATGGCAGATTTTGATTTAACTTGTTCAGTTTTCTTTTGGACAGAATACATGTATTGTAGGAGAATCTAATTTCCTCGTATTTATAATGGCTGTTCAAATATTAGTTAATAGAAATATTCTGTCTCCCAAAGCTTTAGAAATATAAAGCACTTGCAGTTCTGATACCTGTTATTAGAGAATTTCAACCTCTTGTTTTGGTTGCAGGTCATGAAACCAAAGCCATGCTGAATAACAGCGGCCCTCATTACAAGCGCAGTAAATTGGAAAGGAAAGTGAACACTGATATTCTTTGGTGTGTTCTGCTTCTACTTGTGATGTGTTTAACTGGTGCAATAGGTAAGTGAGAATCTCTCAGATTCCTGCTATTTTCCTCTCTCGGCCTACAATGGTTAGTATTTTATTTTGGGGCTAATTCATTTTGTCAGTCTTTATCCACGTGTAATTCCCTGAAAGTCGGGAGTGCTGTGAGGTTTTAGTTGTCATGTTTGATCTGGAGTGTGGTTAAGAAGTGTGTTCCTGATGCAAGTTTTTGGGTCTGGAGCCTGTTTCTCCATTTGATTTCTCTTTTCTCTCACTAACTGTTCTGCAAAACTCCTACTTTCTCTTAGGATTTTTCGGGTAACATGAGATGCATGTACACATTGAGGTGAGAGACCTAGTATGGCTAGAGTTGTACCGACTTGATATTTTAGGGATTGATTAAATGATTAGCTTGAGTAAATCTAAACAGACTAACTTCTCCGACAGGTCATAAAGGTGTTTAAAATATATTTAATAAAATTTCTTCAGACTACACTTAAAAATGATGACATGATGATGTGTTCACAAGTAGACTAAAACCTGGACAAGCAAGGATAACACAATTAATTGCCAGAGGGGTTTTTTTGGAGGGAAAAAACTGCTCGTGAAGTGTTGTTAATATTTCAACATATTTTATGTTGAAAATTTATTTGTGCGATATGCTGTATAGATGCTGTTGATAGAATGCATGTAAGGTGTTTATTCATGTATGTATTGATACTTGGGACTTCTGTTGGGAAAAAAGCCCAAGAGATAAAATTGTAGTTTAAAAGCTTAGACAAAACTGCAGAGTGTAACAGCAAAAACAATAACCCTGAACTGTGATACATGTTACATAAAACTGACAGACTTTATCTTGTTCTTGTTTTCAAGGTCATGGAATTTGGTTAAATAGGTATTCAGAAATACCTTTTTTTAACATCCCCAAGCCAGATGGGAAATCGAGTCATCCAACATTAGCGGGCTTCTATATGTTCTGGACAATGATAATTTTATTACAGGTAACTGGTCTGCTTTGAACATGGGTCGTATTCTGATCTCATTTGTACCCTTGAAGTAACTCTTTGTCTTCAGCAAAGCTACTTTGTAACTGGCCGAAGACTTTGGTTTTATTTAATCCCTATGTTTTATTTTGGTAGGTCTTGATCCCAATTTCTCTCTATGTTTCAATTGAAATTGTCAAATTGGGACACATTTATTTGATACAGAATGACATTGATTTTTACCATGAGAAAACAGACTCAACTATTCAGTGTCGAGCACTAAATATTGCTGAAGACCTTGGCCAGATTCAGTACATTTTCTCTGACAAGACTGGAACCCTCACTGAAAATAAGATGGTTTTTCAGAGATGCAGCATTGCAGGACAGGAGTATTGCCACAAGGAAAATGGTAAGACACTAAACCTTCGTTCACCTGGGTCGTTTTTCCAACATATTTGATACCATGAACTAAATATTCTTTACTCGTTATGGAAGAAGTCATGCCTACTCTGTTTTGTTTCTCTCCATGGAATATTCAGGATCCAGAACATAGAAAAATTGCCCATCTACTCTTTCCTCTCTTTTTTTTTTTTCTCCAACTAGATTGCCAGTGCTTACCTAGCATTTGAAGCTTTAAACATCCTGTTGACTGTCCTAGCAGTGTACCTTTACGTAGTGTATGTTAAGACTCCACTTCAACATTTGCTCTTGAGAATACAGTAGCCTAAATTAAATACATGCTTAACAGTATTAATACATTACTTAACAGTAATTTTAATGTACAAGTCATTCAGATGTGTGTTCATGTGTGTGTTAATACTGCAAAGGTAAGTAAATGAAAATGACTGTTGTATTCTTACTTAGATCTTACACAGCTGTTTATTATTAGCCAAAAAGTCAACAAACAGTGTTAATAGTTGCTGTCTTATTGTCTAAAAGTGTAGGATCTTTCAGTGTATAATTCATGAGAGCTAGCTTGAGGTCTTCTGGGAGCCACAAGAAGATACAGCTTCAGACACAACAGAAAGTTGGGCAGAGCGACGCGAATGATTTAATTATCTATTTTATTAATTATATAAAACCACAAAGTATTTATTACAGTTACCATGTGTATGTACTAGTGCCCGCAGACATTTGCTCTTTTGCTGGTGGGCAATGCAAATATTCCATATGAGATCAAAGGTGAGGTGCTGACGGGTGGACGTGTGAGGCACAGCTGTGTATTAAACCCTCTGTGGTTTTGATGGGTTTGCTGCCAGATGGAACTGCTCACAACTGCAAGAAAAAGGCACACTCTGCTGGCCACAGCAATGAATCAGCTCAGCCTTTCTTTTGTTGTGTCACAGGACCAGATTTTACAGACAAATTTTACAGCCATTTCTGCGCGTGTTTTGGAAGTGCTATGGTGTGGGTTTCCAGATGCTTCTTTGGATTTGCATAATTGTACTGGGAAGGATGACAACAGCAAAGTGAGAAAAACCATTTATAAGTTTTGAACTTGGTGAATGAACAAGTTAAATAAAAAGCAGATTATATTTTCAGAACATTTCCTAAAGCAAGGAGAACTTTCAGAAAAGAAACCGAAGAGTAGCGTGAGTGATGTAGCTGTGGCTGATTCAGGTCTCAGTGTGGCAGGGACAATATGTCTACACATGCTTCTGCTAGTAGTTCACATAAAGTTATCTTCCAAAATTATTAGTGTGTTAATTATGTACGTAATTACTTCCTCCTGTCTTTTCCCTGGAGAGTAAACATGCATTTCTTCCTACCAAATTAGAAATCATATGAGACCTGAAAATCAGTCTGAAAAACATTGGAGGTCCTGTTTTATAGCCCTGGTTTATATTTGTTCAGCTTCATAGAGCTGCTACATATGGTAAGAGTTGCAGTGCAACACAGTACAGTCTTTTGCAAAGAAGCTGCCTACTCTGAACATACGTTTTTGTGTTTATATCTGTATCACCCAGGGTAAAGGGATGCCTGTGGCTCAGAATAATCCTCCATATAGATGCCCCCATGCAGTGTTCTGTCTAAAGTAATGTGTGCCTCTTGGACCATGGTGGTAGAGCAGTGTGGTGTTGTTAGAGGTGCCACATGTTACTGCAGACAGATCATGTAGCTTCTCAGCAGCCTGGAAGCAGAGCTGAATGGGCATGTGTTGTCCAAACCTGCCTCTACAAACACATACTAAGTCGCAGGTGCTGCTTTCCGGTAAAAGGTGTCAATGCCTCATGGGGAATTTTGTAGTTGGTAGTTGTGGAGAACCACAGTCTGTTGTGTTCCCACTTACCTGTTTTTTAAAAGAACTATCTTACTAAGTTCATGTTGGTATCAGGAAGGTGGCCTTCCAAGGAAGGTGTAAGCTCTGGTGTCTCTGTTTTCTTGGACTCATCAGAATGGCAGGATGGGGGACAGAATTCTTTCATTTGTGTTCCAGAAAGAGAAGACAACAGAAAATACAGGACTCATAAGTGATATAATAAACATATTTCCCTCTCATTTAGAGCAACAGAGCTGGAGACTGACCTGTGGATAGGTTTTCTCTTTGCATAAAACAGAATGACATCCCTCTTCTCAGTTCTTTCCTGTACAGTAGGTATCACCTGAAATAGGAAAGAAATAGCGAATTAATGGTGTTGCTGGACATGTCTGTTTATTAACGTTGTTTTTTTGCTAGGATGCCATTGTTTGTATTCACACTTTAATGAAATAAATAGGCAATGCACAGCCCTCAGATCAGTTTTTCCATGCTGTCTCTGGATTTTAGGCACTGAAGTGCTGGTGTATGCTCATGGAATGCTGTTTTCACTGTGAGAAGTAACACTTGAAAGCTGAATAGTGTACATAGTTCCAGTTCTTTCCAGATTGAGATTTCAACTTCTGGCATATGGTCAAACACTCTCAGAACTCCAGTGCAAACACTTGAATATGTTCTTAATCAAGCCCATGGTAGCATAGGAGTGTTTCCATTTGCTAGAGAGGTTCTTTAGACCACTGATTTTTGAGTAGGAACAGAACTGCATTTATATCTGTGGCACAAAGGTGTTACACATGTCCAGACAAGGTTTTATTATAGAAGCCTGCTTTTCAATTAAAAACACAGAAAATGTGTATCTGTTTGTGAGGGGGTGTCCAATACCGAAACAATAAACACAGTTTCAATGAGTTCCTGCTAGCAGCTGTACCTGGCAAACCCCTGATGTACAATCCTGATCTGTCATAACATAACTAGGCTAGAAAACACATCGGGAAGTCTGGTCCCATTTTTCTCGCCTAAAGCAGAATTGTTGCTATTGTTCTTTATGAAATTTTTTGTTTTGTTTCTTCAGGACCTCTAGTAAAAGTGCAGTTCACTTTCACAGGCATTCCATTCTAATATGTCACATTGTCTCTGACAAGGTTTTGTTGATACATAGCCTGAGTCCATCTTGCCACAATATGAGGCCATTGTGTCTTCTGGTAGCTACATTGTGCACAGAAAACAGGCTATTTCCTATCTCCATGCTATTTCCCTTCACTTGAACATGCATTTGACTCCCATCAGTGTGCCCTTCTGGAGGCTGTGTAACTCCAGCTTATCTTACTGTATCCATGTGACTCATGTTATCTAGAACTCTGATCATTCTTGTTCCCTCTTCTGGATTCAATCCAGTAGAATGCTGCTCAAACAGGAAGACAGTGTGGTGGCTTGTTACAGGTTTAATTTTTCATAAATGATGGATTATTCTTAACTATATAACAAACTCCTTACTTTAGGCAGTGTTTTGGACATGTTTCTTTTTGCTCATGGAACAATTTTGTTTCTCTTTCCTTAGCAAAGAGGTTGGAATCCTATCAAGAGATGGATTCAGAGGATGGGGATTCAGCTGATTGTCAGTGTGGCTCTTCAGCTTGTATATCAAAATGTCAGGGGCACGACTGCAGAGCTGTGTGTGAAGCTTTGACCAGAAATTCTTTGAAGCAGTTGTCTGGTAGTTACTCTGCATTCAAAAGGCAAGGTGAAGCAGGTGGTATTCCCCACTCAGGACACATGGCTTTCAGCAGTCCCATTGTAAGTAGAAGCTGTTGGGTTTGATGCTAAATTTCTGAAGTAACTTGTGAGGGTATCATTTTTTACCCTTATTTGATCAGATTCCTTGTCATTTAAGAAATCCTTTCTCTCTTCCACCAAAATCAGAGGTCTCATTATGGCTTGGTTGCATCCTATTTGCAACTGACGTTGCAGATGCCTGTTATTTCATGAAGGTGTATACTTTGGCTCTTGCTGCTCTGCATCCATGATCACTTCAAATGAAATTACCAACTTTATGTTACTAACAGTTTGTTCTTTGTTTTAAGAGGTTTCTAGCATTTCCTTTTGGTTTTAATAGGAAGTATCTAGATGGCCAATATTTATTTGAGGTTATGAGAGAAAAAAACTTTGCTTGTGTGCCTGAAGGTGTCTAAATACCATTCATCATACTTAATCTTTGTTGAAGTGTCTATGAACTAAGCCTTTAGTGTTTGCCTCTTTGGGCAGGAAGTTTGCCATTTTCAATGGAGTAGCACAAGGCAGTGAAGATTCCAGAGCTTTCCTCAGTTTCCTGGTGTAACCAACTCAGCACAGGAGAGAAGTTGTATGAGCTTCTACACTTTGGTCATCTGTAACTGATCTAACCCCCAGAGACTAAGTTTGTAACCTGATGGACAGTTTTGTTCATTTCATAATAGGAAACAGATGTTGTACCAGACACACAGCTGCTGGAGAAGTTCAGTCAAATTTCTTTTCATTCCTATCAACAATCAGAAGAAGCTAGCAGCAAGTTACCTTTGGAGACAATGTATATCACTGACTTCTTTCTTGCTCTGGCAATCTGTAATACCGTTGTAGTTTCAGGCCCCAATCAGCCACGTCAGAAGGTAAGAAGGTCTTGCTTTTGGCTATTTAACCATGTTTGCAAATAACCAATCTCCTTGTGGTTTAATTACAAGAAGAAAAATACAGTTAACAGACATTTTAAAAATTATCCTTTTCACCTCTTCTGGTTTTTCCTATTAGAAATAAGGGAATTACTGTAAAACAATGAAGTGCAATGAGTTAATGAATAAAATAATGCTTATATATTGGCTTCAATCTTTTTTATTTCTGCGACCATTTGTAATTTTTACAAGACAAATTTTGAAATTAAATTGCAGTTGTAATTTTTTTCCGTATTCTAGTTAAGGGTTTTTTTAGATATGGGTATAACTTCCTATATGAATACATTAGCACTCGGGTTACCTTTACAAATAGGTTTTTTTTTGGTTGAAAAATAAGAATAATCACTGAAGATTCCCAGAATATTGAAACTGAGAATGCTCTTGCCTGTTCCCTGACTATTCAAATAGAGATTTGGCAAAAGTAAGGAAGATGAAGTTTTATGTGTGTATTAGTCTGAAGAAAAATCGCTTTGCAGTATGGCATAAAGTTGTCTCACCATGAATTAATGGTACATTTCCTAGGCTGCCCTGGTTTAGTAGTTTGGAGTAAGCACTTGTTGTTTTCAGTGCACAACCTAACTTTTTTTAAAAATAATACTCTTTTTTTCAAATCTTTTGTTTTTTTCAGTGTGGGATTTTCATAACACCATTTTTTGCCAGTTTTGACTGTGTTGCAGGATAATTCTCAAGTTCAGCTTTGATTTCTTTCCCTCATTACCTGGTGATTTCCATTTGTTGTCTTTGTTTTTGGAAAAAAAAATTAGTGACATGCAGAACTAGATATTGTTGTCCGTCTAGGTAGTAAATTTATAACCATAGCTGGAGACATTCACAAAACATATCCTATGGGTTATGAAGTACCTCCTATGTATAAATAAGCCTGGTATTTTAGCCGTGCTTCCAAGCATTCCCAGAAAGTGTAGTAGGCACCTAGAGGTCCATGTGTGGATGAGGCAGATGAGTTTATAGTCAATAGTTACCTATTCCTTAAATGTTATGGAGAAAAATATACAGGTGAGAGTCTTGGTTTTTTGAGAATAATATTTGTGAATAACTTGTCAGCAGGGTCTACCCTCCAGGTCACAAGTAGGTAGATTGGGAGGAGCAAAGTGAAATGAGGTTTCTGAGTTCATGATTAGGGAATGACAGGAAAGAACTCAAATTCAGTGTTGCCATAGGAAGAGGCAGTGAAAGGATGTTCCTAGTCTCTGTTTCCATGATGTTGAATGGAGACACACTGCAACCTGCTGGAGCTGTGGAGGAACTGAGCCAGAGTTTGTACCTACTTTTTGCTTTTCAGTGGCAAAAGAGCACATGCTTCCTGGTAACTCTTTGTAAGCTCCTCACCAGCAATGAGAAGGAATGTCAGCCTTGTATGCCTTATTTTTGTAAGCTATTACCTTCCTAGCTGTTCTGAGTAACAGGAAGCCAATTATTTTATAACGTTGATCACAGGGGAACTGTCTTTTAATTTAGAACACTAAAAACTATTGATCAGGTACTATATGTTTAGCAGCTCCTGTAGCTAGTTTGTGTGAGGGGGTTGGTTTATTCTTCACAAGTATTTTGCTAATTCAGAAAAAGGATTAAAGTGTTTATTTCAATTTGCCACAACTTCTAAAAGTTACAATGTCATACTAACTCTGTTCATTACTGAAAGTTCTGAAAAGAAGTATTGCAGGGAGTAATGTATCAAACTTGGAACACATCTCATTTTCAGGCCTGAAGTACTTTTACAGCTTATAGACTCTGTTTATTGTACTTATATAGTTACGTGTTTACTTGAGCTAGCCATCTTTAATACAAGCAGTCAAAACCATGGTAAATTTTAAAATACTACTTTCATTGCAAAACATACCTACTTTGTAAGGTGTCCTTCCTTAATTTAATAAAATAAGAAGAATTTAGTATCAATACTTTCTCTAACTATTCTGTTCCAGATGAGACACTCTTCGCTGGGTAGGATGCCTATTAAATCACTTGAGGAAATCAGGCAAATGTTCCAGAGGTTTTCAGTCTGGAGACTAAGTTCTTCCGCACTTCCAAGTGTGAAGGAGTCATCATCTGAAAGCCCCAGTAGTTTTGTGAGAAAACTGTCTATTTTCAGAATGAAATTGGCTTCACCTCCTTTGGATGGAGCTGCTCAAAGGATTTCTGAACCTCACAATACTGACAGCCCAGAAAATTCTCAAGTACCTCAAGAACTACATCTAATGAATGTAGCTGCTGGTGGTGAACCCAACAGTGCTGTGTCATCTATTGAATTATCTCCCTTACCAAAACTATGTTATGAAGCTGAGAGTCCAGATGAAGCTGCCTTGGTTCATGCTGCTAGGGCTTATAAATGTGTTTTACAATCTAGGACTCCAGATCAAGTAACTGTGGACTTTGCAGGTCTGGGGTCTTTAACGTTTCAGCTTTTGCATATCCTGCCTTTTGATTCACTGCGGAAAAGGATGTCGGTGGTGGTTCGGCATCCAGTCTCCAACAAAGTGGTGGTGTACACAAAAGGTGCAGACTCGGTCATGATGGATTTGTTGAGAACTGTATCTGAAGGTATCTACAGACCTTGTAATTCTTTTCTTGCCCTTATCAATCTTTAATGATAAAAAGTTTTAAGATTTTGCTATTTTAAGAATGTATTTAGACCCTCAAAATTTTCCACTAAATTTAGCCTAAACATGCATGTTTGATTTGCTTTCTCTTCTTTTTGTGTGATAGTACGTACTAATAATTCTGAAATTGAAGAGAAAATTAAAGAGAGAACTCAACAGCATTTGGATGACTATGCCAGAAGAGGACTGCGAACTCTGTGTATTGCTAAGAAGGTATTCCTTTCAATATGTATTTTGGAGCATGTTTGCAGTCTGTGACTAGCCTCAGTGGTATCACCAATAAAGCAAACATTATGTCTTCGAAACAGATTCTTCTATTGCCACATTTTGTTTATCCTGATGTTCTTTTAGGAGGAATTTGTAAGAAAACCCAGATCAATTCCTGATGTCTGTTAGATTGCCATTGTTGTCAGTTTAGGATGCCAAGCATCTTAACATCCTAATTTTAAAATAGAGATTGTCAAATAGCCAGATTTTTCTTTAGAAGTCATAAGCAGGTCTCCTTGTGTGACTCTTACCCTGGGTAGAATTCCAGACACAGAAAACAAATTAAGTCACACCTGTTTCATTTGGTTTCACAAACAGTTTGCAGTGTTACGAGCTGAGGATGCACAAGTGAAGTGATGTTTTGAGATTCCATTTTAAATTCAAAGCTGCTTGGAAGTAAAATTCCATAGGGATTGAAACAGGCAAGAGGCCTCTCTACAAAGCCTTATGCAAAGTGAAAGTGCAGGCTGTGTAGCTGGACAGCCATCGAGCTGTACCCAGCTGTGCAGTTGTTCTGCAGCAGTGTCAGTGCTGCAGATGAGGAGCAGAAGGGAGAGTGCACTGTGCCCATTGCCTGCCTTCTGTCTAAATCTGTCAGGCTGCCCCAGCAACCTGCAGGGTGCCAATGAGTAGCCTGGCAAAGTAATCTAACACTCTGACCGTCATACTAAATCCATGGACATCCTGGAGCATGTAAGTAATGCGCTGCCGGGGCTGCACTTCTAGGTTCAGGATGTGGACAGCAGAAGTAACTGCAAGAATGCTTTTGATGCACTGTTGAAAACCCAGTATAGATACATGCTGTATGTTTTCTCTCTCTATGTAGGTGATGAGTGATGCAGAATATTCAGAGTGGTTAAATCATCATTTTTTAGCAGAAACCAGCATTGACAATAGGGAGGACCTGCTGCTTGAATCTGCTATGAGGCTTGAGACCGAACTAACTTTGCTTGGTAGGTAGAAAATACTGTAACTCCCAGGAAACTGCCTGTGATGTTCATAATTGGAATTTCCTTGCAGAGAGCTGTGCTAATCTCAATCTGTGTAACACATAGCTTTGGACAGACTTAGAACTTATTGTCACTCCTGAATTTTCATAAATCTCACTGGTAGGTTTGTACTAGTTGTAAAGCACACTGAAAACAGATAGGGCTCTTCTGTTGTTTGTAAAAATCTGCTGGTTTGGGGGTTTTTTTAAATTGTTATTATTGGGTATTTTTCTGTCTTCACTAGAGTTTTTAAATGTCATTGTAACAAGCACATGAAATGATAGTAACAAGTCTCAGGCCTGCCTGTGCAAATATTCAGAGATACCCAACTTCTGAGCATGTTTTCCATCACTGTTGCATTTGTGGCACAGCAGTTGTACTTGTGCTGTGTTCTCCTGTAATAACATGGAGATAAGAAGTCAGGTATGCTTCTGAAGGAGCCATTCCTCTGAAGGTCATTCAGCTGTGCAGAAATGAAACAAAAAATGTTTGGTGTAGGTGTGTGAAAGATAAACTGCAGGCAGTCTGGGATAATCACTTTAGAGAACTTCCCAGCAAATAGCATTTGGAAAACAAAGTGCAAAGATCTTGCTGTGGTGGTAAAGGCAGCTCATGCTAGAAGCTGAAGACAGACATCCTATTGTATAAAAGGGTGCTACTTCCCTCATTTTGTGTCATACCTTCTTAGTGCAAATGCCATAAACCTTGGTACTAAAGGAATTCTGGGATTACTGCCTTCAGTTTCTGGAGAGAAGCCAGAGCAGTGCTGCAAACTGATGCTGTTTTAAGGATATACAGGTACCCTTTGCCGATAAAGCCAACAGAGACAAGTCAAGCTGCTTTGGAGACCTGCTGTCCTGCAGGCTGGTGTGGCAATAAGCAATATGGGTTGGCCCTAACATTAAATGGAAGTGAAAATCAGGAGGTTAAATGGGTTTATGCTACCAAGGTGCCTGCTTTCCAAGCATGTCACGGTAACGTGTCTGTTTTGGGATGTGGGTACAGACAGAGAACCAATTTGTCCTGTCACTTCTGGGTCATTTTGTTTTTGGAAATACAGCAGCACTAATCCTTCTGCTTGTCTAAATTAAGGTGCCACTGGCATTGAAGATCGCCTGCAGGAGGGTGTTCCAGACACAATACAGGCATTACGGAAAGCTGGAATAAAAATATGGATGTTGACAGGTGACAAGAGAGAGACAGCTGTCAACATCGCCTATGCTTGTAAACTGCTGGAACTGGAGGACAGAATCTTCACTCTTAAATCACAGAGTAGGGTGAGTAGAAAAGTAGATTTTTTTTGCTGAAAAATTCGGTAAGGCTTTTCCACAGGACAATACAGAAAAGCAAATGTTGTTTGGTTGGGAAACCAAAGAAAATTTGCTTTTCTGTATTGTCCTTCCTTGTGGGTAAAATATGAAATCCTTTCTATGTATGTAAAGTGTTTCTTTATATTCAGTCCCTACATTATGATTATTTTAATTGAACAGACTTCTTAATTTCTCTCCGTGGTAAGTTGAAGTTGACATGGCCTCAGGTTGGGCCAGAGGAGGTTTAGATTGGATATTAGGAAAAGTTTCTTCACCAGAAGTGTTGACAATTATTGGAAAAGGCTTCCCAGGGAAGTGGTTGAGTCACCATCCCTGAATGTGTTCAAAAGATATGTAGATGTGGTGCTGAGGAACATAGTTTAGTGGTGGACTTGGCAGTGTTGGGTTTATGGTTGGACTGGATGGTCTTAAAAGTCTTTTTCAACCCAAATAATTTTATGATTGTGGGATTTCCAACAGCTGTGAGTTACAGCATATAATCAATGTCATGTAAATTCTATTGAATTAAGCTTTATGTTGCTTTTTGTAATATATTCCTTCAACCCTAATTGTCTTGTATAAATATAAAAGGAATTTTCTCCTTGAAGTAGATTGCACACAATTAAAAAAACTAACCTGTCAATAATTTTATTCTCCTCACAACCCAGCTGAGTCATGTGATAAAAAGTTGTTAAAAATGCTGGTTTGGATGGCAAGTTTAATCCTACTTGATCTCTGTGTACCTCTTGTGAATGCTTAAAACCACCTGTTTTTCAGTTGATTTTTATCAATTTTGGATTGCTTAAGAGAGAAGTTACTGGTAAAGCCAATATATGACATGTCTCTCCTCAGAGCAGAGACATGAAATCTGAGACTCTCTAAAGGATTAGAGGATTGTTCTACGACCTTTCATTTTTCTTTTTTTCTCTGCTTATATGTATTTTAAGAAATACAGTTTGTATATGCCATAAAAGGTAGTGTGGCAAGAAGTAACTGTGGGGAAAATAAAGTGAAAAAAGAAAGGACTTTTAGTCCAGTTGTGTTGAGGAAAGCTTGGAGTTTGATTTTTGCCAACACTTTTCATTTTATCCTGCTGGGAAATTAGTGTCGTACTTGACAATGAGAACTAAGTCCCTTTTGCAGAAGTGTTCTTCCTCCCTCTAACTGGGCTTAGAAATAAAAACAAGGATTTGATACTGTTGCATTTCAGAGTAAAATGATGAGAAGATTTAAGAAGTTGTATTTTATTCTATGTTGCATGTGCTTTATATATATGTATATAAAACCATGAACTTTTTCAGCATCTTTCATTGATTCTGATAAGGTAAAACATTCCACAAGGCCATTTCTTCCGTAATTCATTACAGCTCACCTGTAATGTGATATGAAGAGCACTTTTGGCTTTGCATGCCAGGCAAAGAAACATAGCAAAAGTTTTGTATCAAAGCTGTATTTATATTACAGAATGCTTAATGTTTGCTTTTCCCTCTAGTCTGTGAAGGTTTTCTGACTTGCGTAGGTTTTTCTCCCTTCTCTTAATGCAATACCCAAGCAAACCTGCTTAAGCAAAGTTTATCACAGGCACTTTCATTAACAACAGACTGCATCCTTTGTGATTTTAAAGGTATTCAGCCTCATGTCTGAGCCTTTCAAGATAAAAGGACAGCAATTGACATTTTCCCCACATGTGTTTAATGAATTGAAAAGGGAGCCAGAATACAAACAGTATTTCATAAGATGCCTTTCTCTTGTCTTTAATTAGGATGCCTGTGCCTTGTTAATGAGCGAAATTTTAGAGGACATCCAGACAAATGCTTCTGTCAAAAAAAACCCCAGTGAGAAACTTAGAAATGTCTCTGCAAGTCCTTCCACCCAAGCTCGAGGGTTCAATGCAGGCCTGGTTATTGATGGAAGGACTTTAGAACATGTCCTTCATGACAGCCTACAGAATATTTTCTTGGAACTCACAAAAAAATGTCGGGCTGTAGTCTGTTGCCAAGCCACACCACTGCAGAAGAGTGTCCTGGTCAAACTGGTGCGAAGTAAGCTAAAGGCAATGACATTAGCTGTAGGTGAGTCCTATGGTTATCTTCCTTTCTCTGTGTCGTGGTTTTACACTGGCCCAATCCTAGGTACCCACGAGAGTCGCTTCCTCACCCTCCCCCTACCACAGCTGGGCAAAAGGAGGGAAAAGAGGAAAAAGGATTAATGGAGGCTTCATGGGTGAGATAAGGAGAGCAGGAGAAATATTTCAAGGGCAAAACAGGCGCAACCTTGATTACTAAGTGAAATTTATTACTAACAGAATCAGAGGAGGGTAATGAGAAATAAAATAAGCTCTTAAAACACCTTCTCCCCCTCCCGCCCAGGCCCTCCCTCCTTCCCACCGACAGCACAGGGAGACAGGGCAGGGGGGTTTGGTCAGTCCATCACCAAGATTTTCTTCCGCTGCTTTGGGAGAAGAGTCCTTCCCTGTGAGGCCATGAGATCCCTCCCATGGGAGACAGTTCTCTGTGAACTTCCCGGCGTGGGTCCACTCTCACGAGCAGCAGCCAAACTGCACCTGCTGCAGCGAGAGCACCTCCCACGGGCACACAGCCCTCCCAAAACTGCTGCGCCGTGGGTCTCTCTTTCCGCCGGGTGCAGTCCTCCAAGGACAGGCTGCTCCAGCCTGGAAGCAAGGGCCTTCTCTCTCCACCAGGTCTTCCACTGGACACAGCCTCCTCCAGGTATCCACCTGCTCCAGCTTGGGCACCTCCCCCACGGGCTGCGGGTGAATCTCTGCATTCCCCGTGAATCCCCACGGGCTGCAGGGGCACAGCTGCTTCACCATGGTCTTCACCACGGTCTGCAGAGGAATCTCGGCTCCTGTGCCTGGAGCACCTCGTCCCCCTCCTTCTCCACTGACCTTGGTGTTGCTGTGTTGTTTTCTCTCACATGTTCTCACCTCCTCCTCTTCTCTGACTTGAAGCAAAAACCTGTGACTTTGTTTTGATTTTCTTCTTAAATATGTCATCACAGAGGTGTTACCAGCCTCTCTCACTGGCCCAGTTTTGGCCAGCAGCATGTCCATCTTCAGAGCCATCAGCCGTTGGCCCTGCCAGACATGGTGGGAAGCTCCCAGCAGCTTCCTCACAGGATCCATCTTTGCGGCCCCCCTGGTACCCAAAACCAGGCTGTGCCGAACCAATATACTCTGAAAAGAAGTAGAAATCAGTCTCTTCTCTTATATATTTTGTTAATGTCTGTCACAAAATTTATTGTATGAGCAAGATAATCCTTTGAATTGTAGTTGTCTCTGACATAAGATGATGTTTGTCTTCTGAAGTAGCAAATTTAGTCCATAAACTTGCATCAATATAAAGTAGTAAGAACAGCATCAGTCATACTGTGTTATGTAACGTGCAAAGCAGAAACTAAGAGCATTTTTCTTTCCATCACAACCCCCCAGAATAAGGAGGTAGAGGGGAGATGGGTGGCTGTGATTTAAAGCACCCGTATTTTCTGGTGCAGCATGCCAGCTAAGTTCTGACAGAAGGAGCAGCTATTATCTATTTGGAGAATATAGCTCAGTTCAGTTGGGCCTTCCACTTACTAATCCTGTTTTCCTTAGGGTTTTCCATAGGCTGAAATGTTGGCCATAAAAATGTATTTCTCTGAATTCTCTGCTGTTTGATATTTGTCTTTTCCTGCAACTTCCATGGCAATGTGATAGCCAGAAAAACTAGTTTTGATTTTTCCTCTTTTCTCTGTAGGTGATGGTGCCAATGATGTCAGTATGATCCAGGTGGCTGACACCGGAGTGGGAATATCGGGCCAAGAAGGCATGCAGGTAGTGTATCCAAAGACAGCTGCAAATGACGTCAGGTTCCATTTTAAAGCAGTTCAGAGTGCACTCTGGAGACCCGGTAGCTCCAGAGTCCATTCCCTTACATGGGCAAGAATTTGCAGCCTGAGTTCATACTCAGGCCTCAGCATTCCACCAGGAGCAATCAGAAGCTGAATGCTGCAGCTCAAGCTCCAAACAACAGAGTCTGCTGCCTGTCAGTGAGCTCCATATTACTCATGCCCTGCAGGGAAATGAGCAGCCTAAGTGTCAGTGTCAGTGATTTCTGTGCATTTGTGTGGTAATAATGATGACAGCCATATTCCTGCTTGTGCTGTTTTGGACTGAGCTCTGGGTGTTAGTTGTAAAGTCTTGTATGGAAGGAGATACCTGAGTGAGGATAACCTGGCAAGCACTGTATAAAAAAATCATAAAATACGAATTTTCAACAGTGGGTAAGTTGCTCGGTTGGCAGTATCTGAAGTTTGTTATACCAGTTTAGTTATAGCATATCCTTTTCTTCGTGTGTGTTGCAGGCTGTGATGGCAAGTGACTTTGCAATCTCTCAGTTTAGACACCTCAGGAAGCTGCTGCTTGTCCATGGTCACTGGTGTTATACCAGACTTACTAACATGGTGCTTTACTACTTCTACAAGAATGTGGTATGTAGCTTATTTTATATTATTTTCTTTTTTCTCTTCCTATTGTGATTGGTTTCAAAAAGTGTGTGTCAAATAATTAGGTTTCCCATTTTCCTGCAGAGACCAGAGGCTGTTATTTCTTGGACTAAATTTCCCGCTCAAAGCCATTGTTTGATTTGATTAAATGGTGGGTGACAGGCATTACTAATATGGTGGCAGCATGACTATTTAAGCAAGTCGTGTCTGATTTTGAAATGTTTCCACAGATTACTTTAACCAGACCTAAGACCTACCAGCTTTTCTCTTGTTCTTAAAGCATTTGTCAATGGCTAAAATTTCATCATGTCATCTTTGGCTTTTCAGGCCTACGTGAACCTTCTGTTTTGGTACCAGTTTTTCTGCGGGTTTTCAGGCACATCAATGACTGACTACTGGATCTTGATTCTTTTCAATCTCCTTTTTACATCTGTGCCACCCATCATTTATGGTGTCTTCGACAAAGATGTATCTGCAGAGATACTCATGGAACTCCCACAGCTGTACAAAATGAGCCAGAAATCTGTGGTAGGTTACAGAGTGCTTTGCCTGAAGCAAATTGAAATGGTCAGCATTTGAGCCGTTTCAGTCTTTCTTTTATGTTTCACCTCAGGCAAACATTGTTTTAAATTGCTTTCTCTGTTAGAAAAGTGTCTAGGCCTGTGCAATGTGTGCACAAATATCAACATGTTTTTCAGAAGATTTTGTAGGCTCTTTTCAGCCTTAGACCCAATCTTATCAGACACTTGGATGATAAAAGAAGTTAAGGACTTCAGGTAAAGGAAGGTACTAGACAAACATTGTTACCAGCATGTTTATTTCATTCATTGTGTCAGCTGTCAATATGCTTCCTCAAACTGGGGTTTGTTTGAGCAAGGTAGGGGCACTCTATGTACTCTATGCTTTTTCTTTGTCGTGTAAGGGTCTCAACTGCCAAAGAACCAGAGCAGAATTATTTCAAATAGTCCTCAAAGAAGTTCTGTCAGTCAGGGTACTTTTCACCTTATGGGTATGTTCTGAAATTTGTCTTCCCACCTGAAAACACTATACATCATACCTGGTCTATCAGTAAATTCTGTCCAAACATTTAGCACAGAAAACTACAGGGAGTGGGGGAGTAGGTTCTAAATCAAAATTATATAAACCAGTTGGGGGGGGTTTCCTGGTTTCTACTTTGCTTAGCATGAATTCTATCATAATTTTAACTTCATATTTTTAAAAATTTAATAATTAAAATAGTATCTTTATTATAACAATTGAAGGCAGTGACATACTGAGCCTGAGACAGAATAGATACTAGTAGTCTGGACAGAGGAAACACTGACTGCATGAGTCACCTAAAACTCAACATTTTCTTTATGATCAGATCCTTACAATATCAGACAGGACATTAGAAGGCATTTCTTTACTAAGAGGATGGTCATACACTGGAACAGACTTCTTAGAGGTGTGGTCAATGTCCCAAGTCTGTCAATGTTAAGGAGGCATTTGGACAATGCCCTTAACTACATGCTTGAACTTTTGGTTGGACCTAAAGTGGTCAGGCAGTTGGACCAGATAATCCCTTCCAATTGAAATATTTTATTCTGTTCTATTCTACTCTATTTTAACAAACACTACTAAAAAAAAAGAGTTACAACATGTTGTGTACTAGTGTTGTCTCATTTATTATAACTTGGCAGAAGTTTCAGTCTGGTCTAGAAGGGAACAAAGGTTGTGCAGTAAATGGACAAATTGTTTTGCTTGTTTGTGGACTTCTACATTTCTTTTTATATACCATTAAGTATTTTATGTTGCTTGGTTTACAGTATTTTTTGAAAAATGAAGTACTGTTTTGGTACCATTCTAAACCTGCATAGATTGGCTTGAGCAGGTCTGTGCTTTGTCAGTCATAGAGAATTTTGATTAAGTAAATGTTGCAAGTCCTCATGGTTTGTTTTGATGTTCAGGATATGTACAGTACAGTGATCTGAGCTGAGATGTAGGTTTTGAAGCAACATAATCAGAATTACTGCATTACATAATACATTTTTTTCTTTCCCTTTTTATTCCCTTATCTTCTGTTAGTCTTTTTCTCTTTTGTCCAGTCCTTGCTCTGTTGTTGGAGTTGTTACCATTTCCTTTCTTGCATGGAAGCACAGGGAAATAATTGCTTGGAGTTAAATACAGTATAGAAGAAAGAGAAATGCTTTAAAAGTTTCAATAAGATGCAATATCACAATATTGAACCATGACATCACAAGTGTACAGCTTTGTATAAACTGTAAAAAGTAATGGAACAGTAAATGGGATTCACCTTCAGTAGTTCAAAGCACTTTCCTGAAGGGCAGGTAAGTTTCCCACATCACCTCCAGATAGCAGTTCAGTTCTTGAAAGGGTTGAATGGCTCTTTGGAAAAACCCATCTCTCCACTAATCGTAGAGGACGTCCTGGATGATTAGACTTCTCACCTATCTGTCTCAGTTTAGTGCCTGAAGGAATGGGATATACTGAACCAGAGCATAGGCAACTATGGTTTCATAGGTGGTTGATCTGTCATAGCAGTTTGCTGCTACTGAGGGAGGAAGCCTTATTCTCTTCTCCCTGCTTTTCTTGCTATTCCCTCTTCATCCATATAGTTTAACAATCTTCCTTGTGCCAGTTCATCAGGTCCTCCCAGGAGCTGATTTAACTCACTAAAACAGCAATGTGTTATTCCAGCAGAAAAGTGAGTTGATTTCTCACATCTAATGAGTTAAGTTAGTTCACAGAGGAGTCCCATCTGCATAGAGGAGTCAAACAGCACAGATAACAAAAAGGGATGGAGATAGAAGAAAGTTGGACTTGGCATTCAGTGATGGTAAGCTGCAGGGTACTTCCCTGTCCACCAGCCCCCTCCCTTCCTTAGGACTCAGTTAGCTAAGGCTCTGCTACATCCATTCTGACAGGAACAGCTGCAAGATCAGAGTTCCCAGAGCTGGCTGCTGGTTTAAATACTAACAGTTAGCTATATGTGTGGAGGGAGATGTTTGTTCTGATAACTATAACACTGAAAGATGCCTTTTTCACTTGCAAACTAACTGGAATTACTTCCATAGCTAATCTTTCCCCCAATCCAAATTAATGCTAATTAAGGATGCAGCAGTTTGTTCAATTTGTTTCAATGCCATGATGTTTTTTTCTTACAGGCTTACTTGCCTTCAGCTTTCTGGATAACCTTGCTGGATGCTTTTTACCAAAGTCTCGTTTGCTTTTTTGTGCCTTACTTTGTAAGTGCTGGCTACAAAATACATTTATACATTTTGACATACTTAAAACCTAAGCAAATTAGAGAATAGAATGAAGTATTTGATTTTTACTTCCTTGTATATGAATGTATACTAAGAAGATCATCATTGGAACAGAGCTGAACTCTGTGTGTGCAAATATGTATGGTATTGAAATGATTCATGCCACTTTGTGTTAGGACTATCCATAAAGAATATTTGACGCTGACCACTGCTTCCTTTGCAGACTTACTGTGGCTCAGACATAGACATCTTTTCTTTTGGAAACCCCATAAACACAGCGGCACTCTTCATAATGCTGTTTCACCTTCTCATTGAGTGCAAGTCTGTGGTGAGTACTTTGTTTCTCAAAGAGTATATTTCTAACAGAGTATGTGCATACAGCTTTCAGTAAAATTAAATGGAAGAAAGGTCTTCATATACAAAACAGAATAAGTATAAAAGGGTCAAGCCCTAAATATTGTATTTATGTGACCATGTGAGCTCTCCTAATGCACCTGTCATTGGAACCAATAGAAATATTACTAAAATTAACAAAATTTGGCCTCAGAATTATTCGTGAATAGTGAAAGGATCCTGCTTTATTAAGGTGGAGTGGTGTGGGGGATGTTGGTTTGGTTTTGCAAATGGTAAAATCCACCAGTGATCTGCTGAAACTTCCTTAGTTTGCAAAGTTTGCATCTCAAAGACAACAGTGTAAATTGTTGATTTTGAATGCTTGGAACTGATGATCTGCTCTGTGGCCAGGATAAACAATTCAGAGGTGTATTTTGATGCCAGAACCAGAAAACCGAAATGTTACAGAAACATTACTTCAGTTTTTAAGTCTGCACAAGCTAAAGCATCTGCATTAGCTTGGATAAATTTAGAGCCCTTATAAGGGTAATACTTGGGGTTTTGGCTTCATTTTAAAGAAAATACTATAATGTTTACAGTAGAAGGACACTTATTAATAATGGGTTTTGTTTTTTCTTTTACTTTTTAAAAATATATTTTAGCATTGTTTTATAATGGATGAGATGTCAAGTTGTGATTCAGTCTTTTCATTGTTCTTCTGGGAGTATGACAGCTGTAATTAAAATGCCTTTATTGAGAATATGTGTATAGCATGAGTATATTCACACTCTGAATAGAGAACTTTACTTATATTGGTTTTGTTTGGTTATTTTTAATGTTGGCAAGCTGTCAAACCAGTGACAATGTTGTTTTCTTAGTAGCTGGTATAGCCATTTAGTGTAAAATTACAGAAAACTCCAGCCTAGAAAGGTAACCAACATCTCAAGCAAGATATATAAGGGTGATGCTGTGTGAAGATCTCACCTCCATTTGCTTGAGAAGGCTTTCTGTGCTGCCAGTGGATGAGGTGGTAATCTGAGGCAAATGTCTTTCACAAAAGAATGAAAAGCTATGAATTTATGAGGATTTTAAAAATTAAATGTCTGGAATACCTATGTACTGTAGAAAGAAGGCTCCATTCTTTCTGGACTGCTTTGTATGAAATTAGGAATATTATCTGAACAGATTTATCCTCTGTTACATTCAACAGCTGCCCTTGGAGGAAAAATGAGCATGTTCATGCACATACGGATGTAACAGGTCTTTCTGTTTCGCAGCTTAAATGTTATTTCTTTCCTTTTCTGAATTGCAGACATGGATACATACAGTAGTTATAGTTGGCAGCATCCTCTTTTACTTCATGTTCACTCTGGTTTTTGGAGCAACCTGCAAAACCCACAGCCTACAATCAGATTTTTACTGGATCATGGAAAAGCATATGACAGACCCAGTATTTTACTTAGTTTGCCTCCTGACTACTTGCATTGCTTTGCTACCCAGGTGTGTTTCTGTTTTATAATTGTAGATTGCTGCTGTTACCAAAATTACTTTTCTATGAGTCAGTGATGTTATGAATCTCTGGCTAGAGGTCTTTCCTCCCTGTCATCCCCCAATAAAAATGAAAATTTGCTGACTCTACCAGACCAAGCTATGTGAGGACAACTTTTTAGTGCCATTTAGTTCTCCAAGTAAATTTCAGCAATAAAAAATTTCTTTTTTGATTTGTATAATATTAAATATTGTCTTTGGATGGTAAAGAAACAGTAATTTTTGTAACCACAGAGTTCATAATTTATATAGAAATCAGTTAAATTAGTGATCAAAGTTGGACATGTACTATATATAGACCAAGAAATACTGTGCTTATTCTGTGTTTATTTGTGAAACAATTTTCTGTTTGAAATTTATGTCATGAATATATACAAGTGTATTTAGAATGTACAGGCTTCTTTGTGGGCTAGAAACATGCTGACTAGATTCACAAAGGGTCTTGATATTTTTTTATCTCACTGAAGAAGTTCAAGTTCAGTAATTCATCCACCCTGGAAGGGCAGTAGTGTTGGATGGAGGTGGCAAAGTCCAGCATGCTGAGCAGGGAGACACCTGAGCAAAACAAACCGTGTGAAAACCGGTGAAAAATACTTCATCAAACCTGCTGTTTAGCTTGCTTTAGTAGACAGCTATCTTCATTTCACTGGCTGAGCATGAACTCAAGTCTGCAGCCTACTAGTGAAGTGCCTCCAGTGCTAGTTATTCATTCTTCTGTGTTATGTCTCTTTCTTTCCCTCTTATATCATTTCAGAAAGAATGAGACTTGAAATTGAATTGCAGAGACAGACACTGAGAAGAGTTGAGGAGAATAAGTGCTGTTTCCTGCTCACCTGATGTAATTTTATATCATTACACACAATCTGAGCACACTTTCTGGATCAAGTGCTGTAGTACAGGCTGCATAAGTTATCAGTCCCACCAGCAGGAAAGCTGGCAGAGCCGTGGCTGTAGATGCCTGCAATGGGCACCAAGAATTAAGTCCCCTTTGAACATGTCTGATCTGTGTCTTAAGCATGTCATCAAGAGTTTTGCTGCACTCACTGGTGATCATGACTGATCTGATCTGACTGATGGCTTTGGTTCACACTTCAGCAGAGTGACAAACCATGAGGTGCAATAAACATGTGAGCTCTTCCGTTTCCATCCCTGCTCTCAGCTTGGTTCAGGTGGTGATCATAGAGCCTTTTCTTTCACACACAGTAAATCTCCCTTACATGACAAATTAATAGATAAAGGCTGTTCTGGGACCTTTCGGTAGGGCTGTAGAGAGCCAAGGTAGGATAAAGGTTTCCGCTTGGTGACTACTTCCAATGTGCAGCTATTGAATTTTGAAGAAGACAGTGGTTTTCATAGTGAATTAAAGGCAAAGTATTTAGAAATCCCTTGAGTCATATGTACTCTCCCTGGGTCAATACCTCAGAAGATTTATAGCTGTTGTGACTAATTGCAACTTTTTTACTTAAGTGATTTGAAGCAGAAGTGCCTTTTATGGGACTACTGCTGTCACACGTATGTTTTTTTCCATGCTTATTTCTGACATGATCCTTTGTATGGTGCTGAAAAGCCCCCACTCAGGGGCATTGTGAAGCCAGGGGATCCTCTGCAGCTTCTAGTGTGAGGGAGTGAGATTGGCTCTTTCACTGGAGGTTTTAAGGAGAAGTTTTCTTACAGACGGACGGACGTTGGATGCCCTGTTGACTGAAAATTCACAGCAAAAATCTATGATTAAATCTAACCTAAGTCGCCAGTTAAGTCAGTTCTAATATCACAGAATCATAGAATGGCCTGGGTTGGAAGAGACCTTAAAGATCACCTAGTCCTAGTCTGGGAACTAGGCTGCAGCTTCAGGGTTACTTGAATGGTGTTTCGTTTCTTTTAGTCACTGGAAACAAGTTTTGAGTTTTCTTTTAAACCTCTTATTTGTGACTGTGTTTGTTTTGTAGATATTTGGTAAGAGTTCTCCAAGGAACATTGTTTCCATCTCCGGTGTTGAGAGCCAAGTACCTTGTCAGACTGGCCCCCGAGGAGCGGAAGAAAGCAATTAAGAGATGGAAAGATGAGTGCAATGTGAATGATAGAGTGGAGCTCCGACCTACTTCTGTGCCTTCCAGCTCAGCTGCAGGTGCTGTATCAGATGAAGAAAGCATTGACAGTGTTTTGCCAGCATCTAAAACACCTTTTCAGACCTGTTCAAGAGATGGGTTAGTAGAGAACACTTCCTTCTTACCAGACATTCAGGACGAGTCTGGGAGTACAAGTGGCTTGAACTCTGAAGAGACAGAATTTATCAAAGAAAACGAGTACAGTTACATTTGATGGTAATAGTTCATGTGCCAAAGTCTCTATGTGTGCTTCTGAACAGGGCAGCAGTGCTGTATCTGTAGCACACGAAGCAGTTTAGAGTTCTGTTTTGTGTGAAGAAGATTCTTTACTGTATTTTACAAAGTTGGAATGCTAACTAGTTAAACACAAGTGTAATAACTGCTGATTTATGCCATGCTGTGGTTTTGTTTTCTTCAGCCAAGGTAGATGATGAGCACATTTCCTTAAAAGCTTTTTTGTTTATAAAACTTTCCAATAATTTATTAAGATGTTCAAGGTCTAAATGTCTGGATTGTTTTTTATGTTTTTTCCCACAGTAGATTTTGCATAGTGCTTATTTCTTGTATGCAACATTGCATAACACCTCATGGTGTTATGAACAGGACATTGCATGAAGATGGATTGCAGAATCCAGTTCAAGTAAGTCAGCCTGCTCCCTTACACTGCTGCCCTAGAACCCTAGCATGCCCTGGGATTCACCACTTGCTGGAGTAAGCAACAGGGCTGGGATGTAGTGTTGCTGGTTGGCTTGTTTCAAGACTTTTTATTACATGTTGTAGTGTGTGTAGACAGTAATTCGTATAACCACTTTGGTCGTTTGTTCACCAGGCTATTGCATGGGCCATTTCACTGGTGGACAAACACCATTTTAACCATTAGGAGAAAAGCCCAAATGAGACACATGTAGCATGTCTCCCTCGCCTTCCTCTCCACAAAAAGAGCAAATCCTAGTGCAGCCTTTTGTTTTCCATGACAATTCATCCTCCTGTTGTATCACTCCATTTTGACTCTGTGTGCCATTTCATGTTATCTGCCACCAAATGGAGTTCTTTCCCACCTCACCCAGTTCAGATGTTGGCTGGCTGTCTTTCCCCTAAACTACCTCATGCCTGAACTGCAAAATTGTCTGCCAGAAGCAGTGAGGAGCTCCAGTCTATCTTCAGGTGTTGTCTTACAAATAGCATCTTCTAGCTGATAACATCACTCTTCTTCACTCTCAGGTGTTTTCACATTCCTCTAGGCTTTTACAATAATCAGCTTAAGTGTCTCTAAAGGCTGCTCAAAAGAAGGCAAAGTGCATTGCATATCTCACATTTGAGTGCTGTTGCTCATCGGTCTCCTAGATGAGTCCTGCCCTCTGCCAGTTTCCCACTGCTCGCACACTGTACAAAAAGTGGCTGAGGTGCATGTGGCAACTTCTAGATTCCAGACTCTCTAAAACATTGCCTCCTTTTTACTTCCCTTCCCAAAAAGTTACATGGACAATTTAGAGAGGAACTTAGGAAATCTGTTTGTATTCACTAGCACCTGTTGAAATAAACAGTTTCCTCAGACTGTAGCTGCTAATGAATTATTAGTACCGAGCCCATTTTTTGGTTCTGTTACTTTCTAAAAGTTTCTGCTTTCAAATTGCCAAGATTTGTGTGTTTATTTTTAGGCACCATGTTTGGGGCAAGGGCTCTGCTTTTTAATTGAACCATGAGCTTTCCACATCAATGATCAACATTACATATTCCACATCTTTTAAGATCTCTGAAAGAACTTAAACAAATGCTGTGAGGTCTGGACAGCTGCTGCTATACAGGGCAGATATTGAAGGCTTGCTGAGTTCATTCAAATGCCAGTCACCACATGTTACCAAATGTTTAAAACAGCTCTGTGTTCAAAAGGTAGGATGTAATTAGGGCTGACTATATCCCTAGTGTTAGTGAGGAGAAAAAGAGAAAATTTACTTTTTGTTTAGCCTGTAGAAGAAAAGTAGTGGAAGGAGAAAGTGATGACAGCCATTTCTGAATTTTATTTTTTTTTAATTTGGTTCAACATATGACAAAGTGTTTTTGGTAAGCTCTAACATAAAGTTAGTGGGGATGTTTGAAGTGATGGCAGATATTCAAAGAGCTCATATCAAGCATGTTGGTTTGAGTTACATTTTCAGATGTTTGTAACATCCTTCTTGCTGGGGGGTTGCCTTGCCCTGAGTGGACTCCAGGTTTCCCAAGTGAGACATCTCAGCTTTCTCGACAAGAAATGGGAGCTGCAAGGTGTCCAAGAAGATGGAAAACAGGTTGTGCAGGGAGACAAGCTAGTACCAGGGCAGAATCATACAGGAAGAGAGTTACTGGGATGCAGTGAAATCATCTACTCTTCTCCACAGCCCCAAGGCAGGCTCAGCTCTACACTTGTCCTTCCTAGTGGATGTTGTCCTGCTGTAATGAGCTCCAGAGAAACAGGAAGTGCTTTCCTGCCCTCAAATATTGTTTTTGGTTTTGTCTGACCTCAGTGTTTCTTCTGCACTTTAAATCCACCGCCTCTCTGTGCTTGTGGCCACTGAGAGGAGATTGGTCCATCTTTTACAAGTCTGTAACTCTATGACTGATGTATGTTGAACTTTCATGGGGGAGCTCCAGCACTTCCAGTGACCTGAGGGAGTGCAGGGCTCAGCTCTGTCCCCTCCTGTCACGGTGAAAAAGTTTGGGGACAACACCAGCCTGTGACCTGCCCTCTTGTTGCCTCTGCTGCAGAAGCAGAACCTACCTAGCAGATTCGACAGGTAGATGATCATTTAGTGTCAGGAGTTTGCTTTTTTTTCATACAAAAGCTGTAGGTATTGAGAGTAAGATCTTCCAAAACCTTCTGACTAAGCCATGGCATCAAAATAACTAAATGAAGAAACGTGAGTGGTAGTCATCTGTTAGACCTGAGACCAGCTGCATGATGCCTCTGGGACATGTAAATTGCTATTATGTGACTCTTTACAAGCCTGATCGCTCCATTACTCGCAACTGAGTGCGGTGAGGCTTTCAGGACACTGTTCCTCTCTGCTGAGATTGTAAGTGCTTTTGTACCACTTGAAGTGGTGCAAAATAACACTTTTGTTTGTGTGTATATTGCATACTGGTGCTGCGTATTGCTTAAAATTGTCCTCTATAGGCTGTGTTTTATTAGAGGACTTCAACAAGCAGTCTGGGTGATAAAATAATCTAAATTATCTGTTGGGTAAAACTTGCTTTGGGGGTTGTTCTTTTTTTGTTTGTTTGATTGTTAGTTTTTTTGGTGTGGTGGTTTTGGGTTTGGGGTGTTTTTTTGTGGTGGACAAACCGCAGAAATACCTGAAGGCGTTTGCTGTGATTACTTGCTGTCTTTTACTGAAGAGGAGATGAGGGTAGTGAGTCTTTAACAAAAGCTTCAAAACGTTAGTTGGCCATAACTAAAGTAGTGCCAAATGAAGGGGGGAAACAAATTGCTCTCCCTGTGCTTCTCAACGCTTCAGTGTTCCCTTTATTACTTTTTTTTAGCCTGAAAATGTAACAATCGCCTGCTTGCTTCTACACTCCTGCACTTAGGCACAGCATGATCTGACTTTTACATTTTGAAAATAAGCTTTTTAGGACTATCTCACAGGTGCCTTCCACATGTCATGAAGGGAAGCACAGCATTTACACTTTTTTAATTTTAAAACAAACCAAAACAATCACCTTCAACTGCTCCAAACTTTGTAGCTACACCTAGAACAGCCTTAACTCTGATTTTGATATGCAATATTTGGTTTACAGAAGAAAATACATGTTTTAAAAATTTTTCTTTCATAACAGCCACACCTCTGCTAAACATTTGCAGGTGGCAATCAGCCACAGCCTTTACTGAGTGAGTGTTTTGGCAGCACAGTGAGCTTTCGTCTGTACCTGGGACACAGTTAGAGCTGATGTTTAGTCCGAGCTGTGTTTTTTCCGCAGCCCCACTGGCCGCAGCACAAGGCTCAGGACCGGCTGAGGACCAGCTAAGTCAGAGAACCTCCTGTTCCCACCAGCCCTGGCTCTTGGCCAAGGCTAATGGGCAAGTTCCGAATGTCACTGTGTTAACAACGTTTCCATAGGTGAATTTCAGTGTGAGTTTTGTATTATTTGTTCCTGTTTTATTCTGGTTGTGTTGCTCTTGCCCTCATGGTCCTGGCTTCCTTACTGCAGTGTTAAGGTAAATTTTAACTGTTTTAAGCTTCTGTGTGCTTATTATTTTGATTTCAGCATGTGTACATGTTATTGAAATTCTGCGTACAAGTTAGAAAGAGATTTGTTATTTAAAACTAATTGTATTCCAGAACGAAGCTGTAGAAAAAAATGTGTTCAGATTGCAGATTTGATTGCAACTTTAGTTTTTCAGATTTCTAAGTCCAGAGTAGTTGTTGGCAGCAGTATTCATGGTAATATACTGTATTGGAAGCATACACACAGAAGAACAGTGGTAGAGTGTTCAGAATCTCAACATACACACAGTTGTACAGTGGTAGTAGTGCCAGAATCTCCACAAGTATTGCAGTGCTAGCAGGGCTGCTAAAAAAAGGCAGCTAAGGGTTTACAAATGCCTTTTGAAGGCTACTTTTAGGCATTATTGCTGAAGTTCTAACTTAACACCTCCGTATTATCATTTAGTCTCTCTAAAGATTAAAACACATTTTCAACAGAGAAGTTATTTGGAAAATGATTGTAAATTTTTATTAGTACAACTAAAAAGAAACACTGGTGTGACTGAGTGGCATTGCTTCCATTTGGAGATACAGCTGTGGTAGAAGCAAAACTGACAAATGTTACCTTACAATGAGGTTGCACCTGTGAGACGAACAGCATAATTGTGATCATAGCCATTATGTCAGCTAACAGCGGGAAAGGCTTGATGCTGTGGAAGGAGGAGCATGTTTGCCTATTTCATGTGCATACATAAAAAAAGCAGTATAAAAATACATTTATAAAATTACAAATTTCCTCTTTACGTGGAATGTTGTGTCAGACACAGTCATGAGAAGGATAGGACCCAAGTTCTCCCTCCTAAAGCCATTTGGGATTGGGTTCAGCATGTAATTTCATCAGACTGATCCCATATAGGAGAGGGCTGGACCATATATTTAAATAGGACTCTCCCTCATTTCCTGGGAGGGACTGCTTGGAAACTGGTGGTAGGCCAAAGCCAGTTAATTAAAATGTGTAATTACATGTTATTATTTGGTAATGCTAGTATCTACATGAATGATTATACGTACTCCAGTGCTTTACCAAATTCAAAGCTGCTAACCACCATGTCTGGTGGAGAGAAGCCAGGCTGGGTTGTTCATTCTGCAACAGCACCTCTTTGGAAAACACACCTGGCCAGAACCTGTCTGACACCAGCCAGCTGGCTCTGATGGCCACTGGGCCACCTTCTCCTCAGGGAACCCTTGATAACCAGCTCCAGGACTCAGAGCTGTTCTGCCCTACAGCCACAGAGATCCCAGCCCCAGAGGAAAGCTGAAGTGAGGACTGAGAGCTCCACCCTCCATATCCTTGAGGCAAGGGCATCAATAACCTGCTTCAGCTGTAATCTACTTGCACTAGAAAAACATGGTCACAGCTGCTTTCTCTCATTTATAGCTGGGGGAAGAAAAGTATTTAAGTGTTATAGTAAAACAAAAAATCCTTCAGATATTAAAAATAAAAAAACCCTGAACAATCAAACCTAGAAAAGCCTCGAAGAGTTTTCCTTCTGAGCATGAAACAGTGATTCAATAATCACTTAAATAGTTTCAGAATCCGTAACATAAATATTGAGTATTTATTAATATTCATGTCTACAGTGCAGTCTAGTGTGACTAATGTTCTAATGTTAGCGGTGTTAAAGGAGAAGATAAGAGATAAACCTTCGTTAAAGCAATAGATCTATGTAGATGAGTTGCAATATGATTAATAGTACCTGAAATGTCCACGTTTTAGGTCTTTTAATGCATGTTTCCACATATGGCAGTCATGCTGTTGAGAAGGCCCTGCCATGTTGTCATGGGGCCATGCCAGAGGTAGCAGAAAAGGTAATTATGTGCCTTAGGCTGCATTCGCAGGGGAATAGGCACAGCACTGAAAACACAAATTTTAAATGCATTGTTCCCCAGTGGAATTTATCCTGTAATCCTCAGATTCCTGGCTCGTCCTCTTTTGGCCTCCCAAAAGCTGATAGCTGTGCAGGACATCACCTACAGCAGTTGATAAGACACTTTCCTCTAGCACCATAAAATGGTGCCAAGCTCCATCATAATCTTTTTCAACCAGACTCTTATTGGAGTTAAGGCTTAGTCTCCACATCTGGCTACCAAGCACCTGAGCTGGGCTCTTTGAGCCTTTGCTGGTGAAGCTGTTGTACTTTGCTTCTCATATTTCTAATACTCATTTGAACAGAAGCTGGAATTCCAAGCCTTCTATCACTCAGATTTTCTTTCTACTTTTTTTCTTTTTCCCGAATTTTTATCTTGCTAGTCAAAATTAAACTTTAAATGCAAGGTACAAGAAGAGACCTATAAAAATTATCCAGTTCCCCAATATTTGGGTAAGTGCCCACACTGCATCTTCTGCATTTTAAATCTGCATTTTCCATCTCTCCAAACTAGCTGACTCTAGGAGGGGAAACCATTGCAGTGGTATTGCCAAGCCTCTTATGTTTTTAGAGGGCTGGAGATGGTCGGTGCATGCTTTGTATGCTGAATACACTCTACGAAGTGGGGAGGAAAGCCAGTGCGGCACAGGTTTGATAAATGCACTGATCAGTGTAGTGCTGCTGAGACATGGGTGTTTCCTGGACACATTAGGAGATTGGAAGCTTCAGAAAATTAGGTGGTAGAAGCTGTCCAAAGAGTCTGAACAATAAAGTTTTGGTCTCCAGTGCCTCCAGTGGTAGTTACGGGTCTGTTGGCCTACTGGCTCCTCCATCACCCCACAGAGATGCCCAAGCTGGCTCTGGGAACAGAAGCTGTGGAGTCAGGACACTACAGGGTTATGCCCATGCAAATTAGCCACCCTCAGGGACAAAATGCATTAGCTCAGGCACACCAGGGGCATGTGGCTACACACCTTTGGAGACCTGCATGTGTGCTTTGATGTGTCCTGTGCCACAGGGCTGTACAAACCCATCAATCTCTTCCAGACCCTCCAGCATGTGGTATGGCCCTGTCAAGAGTTGTCTTTGTGAATGTATGTCCTGCTGTGCCATATGAACTTACCCAGTTCCTTCCTCATCACAAGAAGTGAGTGAAAATGCATGTGCTACTAATTGAATAGTATTAAAATAGGTTATTTTAAAAAGTTTTTCTAGTCTGTGCTACTGCTTAGTTTTAATAGCTGAAAGGCAGAAAGTGGTTGATTCTTTTCTTTTAAGCTTTTTGCAGTGTTTGGTATAGCACCACAACACAGTTTAAAGAAAAGTCAAAAGGATTATTAATTCTATCCCGAAGTATATTCATGAGCAGAGGATTTACTGGTATCATACAGTGCATATTCCATAGCTCCACAACATGAATAGGTAGAGCTTGAAACTCCTTTTCACAGAGTTTCTGGACTGAAAAACCTTCAGTGTTGAAGTGCTGATTCCTTTTTTCTTTTGTCTGTCAGCACGATTCTTACCATCTGGAGTTAGTTTAGCAGAAAGGTGTGGATGTATATTTGTCTTTCAATCCACTCAATAAAATGGGACACGTTACTGTAAACTCCAGGTCCCAAAACCTTGGAAAAGCAGACAGAGCCCCAAGATGTTAAACCAAACAAAGTCCAGCGCCCTGCAGTATGCTCGCACACAAGCGGTCCTCCACTGTCACCCTGCAACGGGAAAGGTAAAAACAGTCTATTATACACGTGGCCAGCATTCATGGTTAGAGCTGTATCACAGTTCCTACAGCCATTTGCCTTTAGCAAATAACTCAGCTGTAAAAACCAGCTGCTCTGCTGAACGGTGTAGCCACACACAGCATTGCCAGTATTTATTACCCATTACATTTGTACAAAAAATTACCTGCAAAAGGCTCATACAGATGAAAAAGTTAACTAATACAGATAAACCGTAGAGTCTTCAAGCAGCATTTCATTATCATGAAGATAAGTTGTTTACAGCAATATTAAAAATAATAGTAATAATAAAATTTGGGTTAAAGAATGTAAATAGACAGCTATCATTACTAGAATAGGTAAAGTATGCTACACCTAATTAACATCCCAGTACTTTGATTTCTAAAAGCAATTTTGGCTGTTTCTTCTCAGAAGCCTACCATGCAAGAGTCCACGGTACCAGATTCGTAGCCAGCACACAGCATCCTGCTGGTGATGATTTTCATGTCAAAATATGACTGGCATTGTTCTAAGGAAATTATGCGAACCTCTCCTTCTTGAAGCTTAAAAGGCACTGAAAAACAGAATTAAGTGTTAACTGTACACAAATTCACAAATACTTACCTATTATGACTCCGTGAGATATGACAAACATTTCCATTGGGATAAATTATAAATATTGCTCTCTGTATATGTATTAAATGTAAGGAGAGAAGAATCTCCCTTTAGCACAAAGCCAAGGTGAAAGCTGGTGGGTTTTTGCACTGCTGCAGTGCAGTATTCGCGGCTGTCATGCTCCTGAGGCAGGAACATTATGTGTTGTTTTCTGGAGAAGCACTAAGCACATGGGGACTGGTGTGACATTTGCTGTTTATTCAGCATTCACACCTTGATGTGATGCAGTGTGCAACTTTTAAGATGGGGGCAGTAGTGGCTGGAAAACAGTAATGTGAGGGAGGTGGATGACAGGTTTGATTCACTGTTCCAGGGCAGGATCTCTCTATTCGTTGGTGTCTGTCATGGTAAAACTTGGTAATAATCACAGCCATTTTGGTTATGTTCAGGTAAATTTGACTTACAGAATGTACCAGGAAATCAGAATTCGAAACTTACGAAATTATTGTCATATGTTCAAGAGACAATAGAAGACTTCTTCCTAGTCTAAACAACTGACTGAGCTCAAATTCTAATCAAAGTTATTCAGCCTAGGGTACGCAGTACTAAATGCTATGTAGCCACAGTGGGTTTTGATGCTTCCTAGCATAAAACCTTTAAAATCAACACTGACCACATTAGAGAAAAACAAACCATTTCCCATTTACCCGTGCTGCAAAAGCATTCTGTCAGAGTTTTTTTCCTGACATCATATAGAGATATTTTTAGATGGGTAGAGATTCTAGTAAACAGCTTACCCTTCATGTGTGCAATTTAATTTTTACCACATCTAACCTGGCCATTACAACTGAAGTTCCACTGAAGCAATACAGAAAGGAAGATTTCCTTATCCAGTGTACGGGAAAGCCATCCCTAGTAATTACCATAATAATAGCAAAGGGAGAAACACAATGGCTAGTGCACTAAAAGTGTTTGGGCCAGGCTAATTTGTATACTATTCATGCAGAATCATTTTGCCTGAACAAAAATTTACGTAACGCAACAGTTCTTGTCAAGGATTGTGGCAGCCCCAAAACAAGAAAACACACTAACATTCTGTTCAGAGATACAAAAACAACAGTTGTGATTATGGAATAAATTGTGTCACAAGGTGTGGCACAGACTGCTGATTCACGACCCTGTTCCTTCAGCCTGTATGCCAATGCTGCCAGTGCCTCCAGCTTTCACTGAGCTAAGAGTGTTTCCTCCACACTGATGATGTGATACCTTTGCAATAGCATTCTGAGTGCAACTTACATGGGTAAAATCGTAACTAATTCGGGTGACTTTCTTGATAGAAGTTTCCAGATTCTCAACATTTTTAAAAATCAAACCACAGTGTCTAAGTAAGTATTAAGGAGCATAAATTGAGGCTGCTGCTTTGAAAAAGCTAGGCTATGATCACAGCTTTATCCCTTCAAGAGTAGCTACACTTCCCTAGTATTTACTAAGATCCAGTAATAGGATGAATGGATAAAAGTTTTTAATGGCATCACTTATTTCATTAACTCAGTAGAAGCTTCACATGTTTTTCAGAAGTCCCAGAAATATTCATCTTACTTTTGTTGCCCATGTGTCCCCAGCCTGTGATGTAGCAGTAGGTGTCTGGCTGAACCAACTGGTCCTTGCTGGGCAAGCAGACAGGTCTTACATAGCTTGTCTCGTTGATGTCCTCATCGAGTTCCACAATGCTGATATCATAGTCTACGACTGCTCTGTTGTAGCGTGGGTGGAGAATGATGGTCCTCACTAGTCGGGTCTGCATGAAACCTGATGGATGATCAAGATTGCTAATCCCAAACACTACTTTCCAGACAGCAGCATTTTCTCTCCTTTGTAAAAAAGAAAAAAAAAGTGAAATTTCAGTCAAGGCCTTTCTTTTAAGCTAAAATACCCAAGATTTTTTTCTCCCTTTTTGCACACTGCACTTTGCAAAGCATGCAAATACTACAAGAAGAAAGCAAATATTTACACGTTATTCCTTACAGCAAAGATCTGAACAACAGAAGTCAATGCTTTCCATTTCCCTCCTGCTTGTAATCAAATACATTAAAGCTCATTCCATCAGAAGATCTGTAACCATGTATAAGTTGCTGTATTAAAGGCTGTCAAAGTCAGCCCTTTGATCCTGCCCAGCATTAGTTGCTCACATGCTCAGTGGTGGGCACATACAAATTTCGCTGGGGTGAGAATATTGTTCAGTAGTCTGCTGCTGACAGCAGTAAGTCTCACTGAAATCCCTAAGGAGTCTAAGTAGAAGCAATTCTATTGTGTAAATTAAATATTTTATGATAGTCATGGGAAAAGTCCCATATTTATTCAGTGTTCAGTCTGTGCCAAGTATACTTTCTTTGCCTAAGCTCAAAGGTGACTCATAAAATTGTTTAAGAGTCTTTTGCTAAACATACAAGACCACAAAGCAGTGATATATAGGATACAAGGGGGAATATTGAACCACTCTCTGTTAAGACACATCAGAAACATCTAGATTTTATGAAAGGCTTCACAGGTGTAATCTCTTGATCCTAACTGGTCACAGGATAAGTTGCAGGTTCTTTGTGGGTTTCTAATTAGTCTATGATTCTAAAAGCTCTCAAAAAAGTCACCATTTTTCACAACTGCTGAAAGAACTCCAAGTAACTAAGCACCTTTGACAGGTCTGAAGCTTATTCAAAGCAATGTAAATAAAAGCATGCAAAATTTCAGCTTTTTCATAGTAATCAACAGGATTGTATTTTGTAAAGAGATTTGTAATTTGTAAAGAGATTTGGTTGCTAAATCAAGGCTACTTTTATCTTAAGAGTTGGATGAAAATTCTGGCATTTCAGACTATAGTGATCATTTTAGCATCATGATGAATTTGTGAGCTGTTCCATAAAGTTACAGAAATTAAGTTAAGAAATTAATTGGATGCTTTAATGTAATGCATTTCAAAATGAACTTGACAAAACTCTGTGGACTATAATAAGAAAACTCACAAACGACATGTTCAATGCAGCTCTCTCTATTTATGCCCTCTACAAGTATTCATGGCTGTTTGTATTATTGTTATATGGTCCTCATGTTTTGTATTCCAAACTTCACATGAGTTTCACAAAGTGGAGCATTTTATATAAAGGACCAGAGCACTTTAAAATCTCTTTATATTGTTGTGTTATCTGGTTGGTTTGGGAAATTTTTAAAATATTTTATATGAAAAAAACTTTGTGACATCAAGAATGGTCTTGCTGATGATATATTAAGCTTACAAAAGGCTTCTTACAAATGAAGAATTTCAAGATTTCATGCTTCTGGGTACATCCTCCCAAATCTATTCAGAAAGGCAGAAGAGCAAAAAGTTCATATAACTTCTCAATCAATTATTAGACCAGAATATCTTACTACTTTAAGGACTTTGGAATATAAATGTGAAAGAAACTTTTAACAAGTTATACTCTGAGCTCACAGGGATATTATGTAGCTCTACGTGAGGGGTAAATGAACAGCTCCAAAATGTAGTGGCACTTTTTCTGCATTTGACAAAACTGGGAGAATTTTTACTTTATAATGTAACAGCTGCTTTGCTTATCTTTCAGTAATGAGAGAAATCTCCTATCCAGGAAATTCAATAGCTGTCCAATATTGCTGAAGGCTCAACCTCTGTCCCATCCTTTATTTTAGATCACCAGAAAGTGTTCTTCCAAAGGACGGTAATATTCCAGAACTGTATTTAAAAATAGATGGAGAAAGAAGAGAAATTCCTTCTGGACCCAAAATCTGGTAAAATACAGTATTCTTGTTTGTATTATTCAGGTTTAGCACACTGTTAGTTTAGAAGTACATACGCCAAAGAACGGAGTGTTTCAGAAATAAAAAGACAAAATGTAAATTTTTACTGAAAAATTGAATGACTAACATTATAAAGAAATATCAGTTCAAGAGAATCTTGCCTAACATAGAATTTCTGCTGGCTTAAACACAAAGAAAGGTGTTTAGTGCAGTCTAAAATAATCTCCAATGAGCAAGCACCAGTTTAAAGCAGGATTGAGCAACCATATGCCAGAGAAGTACTTTGTAACTACAGCAGAAAACACTTGTTTAAATTTTCTTTAGAAACCCAATTTTAAAACTTTGGTGTAAGACAAAAGAAATTATGTAATAAACGTCCCTCGGAAATCTGTGGTTCGTCAGAAAGAAATCTTGGTTAGCATTAAAAAGCTGACAATGGTCAAAACAATTGCTAAGACATGTAAACATCCTCTGCACTCCAGACTGTCCATCCACCACGGCCTCTGATACCAGGAGGCACTAAGTGGTTGTTAATACTGACTTGTTAATGATTGCAATCCTAGTAAAAGAGTGGACTGTATAAAAAGAAAAGGCAGTGACCTCAATATGTCATTTGCACTATGAGTAAATACTCAATTTTTCTTTTTACCGGTGGCCGCAGCATTTTTTCAGGGTCTTTCCTACTCTGGTACAGGGGATGATTTTTTAAACCCATGGCAGTTATGGGACAGCTATAGCATTAGTGTTTTGGTCTTTTTCCTTTTCCTGTTTCCTGCTGAAAGTCAGGGCATCTTCATTTAGTTTTCATCAGTAGAGATGCCAGCAATGAATAATAAACCATGTGAAAACCTAAGCTGATGCTGGTTTGTACCTTTTTACTTTCTTTTTTAATCTCCTAAAACCAGGTCTCTGTAATTGGCCGTTCTGCAAAGGTCTTCACTTACGCCCCGTGTGTTTGGTAGAGGAAGGACTTGGCAATTCACACGTGCAAGCTTAAACGAGCAGTAAAATGTTTGAGCCCTCTCACCCTTCAAAGCAGTGTGCTACTGTTAGGACCCATCTCTTGGCGATGAGAACGCAGCCGCAGATGTGTCCGCTGGGCTCGCTCTGCAGGGAGCACTGCCACGGCCACCGGCCCGGGCGGCTGGTCCGGCCCCCGAGGATCCTCTTGCTCATGCGAGCGGCGGGGCGGCGGCCGCAGTCTGTGAGGAGCAGAGCGCGTTAATCGGCACCGCAGGGGCAGCGCAAGCTGCACCTTCTGCAGGAAAACTGGCCACAGAATGGTGTTAACAGGCATGAAATTACACTGAACAATGCAGTAAATGAGGCGGTCACCGACCACACAGCTGTATCAAACACTGAGCCATTTTTAGCTTTCGTTTGTATCAAAGGATTTGCTCTCCGGTTACTAATTTTGCCTGGATCAGCCTGAAATATTAACCAAGCTAAGTTTGGGATCCTGACTTCCTTTCGCTCAGGAGATTTCCTGGGTTTATGTCTTTGTCCTTCTGTCAGCTAGCAACATGCCTGGCCTACTTTGTACTATCCAGAAGAATTGCTTCTGGAAAATCTGCTCAGCAATAATAAGGTTTTTCTTCAGTGTGAGGTTAATGTCATGCCGTTTACTCAGCTACATAGCAGCAAACTCACTTTGCCTGTGGAAATTACTAAGGGAAAATATTTAAAGATCCGAAGACATTCTAGTACTTTGTCCATTACACTTTACAAGCCACTTCCACTAGAAATTACACCAGAATCCCACCTGCCTGTTGCTATTCTAAAATAATCCTTCACTTTTGTTTCACTTTATATTCTGGATTTTAAAGATGCCAGACTTGTTATTTATCCTGTTTATACTCAGTCTGATTCAGAGAACAAAAGACCACCACCAGTTTCTGCAATCAGTGTCCCAAGGGAGGATATGCTGCCATTGCATGTATCTCGGAAATTAGTGGTGAAGAAATAAATTTGGAGCAATGGTTATTTGTAACTTACAATTCTTACAGCGTACACTTAACTTCATAGAGTAAGCAACATATGTCAGAACAAAATACCTTCAGCAAGCTCCTTTGAGCTTTTTCCTTTCTCTGACGAGTAGAAAAAATTTTGATTAGTTTCCCAAATTTAGGTCCTGTCTTGTAGTTACTTTTCCCTGAGCCAAGCTAATTCATAGTTCAAGTGTTCTTCAGCAAATCTCTCCTTGTCTGTAGAACGTGGTTTCATCATAGATGAAGAATTTCTGCATTTTCAAACCACTTAAAATTGCACAACCTGCTGCGCCAACAGACTTGGTCCATAACTTTCTACTTCAGGTTCTTCTGTTCCTTGAACTTAACAAACAGACCACAGCTTCAACTCCCAGGCAGACAGGCTGCTAACTACTCTGGTGGTTAAGGATATTTTCAACAGGAAGTTTTATCAAATTACTTTTTGGAAACTGACTGCTGATAAAATTCCTTTTGTGGTATCAGGAATGGGCCACCTCAGCACACAGCATCCTAGTCAAAATGTAAGAAAAGCTGATGGAACTAAGTCGAGTAGGGAAAAATAAACCCGGTGCAAAACTGGATGTTGCAGAGGTCTAGTAAAAATTTCAGAATGAATCCACACTAAATATCTACATTTGTTAAAGAGATTGAACACATTTTGAAAAATATCTATTTTATATGCAGTTCCCTCTTACCTTCTTTAGTGCAAAAGAGAGCCACTTTGCTTCTGCTTTGACACGTCTGTCTAAATATTGAAACAAAACATAGTGGAAATCTCATTAATTGATTAATTTTGGTTAATTTGAAACCAAATTCAGGTATTGTATTCAGCACAGGTATTGTATTCATTGCTGTGATCCAGCTGCTAAAAATTTCCCCAAACTGTAAAAAGAAACTCAAGGAGCTTCTTATGCCAGATTCCATGGTTTCCAACATCTGCCTGAAGATAATTCAAAATATTAGTTCAGCTTCATAATATATTTCATGAGTAGGTGCTACATATTTTGCAGACTCCCTCGCTCCCTGGGCATGGATGCGGCTCTGAGGTCAGCTGGGATATACAGTCTGTCAAGTTCTTATTTATGGCACCTGAAAGCACAGATTGCCAGTCTCCTCTTCCTTACAGTCAAAGGACAGGACTTTGAAATGCCTTTGATAACAGATGATCTTTCATGCCCTAAGAGTTTGGCTATTTTGAAAGAATCCAGGGAGTCTGCATAAGTAGGTATTAAAACAACAAAACCTTAAAATTTCTGTTGAAAATCTTCAGATAAGAGAGGGAAGAATTGATTTTGTTTGTCAAGGGAGAAATCACAGGTAAATCAGCAAGCAGTTACACAACTAGCTGACTGCCTTTTTATTTCCACAACTTTTTCATTCCTACTGTGTACATGCTTTTCTGAGGCAGGTGCACAGCTACATCAGACTGGATACACAACTCATTTCTTCACCAGGTAATCCTTTGCAGACTTTAATCCCGTCAGGTGGGTGGTAGCTTTCAAACTGCAACCATCTAAAAAGAGGCTGCATTTCTTGTTAAGTCACAGATACTAATGTGAGCAAAACAACAGTGTCAGCCAGCCCACCAGATTACCTTGAATCTGGAATTTAACCAGACTTTTGTCCCTTACATTGCATATACCTCATTCATATACTGTGCAAATCAGTCTATTTCTCTTCCTGAAAATACGCCATTACATTATTTTTCTAGAGACAGTAGAAAGAGACAACCAATTTCAGGAAATAAAACTTTGTGCACAATTTTGAGAGGCAAAGAAAACACAGAATGTAACTGAGACCAGCCATGCTTATGTTTTGCACTTGTTTCTTTGACTTACCATACAGCCAGCTCTGAAGAGAAAACTTTAAGCCTTTATGTGTGCATTGCCTGCGCTGTGCAATTCCCTCCTACTAAAACTTTATGAATTAGCAGTGTATTTGTTAGCTCTTGGCCAAGTTCCCATTAGTTCAGAAGCCTGGCAACTCCTTTAAACATACAACATACTCCACAGCACAAACATTTTACATGCTGCAGTTGATCTGGATGAATACATCTAAGGCTCAGAAGCACTTCCCAGTCATCTGGACTGGATGCCTGATGCAGCCAAAACAAAAACAGCCTCACCCTTCATGCACCCTTCCCCCTTAGCTTATCACTTCTTGTTACCTATTTTCTGAATTCGGGGGATCTGGAACATCTGTTTCCTACGTGTTACTTTCATTTATGCAATAGATTTAACAGTAATCCTCATTACTGATGTTTTCCCTCCTTCAACTTGCACTTCAGGCAAAACTAAATCTTTTGCTACTGGAATTTGTAACTCAGAGGCTCCAGATCCATCACTTTGTACTTTTCCTAGCAGACCTCTTTCAAAAATGTCAAAAAGTACCTTGAAATTTCTGCTTTGCACTTTAGTGACTGAACAGAATATGATTGTGGATCTGCTTTTGCATCTGGTCACAACCCAAGGTGTTTATTCTTGTATTACTCTGGAGGAAAGCATTTAGATACTGTTAGGCTAGAGGAAAAAGACAGTGAGAAAGGAAAATCAAAGAGTTAAAAAGACAAATTTCAAGTATCAGGCACCGTTCAGTAATGGCCCTTCAAGATGAAGAAACAGAAATTAACTTAAAAGGAATGATGAAATACAAATGTAAAACAAAAAAGGTACAAAACTGAGATGTAAGAAAGCAAAATTGGGTCCTTGCAGGCACAACCTTTTTAGTATTCCGTCACTAGGGAAAATTTTGAGTACAGAAAATAATGGATAAAATAATCAAAAGAAAAGTAGATTTCTTCCTCAGATTTGTGTCTTCACACATATTGTATCTCTGCAGTTACCCAAGACAATCTTTTCTTATGAAACAGAAGGATTTTCTATGGATAAAGGATGTTCCGAAAATTCCTGGGCGTTTTAAAGAGAATAGGGAAACCATGAATCTGCTTTTTGAAGAATGCAGTTGCCGATGGGGATTAGGTGGCTCTCCCAGTTTTGCCCTGGATTTCTAAGTTCATTGGCTCTTCAGAGTCACACTTTGAATATCTCAACCATGACATCCTGCCTTCTCATTAGTGACTATCTGTTTAGTTGAGTTAATTAAAGGGAATATACCATCACCTGAAACCAGAGCTAAGGAAACCTACAGTAAGTGGGTATAGCCTCTACTGAAGAAGCTGTGGTTGCTCCAAATTAATGAATCCAGACCACATGGGCTGCAGAGGATGGTAAGATGTTGGTGCAGATCTTGCTAGATAGTACTTGCTGGACTTTCTTGCTCAGCAGAGATTTAATGAAGCTGTCTGGTCCAGGTGCTTCAAGGGCATCACCTCTGTATCACTCAAATGCTCTTATTTTGCCAGAACAGGCCCCTGGGGATCCACAAGATGGTCTCAAAAGAGACTACAGTGATTTAGACTACGGACTAAAATCATTGTAGACTCCATCTTAACAACTTACATGAGTATATGCTGGGATTTATCTGCAGGTACCTTGGAAAAAAAGAGCTTACCAAAGAGTTTGTCATCCTGCATTGATAAGTGACTACCCACAGCAGTGAAATAGGTCTTATTTACCTGTTACTTACCCATTCACTAGAAGTGCGTGTAAAGTGGATGCATTTTTATTCTTCCAGTCTGAGTGCAGATTCAGCCATTTTTGGTCCTGCATTTGCTCATTCTCTATTACAATTTCTGTTTTGGATGGTCCTCTGAAACAAATGAAATACATTGATAGAACTTCTGGTAGGTTTCTATGTTACAGTTATGAGGGTGAAACCTCTCCTGTTTACTCCAAAGTTACACATCTGAATGTTATGGCAAAGCCATGAGTGGCAGATCCGTAGTTAGGAGAACGAAATCACCCCGAGAAGCCAGGCCAGCCAACATATGACTGTCACGTTGTATTTTCTGACAAGAAGCAGAATTGGAATAGGGAACAGCAAGAACCTTCTGGTGGCATATACTGTAATGCAGACATTGATACTGTTTCAACAGTTTCTTGGCCTCCCAAAATGCAAAAAAAAATAGATCTTCATATGTAAAATAGGTAACAGAAAAAATATTTTCTTACATTCCTGTCACTGGAAATCCATTAAAATTTAACAGTAAAGAGCAGTCCAGGTCTTGTTAGTAAGACCTGAGAGTATCTCTAAGTCCAAGTTCCCTGCTTTGCAGAACAGAGTGAATCACTGGTGAAGATGTCAAACCCGTTCTTCTGCAGCAACCTAACAAGTGTGTGAGGGTTACAACAGTCCACCAGGAGATATTTTCATATATCCACTTCCTCAGTCTAGTTATTGCCTGATAGACTTAAGCCACTGAAGCAATTGTTATTTTATTAAATCTTGATTGCCAAATGGAAAAAAAATAGAGCTATTCTAAATTACTTTACTTGTCATGCAGCTTTCCAGCACAGAACCATTCACGATTAGCAATCAATCCCTGTCAGTGACAAGGAATTTCAAGCAGTGGTCTCCCATACACTGGTCAAAGGCCAAATTCTAAATCCTAATTCAGGGAAAAAAGAATGAGAGAAGTTCAGAAAAACTGTGATGTGTCCTTAATTTGTCCTCCGAACACAATCTCTCATGAAAGTACCTGATAATGCCAGCCAGGATATTAGTTTAAGTCCAATTCTCAGTACTGACTATATTTCTTTTTTAAAAAGTCTTTACAAAACACCAGCACTCTTTACCCCCTTGATTGCATAAACTAGCAGAGATCAAAGAATTCTGTTTTATGGTAAAGTTGTCAGTGTAACCATATGGAAATATTTTCAACACACCTGGCAGAATAAACCAAGCTTTGAGGTCACGGCCCTGGATCCTGCCTGTTACGTGACTTATTTTTCAGAACCTTCTCTGGGCATATTAAGAAATATAATTTCATGATCTACTAACCAGAATGTGCAGGCATATACTAACAAGTTTGCTGCAAAAAGAGTTTTCTTTCTCAGTGCCTGCTTCTAGCATACGCATAAAGATCTCCTCTCTTAATTTCCGTATTTCCCTCTCTTTTTCCTACTAAACATATGCAATCCTTTTTCTTACAATTAAATTCTGCCTTATGATCTTCTCTGAACAATGATGTTCACCAGTTCATAACTGTGTACAGTTATGAACTTGTAAACAGTGTCTGATCTATAAAATCTGAAACTCAGAAATGTGCGAAAAGGTGCGAATATCGTGCCTTTTGATGAATCCAAATCTATATTATACCAAATACCAGATTGTTTTGATGAAACCTGCAGTTCTGAATTACAGATTACAGTGATGTTACAATCATAATTAAGGAGATATATACTTTTAAATCAAGGTAACAACCTACAGAACACTTACACCTGCATGAAAATTTATAATTATTTTACTTAGCAAAAGTAAAATCATGGCTAGGCCTTTTTTCCTTGGTGGTCACAGCTTGATATGAAACACTTGAAACCAGGATACCTTAATTTATATCTTTAGAATGCCTCTTATAAACATTTATGTTCCCCCCTTGATACTGTTTATAAAAGATTTTCTTTTGGATAGGCAAGGGCCGCCACTTGTCTCCTTTCATCTATTTAATGAGAAATAGCCAGAATGAAAGGGACTAAAGAGCCTCATTTCTAGATGAAGAATGCTGGAGACTATGTACAAGCATTTGTGTAGAGACCAGAGCATACCCAGAATTGCTAGAGAATGAGAGAACATGAGCTAAAAATCTTGGGAGTAAAGATTCAGGCTGGTGAGAGCTTCTGAGTGTGAGATTTTCAAAGGGGCTGCTGGACCAGGAGTACACATTACACCAGGGGCTGTGAATCACTCAGAGAAAAGGAGGAAGGTGGAACAATGGGTACTCATTTTAGCCAGCCCCATCCTGTGCTCCAGAAACACAGCAGGGAGCAGGTTCTACCTGGTTCCTCTTGGAACTGTAGCACATATTTTCTTCTTAGAGTAGACACATTCTAAAGAAAAGCTAAGAAGAATCTTGCAGCAGGCAGGGCCACATCAACTCACAATTCACAAGGATATTTGGCTTTACTGAGTTTCTAAGACAACAAGGTTATATTGCTAATTACTTCTAGATGTCAAGCTACATCTTCAAGTTCAAAAAGAGCTCTCCTGCCAGTTTTGTGGCCTGCTGAAGTTGAAATATCTTTCAAGATTTCAAGCCAAACAAATAAAGACTCTTTTTTTATGAAACACTTTCAGAAGGCTCTTTCACTTCTCTGGAGTTTTCTGTTTTCCCCTTTGGTTTGCATATGTCATAACAGCTTTGCTCAGAAACTCAGTGTGGATTTTAAATTAGTGCTTTTAATTATTACCTGTACTGGAGCAAAAAGCAAAATTGAAACAGTGTTTGTTGATTGAAACCACACATACTGGAAGGCAGTGTGCAGTTTTGAGGTACATCAGTTTAAGACGATATTCAGAAACTGGAAAGGGTCATGCAAATGGCTTTCAAATTTTCTAGGGGCCTCTGGCACTGACATGCAACGAGGGGTTGAGGGTACTGACCTTGCTTACTGTTGTGAAGAGAAGCTAAGGGACAATTCAATAGCCACCTCCAACTGCTTGAAGAGCAGTTAAAATATGACAAAAACAAATTTTCTCAGTAGTGCTGCATGGTAAAACACAGGGAAATGGCCTAAACCTACAGCCTTGGAAATTCATAGCACATGAAAAGGAAATACTTTTTCACTAGGAAGGTGAAGCAGCCGTGGAATAGAGAGCCCTATCCATCAAGGTTTTCAAGACTTGGCTAAACAGAGCAGTGGTTGAACTGATCCCCTTTGGCAGTAGCTCTGCTTCAAGTGGGAGATGGACTAGATGTTCTCCAGATGCGTGTTACAGTGAGGGTTTTGTGATTCTTTTGCACAGCACAAACACACTGTAGTGACCAGTGCCTATGATGAAGAGCTGACTCTTAAAGAAGGCCACGAGTTACTAGAACAGACTTTTCACACACCAGAGCATATTTTAGCATTACAGAACAGTCACTGAATCACAGATTCACAGAATTAATTAGGTTGGGAAAGAGCTCCGAGATCATCAAGTCCAACCAATATCTACACATAGATATCTGAAATACCTACATTATTTCAGGAAGTTTTTTAATGGTATCTAAAAACTTAAGACATTCATGCCATGGTAACAATAATTCACACCTTTTGAGTGGAGATTTTTTGACCAGATTCCTCATCACGCTTTCAAAATAACACATAAAACCTATCTGCACCATATGACTTTATAACAACTCATAGTGCTACTTGGATGAAATTATTTGCTCACTGAAGTATTATTTTAAAACCCATGGGGTTTTAAAAATCTGAACAGACCATAAAAGTTTAATTTTCTCATGTGTCTAATATCTGCAGTAAATCTTCATAGCCAGAAGAGCTACACTAGACCTTCTGAGCTCAAACTGCTCAAACATAACACTCAATGAATATGTTTTTGGATTCCTGTAGTCTCAAGCCTATGGGCTTCTCAAAGACTGTGGAAAGTTCCATAATAAAGTAAGTTTACAATGGATGTATGACAAACAGCAATATTTTATGACTTTTTTCTTCTCGACATTTGAGGTGACAGAAATACCAAGTTTAGTGGTAAAAGACAAAGTGTGACTTTCACGTAGATTTTCATTTGGTCCTCTGCACTGCTTTCAAGAATTAAATGGGATTCAGACCTATGAAAAAATTCTTCCATGAGACTTTCTTTCGCTAAAAAGTTAACTATCAGAAATTCAGCCAAAAGAAATCTAATGAGGCCATCTGATCCATTTCCCTAATTCAAAATAAGATCAACCATATCTAAATTCTCTCTGGCAGATTTTTGTTCATGAAGCATTTCCAGTCAATATATTCAAGCAATTTTTCTTATAATGTTTATTCTAAATCTTCCTACTTGTCATTTAAGCTCATTACTCTGTCTTTTTTCAATCGGAAATGGAAAGCAGTTTATTCCTAACCTTCTACGTATTTCAAGGCTCCTATACCTCCTTCCCCTGACTGACCAAGCAGAGTTTCCAACCTTTCTTCACAGACCGTGCTTTCTTGGTCTCTGGTCATTTCTGCTGACCAATTCTCATTTAGCCAAAATCTAACACGAACTGAATACCACAAAGTGATTACACACAAACATTCTTGGTTAATTCAGGCCATTTTGCCAGCCTGTCAAAAAATTTTTAAATTCTAATCCTGTTCTCCAAAATGCTTTCACATCTTCCCGGCTTGGTGCTAAACGAGAAATTACCAAGCCCGATCTCCACTCTATCATCTGAATGACTCACAATACCACTGTATCCTCCCAGACACACTGGCATGCATCTAGGCCCCCACCAACACATCTTTATGGTTTGACGATGAGTCATCAACATTCCCATATTCATATCAATATTCCCATCCTTGCTACCACTATTGTCATCCATAATGGAGACCCACTCAAGCCATAACTCTTAAATACTCTTAGATGATTTCAGCAAAACTAGCTACTTTGAAGAGCAGTGTATCACCTATCAATTTCTTACTCTAGCCCTCTTTCTTAAGTCTTTGCTGCCTTAGTAACATAATATGATTTCCTAAGATTTCTTTGTTTGGGGGTTTTTCTTGCTTTGCTTTTTTTTTTTTCCTGTATGATATTCCTGGCTTTTCTCATTCTTTCTCCAGATACTTATGGTTCTACACCAATTCTTGTAGGTTTGAACTACATGTTCACTCTCTCTAGAATTTCACTTCCCTTTTCAGGTCACTGTACAGCTTATGCCTTAGCCAAGTTAGTCTTGCTGCTTCACAGAAAGATGTCAGCTAGATCTAATGAACATCACAGGGTACATAAAATTCTAACATATCTAATTGCTTTAATCTAAAGGTTACCTTTAATCTAAGTCAATTTTTTAAAAAATCAATAATCAGTTACTTGTAAAATCAGGCAAAACATTTCAATTTGCAGTAGCACTTATGTAATCCAACTGTGAATTTCTAACTTAAATTTTACTAATTTTTCAATTTCAATTTTAAAAATAGAATATTCCTTTAATAAATTTAATTTCAAGCTCTGGATTCCCTCATGTGTGTTTAAGAGAGGAATTTTTAGAATTAAGAAAGAAAAACAGAACCCAGTCTGTGCTCTACATTATAAATGTGCTCTCAGTGGGGAAAACTAATGTTTTGTTAGATAAGCTGTGCAACAGAAATATTTAATAAATAGTTTTCAGAGCATTCTATTCTGCTACCTGCTTATCACTGTGCACAACAGTCAAAGTCTACAGTGAAAAACAAGCATTATGTCTTGGATACTAAATTTTTAATGAAAAAGAAAGAAAACAAAAAAGAAGGCAGAGACTAATTTTAGGTTCTGAAGTTCGTCATTCTGTTCGTAACACATTTGGGATACTTCTGCACAGCAATGTTTTCAATACCTTATTCTCCCTATTCCATTCAGAAAAATTCCTTCAAATGTATTAAATTCCAAGTTTAGAATAAAGTATAATCCATAAACTGGATTACTTCTTGCTTCCAAGTAACAGTGACACGCATCAGTTTAGTTTCTATAATTCCATCCTTGTAAGCCTCATGTGACAGCAGGTTTGAGAAAGGAAACCTTGAGTTATTCCAGAAGGCAATAGATTACACGCATATGGGCACTAATTTAAACCAAATAAAGCCTATATCAGAGCTGGAACAGCATCTGTTTCCTGTCTGCATGTATTGGTTAAGATGTTTCTTGGCCTTGAGCAGAATTCTCTAAAGCGACAGCTGTGCCATAGAATATGGAGTCAGAGATCAAAACCTTGATTTTAACAGCATTAAAATCAGAAATACCTGAAATGTTAATGGGAAAACATATTGAAACATAGAAAATAAAAATTAAAATTATTCACTGCATTGACAGAAAAAATAAACATATATGACTAAATAATTCTTAAAATTTTTTGGTAGAAAGTTGGTAATCACTGTGATATTTTCAGATTTTAAAAACCCTCAGTCCTATGTCCTAGCTGATAATCCAGTCAAACCTATGAAGAATGAGTTAATTCGTAATTATACTTAAGAAAAACATCTTGCTTGCTTTATCTCTGTGTGCCGGTTTTCGCTGGGATAGAGTTAATTTTCTTCACAGCTAGTCTGGGGTTGTGTTTCAGATTGGTGCTGGAAACAGTGTTGGTAATAGAGGGCTGATTTTGTCCTTGCTGACCAGGGCTTACACAGAGTCAAAGACAGAGTCTTACACAGAGCCTTTTCTGCTTCTCACCCCACTCGAGCAGTGATGGGGCTGGGGGTGCACAAGGACTCACTAGGGGCTGCAGCCAGGACAGCTGACCCCACCTCTCCAAAGGGATATTCCACATCACATGGCTTTATGTGCATTATGTAAAGTGGGAGGAAGGAGAAGGAGGGTGGGGGGGATGTTTGGAGTGGTGGCATTTTTGTTCCCCAGTCATCACTACAGGGGAAGGACCCCGTTTTCCTGGAGATGGCTTAACAGCTGCCTGCCCATGAGAAGAGGTGAATAAAATTCTTGTTTTGCTGTGCTTGTGTGCATGGCTTTTGCTTTACCTCTTAAACTCTCTTTTTCTCAACCCATGAGCCTTTTTACTTTTACTCTTCTGCATTGTTCCCCCCGTCCCACTGGGAGGAGTGAGCAACCGGCTGTGCAGGGCTGAGCTGCTGTCTGGCATTAAACCACAACACTCTGTTCTCTCAGTCTGTAAATTATAGGTTTCACAAAGTATCATCTTGTAGCTAAACTTACAAAAAGACCATCTGGGAGCATCTAAAGTTAAAGCTTCAAATAAAATCTAGATTTTCTTAGCTGGAAGTATTAATTCAACTTCAAATTAAACGTAGAGTCCTTAATTTAAAGTCAATTAGCTTTTCATTTTAAAAATATGAAGGATGTAATTCAGAGAAAAATGTTGTTTTGAAACAAAATTTTAGTTGTTTAATTTCAAAAATTTGGAACAAATAACTTGATTTTTCAGCCTTTTTTCCCCTGTAGTGAAACTGTTCAATGAATTTGAACAAAATTCACTTGCTTCTTTGTTCAACATCAGAATAATTCTTTATTCTTTACAGAATTATTCTTTACAGAATTATTATTGACTAAGAAATCTTCCTATAGTAGAATTTATGATTGTTTTTCAAGACATGTAACATATTTATTCTTTTATTACTAATTTCTTCTCTCATTTCTAACAGAACTTGAGTTCTGAGAACTTGAGAACTTGAGTCTCATGGGCATTTTGAAATTTTTGAGCTCACTTTATATCTAAAGCTAACGCTGACATCATTTCATGAGCTGAGATTACCTTTGAAAGGACACCTGTCTGTTTAATGATACAGGGTTTATATGCAGAGGATGTCTTTCATTAGGATGCTTGGTAAGAGCTGAGGAGAGGGTGTGGAGGTCAAATAAGGCTTTCTTGAATGACAGAGCAGAAAGAGCAAAACTGAAGGAAAACCTATTTGCCTGAAAGCTTGTCTGATAAAAGATGCTGTGTTTCTTGCAGTCCTTGCCCCTCTCAAAGTCTTAAGTCACCTCATTAAATTATAGAATAGGTTGCTCAGAGTCCCATCCAACCTGACCTTGAATACTTCCAGGAATGGAGTGTCTACCATTTCTCTGGGTAACCTGTTCCAGTGTTTCACCATTCTCATTGTAAAAAATTTATTCCTTATGTCTAGTCTAAATGTACCCTCTTTAAGTTTAAATATTTAAGTCAAAAAAAAAACCCCAAAACACTTCAAGGTGCAGATTTCAGAATAAATTTTCAATGCAGAGAGATTTAATACCTGTTTAGTGTTAAATGGATTAAATTTGAATCTGGAAGCCCCTAGGAAAAAAGAAAGAAAGAAAAAAGGGTGCAGTAGGTTTATAATGTACAAGTTATGATAGAAATAGTTTTAAAAAGGATATGCAATCAATCATGAGAATAAGAATATTTCTTTTTTTTGGTAGCATTCATGAGTCTTTCTTTTAGTCAATCACAGAATGGTTGGGCTTGAAAGTGACCTCTGGAGGTCAAGTAGGGCCACCTATGGCCAAATACCCAGAATCACATTCAGACAGCTCCAAGGCTGCTTGAGATACTGAAATTATGAATAAGAATTATCATTTTACTTTTAAAAAAAGAAAATTTCCAATCATGGAGCTAGAAGGTGTTACATGAGGGGACTGACCACATGCTTAATGACTATTTGAAGAAATTGTAACAATTTGTCAGGAATTACAAGGTTGAAATTTCTCTGAAAAAAGCCTTATCCAAATAATTATATTTTAAACTATATATGTACATGAAAGATGAGACATAATCTATCAGATTTTAATCTAACACAACTCTAATACAGTGAATACAGTCTACATATTTTAACATCGGCTTATTATTGCTCAAATTTACTAAAACAGCCTTCCACATCTACCACAGCTTTATTTTCAGTAAATTTCCGTAATGAGTTATTAGTTGCCATTCTCAAAAAATTAAATGAAATGTGAAAAATTTGCTATCTTTCCATGTCATCTACAGGATTAATAGAACACTGTGGCCATGGACAACATGAATAGATTCAAGATAGGTTAAGAGTATGTAACACTCTGTTGAAGGGGTGTAGAAATCCAGATTGAATTAATGAGTTCAAATACTTCCTCTTTGGCATGGAATTTGCTTCCCTAAATGTCATGTTCACTCTTGGAGAAAATGAAGTTTCATTCAGAAGTTCAAATTTATTATGTGGGTATGACAGAAGCATTCCAGGGTTTTTTAATGTTATGTTTTTTAAGCAAACAAGACATTAAGCTGAGCTTCCATTATTCATGTTGCAGAAATAGTTAAAGAGTAATAAAAAAAACCAAATTAGATCATGTACAAACAAGAGATTGTTCATCCAGCAGCTTGACTTCTCAGTTGTCAAATATTAAAGATTTTCAAACCAAAGACATAGAGTGAAAAAGTACCAGGAAAGACAAAAGGCCAGGCAACAATGAGAGACTTTCCCTTCCCTTTTATATTTGCTATGTCACCCTAGTGCAGCTAAGAAAGACAAATTATTCCACTATATTTTTGCAGAATGACAGAACAACTCCACTACTGCCTCTATCAAATTTCAGAGCTGAGCAGACCATGCTTTTATGATCACCATTTAATCAACAAAGAACTTGGACTTCCAAGTATATGAGAGTGGGTTTCTTCAGTTGAACATCATGACAAAATACATTCTTCCAACATAATGTTCTGAACCCCCACAGTATGCCCATCTTGAGCAGCAAAGCCCCTAGCACACACCAGGACAGATGTGAGACTGACTGCTGTTCTGTTTTCTCCCTGTGTTAACAGAAAAACTAATTGCCAGAGACTGCATTTAAATTCACTGTGTTGAAATTTGGGGCTCAGTCAGAAGTCTCTGAATAAACTTATATGTCCTGATATGAAGAGGCAGTCAGATCAGGTGATAGTCCCATCTCCTTGTAAACTGAATCCTATGGCTTGAGCATTCGCATTAAGCTCTTAGCATTACAAACAAAGGATTACTTCATATTTAACTTTTTTTTGTACTAGAGGAAAATGTAAGAACTGCTGAGAATACATATTGCGTAACTTGAGCAACAGCCGTCATTAATCCAAAGCCTTTCAGACAACGCTTGGAACTTGTGGTTTTATGTGATGTTGCATCAGGCACCACACAACACATTCCATGAGTTGTGCTGTGAAAAACTGGAAAACCACATCGTCTGTCGAATTAGAATTGGCAAACAGCGGGGAAAATTGCTTGCATTTTGAGAAATGGGCAGAATAGAATAAACTTTAATGTCGCTTCAGACTCAATGCTTATGCGTTCCAAACAGACAGATTGATATTCTGTAAAACATGTTACGACTATAAGTTCAATTAACCTAATTTTAACCACTGTCATTTAATTATCTTCATTTGTTTTTTGAGATTAATTTAGCCAAAAGTATTAAAATATCTGTTATTGTTAAATAACTAAAATATCCAAAAGCCGTTAGGAAGACATTTCCTTTATATTTTAAACATTACCACATTATATAGCAATTGGGAAATTTTATTTGGCAAAGCACCAGACAGTTATGAAAAATAGTTTGCAGAGCTTTACAGAAAATAAAAATGCCATATGCTACCATTCATTGTAATTCCCAGTCTAAGGCATTAATAAGTCTTCACTTTGATATCTCACATGCATTATTTTTGTCTAAGAATGAACAAGAGAACTATTAAATCAAAATCAAGTGTCACTGTAAGTTATTACTAAAGAAATCTGCACAGCCACAGAACTGGGTGGTTCTGCAGTGTGCTCTAATGAGGACAGGATTGGTATATTCACAGCTTTTATTTTCTGAAGGAGTAAAATGAAGTTGTTTACACTGGGAATACTTGCAGAAAAGCACTGCATAAAATATGTTATATTTATTTATTAATTTTTTAAAAAGGTGAAAAGGAGGAGTTTTATCATTATTTGAGTTCTGTGCAATATACAAATTTACCAGTACCCTCAATGGTGACTAGAAAGAGCTTATTAGAAACACCAATGTCATCAACCTCACATTCAGCCATTCTTGTTATAAGTCAAATAAATTATGTATGAGGGACATAAATGCCAACAGATTAAGTTCATGGCTTCAGATCAGATTTCACAGCAGCACAAAACTCCAATTATCCAGTCTTCCATTTCACCATAGAGAATGTCACCTCTGTGACATTTTCATTGAATCCCTATGCAATGTTAACAAAAAATTAAATAACTATATTATGCATATTAATTCTTTTGGAAATCAGTTCTGGTAACGCATTATAATCTTTGTTTTTCTTACACCTCTTCAAAGCTAATTTACTGTGTTTTTGGCAGTGCCACTTCACAAAAACTTGGAGAATAGCTAAGAAAATCAAGCTTCAGGTGATTGACAAAATCAGGTACTAAGAAAGCAAAGAGGAACACCAGTCTGGTTTTCTGAAGTACTGCAAGAAAGAATTAGAAATTGGTATTGGAGTCAAACTGAAGTTGTAGACTTCAGATTTGAAGTGGAATTTCCCACTGCCCTTCACACAATTACCTGTTACTAGTAAAAAGATCTTGGAGAAAAACTGATTTGTAGAATGTCACCCTGTTAGAAAATGGATTTGTGAGATTTAAGAATTATTTTTGCCTCTTAAATTTCTTAAAAGTGTAGGATTTATAACATCTGTTAGCAAGCATCAGTGAAGAAGAAGGAAGTTATCGGTTTCGACTCGTGCTGATTTCGGCCTAGGCACACCTCTGAAAAAAGGAGAGAATCAGAGGTCTTGTGACAGTTTAATACCTTTTCGTTTTCCTAGCAGCAAGCATCATAGGAAAGAGAAGCAAATTTTATGTTAGGACCAATGGCAAGATGAACATGACTCAGCAGTGCCCCAGCAGCCAGGAGGGCCAAGCGTGTCCTGGGGTGCATCAGGCACAGCATCACCAGCCAAGCAAGGGAGGGGATTGTCCCGCTCTGCTCTGCACTGGGGCAGCCTCACCTTGAGTCCTGGGGGCAGTTTTGGGTGCCACAGCATAAGAAAGACACTAAACTATTAGAGAGCATCCAAAGGAGGGCCATGAAGATGATGAAGGGACTGGAAGCGAAGCCATATGAGGAGTGTCTGAGGTCACTCAGTTTATTCAACCTGGAGGAGACTGAGGGGAGACCTCACTGCAGAGAGTCTGCTACAACTTCCTTGTGAGGGGAAGCAGCAGGGCAGACACTGATCTCTTCACTCCTGTGACCCGTGACAGGACTCAAGGGAATGGTATGAAGCTGTGTCAGGGGAGGTTTAGGTTAGGTGACAAGGAAAGGTTTTTCACCCAAAGGATGGTTGAGCACTGGAACAGACTCCCCAGGGAAGTGGTTACAGCACCAAGCCTGACAGAGCTCAAGAAGCATTTAGACAATGTTCTCGGGCACGTGGTGTGATTGTTGGGGTGTCCTGGTAGGGTCAGGACTTAGACTCAGTGATACTGATGGGTCCCTTCCAACCCAGTATATTCTATGACTCTATAAAACTGAATTATGAAGAAGAAAAACATTCCTAATATTGAGACCATTGCTTTGTTCTTAGACAACAAAGTAGTTGTAAAATCAGCAACTATTTCTGAAAGTATCAAAGGAGTTTCAGTTTTATTAGGATGCTAAATAAAGCTAAAGCATAAAGATAATGCAAATATTACTTAGATACAATACACCAGATAGAGGAGTATAAAGTTGTCATGTGTTAGAATGGCAGGCAGTCCATTTACAGATGGTCTTGAATTCAGGGCATCTGTTAGAACTGATGTCAAGTGGCCCTGCAGTGCAAGACAATACAGAGTACGTTAAGTGCAGACTCCCTAACCCAGGCTCTTTATCCTCCTGTGTACTTTGAGAAAGGTACAAAGAACACGCATGTCAGTATGTGTAGTGGTGAAAGGCAAACAGAAAAGACACTTCTTCATTCAGTCTGGAGATCAGACACTGATAAAAGATATCCTTATATACCATCAGATTTGCCTCTTCCTTAGTAGGACACAGCTGTGAATACCAGAGTAGATGAACTTGGTTTTTATCCAACAGTTATATTTTGCTTCAACTATTCCACAATTTAGCGTGCATGCAATAAGAAAGACACATAGAGTCTATTTCTTTTTCTGAGTTCCACACAGAAAGGTCTCTCTTTAACAATTTGTTGTTCAGAGATGCCCAAGCTAAATACATTCACTTGTCTAATTCACAGTATTTATAGCAGAATGCGAATAAATGAAGATGCTTTTTCCTATGTTTCCTAAGTCTGCTTTAATTCTTTAGGAAGGAACAGAGTATTACATTGCTGAGTAAATTATTACTCAGCAATAACTGTGAGTTCAAATATTGAGACTTGACAAAACACCATTATTGTTTCAAAACAGTTTGAATTTCTTTTATTAACAATGATGCAATGTTTGTAAAGTGGTGGAAGTGCCTAGATTTTAGTGAAATTCTGTTCCTGCCATAGTTCCCAAAATTTCATTACCTCTTTTTCCTGTGAACCATTCCCACACTAGGTCTAACATTGCTGTCATCAATGATCATTCACATCTTACTTCAGTACTCCAATTGTCCTAAGAAATTCATCAAAGCTACAAACTACTGACCTTACCCTAAACCCATCTGATTGCAGGCCAGTTGGCTTAAGTTTTCTTGCCACTCATCAGCACAAACATGGTTATCAGCAGCTGACCTGTGAACAGTCAGGAACATCAAGGAATTCGTGTTTTTAGCCAGCGTAACTGGAAAGAAAGAAGGACGAAAACTTCCATATTATTTCAAGTAGTTTTATAAATGGCAAACTGAAAACATACAACTGTATTCAAGAATTTTCCAAGTTTCTGGCATTCTTCCTAGTTTTACAGGCTGAATAGCTATGCAGTTTAAAACTAAGGCAAGTGTGGCTATCAGAACCTTGCTAAGACTGAACAGCATGAGACACTGAACAGCAAAGGCATCTTGAGGGCAAGAATAAACCTGAATACTTCTAATTCAGCAGCACAGATGCACATGGTTTGCTGATAGCCTTAGTTTTTATATCCTTAATCTAGTTAGATAATCTAGATAGAAAGATCATCATGATTTCTTCTCTCTTAATCTGTACATAAAAGTTTAGGAACTGCTTTTATTACATGCAAAAAAGATTCTCAAAAGATCCTTCCAACTCTCAACATCTTCTTAATCTCTCCTCTATCCACAATACTTTCCAGATTTCACACACCATCTACACATTTTCGTGTCATATCACTTTTCTTATATCTTTGCACTGTGACACTTCACACTGAGCATTTTCTTTCTCTTTTGCCCACTTTCTTGCATGCTTTCCCAGCCTCACCCCAGTCTTCTCTTTGCTAATAGAGGGAGTGCCTCTCCACCGCTGTATTCTAAATTAAATCACCAGTGATTGCTACCATCACCGAAACATCTCTTTGAGGCACCCCAGAGCAGAAACTTACCACAGTCCCATTCATCTGAGCTGTCACTGCAGTCTGCCTGCCCATCACACCAGAGTTCTCGTGGCACACATTCATGGTTGGCACATTCAAGTTCACTCTCTTCACAAAATGCTGCAAAGACAAAAACATGCTTCCTCCTGAGAAAGACACGATCAAAGTGCAATTCACACTGAGATGAAGAATTGAGAAGGAAAGTGAAGGTAGGCACAGATTAGATTTATGGAACAAGTAGGGGAAACAGATTTGCAACAAAATTCAGCATGGATACTGCTGAGGCGGAAGGTGGTTGCTGCCATGCAGTGGCAGAGGGCATTGCAACTCAGAGGGAAGGAAGAAGTGTCTGGAAAGGCAAGATCTGTGATTACTTAGTATCATTTGTGGTCTTGTATCATTTGTGGTCTTGTGATATGAAACCTGTCTATGCCCCTCAGAAGCTCTAAGTGAAAATACTGTTCCATGCTTTTTAGCCAACTTATCCAAATTTGTTTAATTCTTCATGGTTTTTGGAACACTTATTTTACTACAATGCATATCTATTTCCTCTCATCCACAGCAATTATATATTAATTTTTGAATTCGACTTTGCTTTTGAAAATTATATAATTATTTTTATCTCCCCTTTAGAGGTGGAGAACAGCTGTACTGATAGACATGTTCCAGTTCAGAGTTGGTTGCCAGCTGGCACCCTTCCATAGGGATTACCAGAGTCTGTTCGGTATGGGAACCACAAGAGCTTCCATTTGCAAATGACTTTTAGTTCTCCCCCAACAACCTCCCTTCCAAAAGGCAGGTGTGTAGCAGTACAGTACCTTCCTCACTAGCACACTTCCAGCTTCTATAAACCCCATCATTAGGGAATTCTGAGACCTGGGGAAGGGCAGAGAGGTAGCGAATGCATGGAAGGAAGCTGCATTCAGTAGTGCCCGTGTTGGGCTGATGTATAGCATTTATACTGCCGTACAATCCAAGCATTTATTTGCAACATGAGTACAAACAGTGTACTCCACAGCGAAAACCGTACAGATGGAGCAGGCAGTGCTGCCTACCCCGATCTTTCTGCCAGCACTTTGGGCAGACTTACACTGTGCACACGGACAGTATGCCCATGCCATCAGTGTACCGTAATAAGTTCTGTATCTTAACTGTTATCACAGTTTGGATTATAGAAGAAATATGTGGAGCCAAGTAGGGACACAGAATCTAAGAAATGTCAATCAGAAAAGAAACTAAATAAAGAAGAGAGACATGAAATTTACCAAAAAGATCAGAAGGAAAATCAAGGAGAAATCAAGGAAAAAAAGAGCAGTGAGCAGCTATGCCTGTGTGGAATGAAGCTGAGGAAACTTGGGAAAAGAAGTTAAAAAATGTACAAGGAATAAAGAAAAGAAGTACAAAGGCACAAGAACAAGGAGGGAGAAAGAGGAAAAAAAAAGAGAGAGAGGACGAGAGTGACCAAACAGACCGCAAGGGTCCAAGGATGTGAGCAACAAAGGACACAAGACAAGGAAAGAGAGAAATTGGTGCCACAGAAAAACTGAAAAGGAAACTGAGGGAATGACTAAGTCTTTCTGCCTGCAGAAAACATTAAATATTCTTACTTTCATTTCTTTTTCCCCACAACATCCCAAAAATGTGATCAGCCCTTTAAGGGTGTAACAAACTGCATGAGTCCTTACAGCAATTCTTTTCATCCATCATGTCGGGGCAGTCTGGGAAACCATCACAGATCATAGTGTGTTTGATGCACAGCTTCTTCACAGGACACTCCCAAAGACCCCTTTCTCTACAACCTGGAGGCAGAGAAGCACAGGTCTGAAGTACTTGCCTGCAATATTGAATCAACTGTTTTCTTCCTTAAAAGTCCTGAAACACACAAAATATTTTCACCTAAAGTATACCAAGGACAGAAGACTAATGAAGAATTGGAAACAAGATTGGCACAGTGCACACTTGATAAATGGATCTAGATATTATAACACTTCATAACACTTCAGTGCTTTTAAAATAATAATTGTATTATGCTACACATATCTATAACTAATGGTTTAGGCATTAGCTCAATTAGCTCAAAACCCATATACCACTATTCTTGAAATACATTTACTAGTAATATAAGAACTTTCCTAATCCTGAAGTCTGTACCAATTCCTTGGTCATTCAAAAGCAAATCCTGTAAAAAAATGGAATCTCCATGAAACAGTGTAGAAATACCTACTTCTTTTTCTGGCAGTGCCGACACAGAATCTAACACAGAATCACAATGAAACTCAGAAAAAGAAGAAATCCTTATGAAATTATGTCAAAGTGCTTTGACAGTAAAATTCCTGTTGGTCAGGTAGAGGATATTAAGAATAGCCCAAGCTACATTTTAGGAAAGAGTTTTCTCTTGTTTTACTCCACTTTTTATTTCCATCAACTAATAAAGTTTTTCATTGTGATACCAGTTTAAATACTTTGACATACTAATATCCTGCGTGACTGACACTCTGATTTTATAAAAAGCCATAAAAATGACATGTTGTCCTGACTAAACCAGATTATTTGATTGCCTTGTTTGGCCTGTTTTGTAGATGATTTTTTTTATTTTAATCTCAGTGCAAATTCAAGTGATAGCCCTGATGTTCATATATGCAAATAGTTCAGGTATAAATTTACAAACAGCATTTAAAGCAGCACGTCTCTTTGCCTGGACCTGGAACTACAAAAGCAAATCAGCAGTAAGTCACTAAGCAAATATATTGTTCCCAAGAAATTTTAATACAGAAGTACATATTTGACAAATATGAACCAGAGAATCTCTACTGGATTACTGGAAAAGTCTATTCAGGTTTTAACTGTACCTGGTCGTGTGGGGTGCTTGATTTTGTTCAGATTTGAAAATCCATGTAAATAAATGTTAAAGCATAGAGAAATAAATAGCCTTAACCCTTGAAACTAATTTCTCAAGATCAAAGAACTTTCTAGGGTGTCACCACTTTCCAGGTCTCCTTCTATAAATAGTTGTATTTGTGATAACTATTAATGAAAAATTAGTTGAAAACAAACAAAATCTCTACTCTTATCTAGAACAAGAAATGTCATGTTAGGAGCTTGATACGAATATAAAATAAAAAAAGCTTAAACCCCCCACAGTTTATGAACCTTGCAATTTTTTAGCAGATTATTTACAATTCATGAAATACATGTTTGCCTTTACTCTTCATCACACATTACAGTGTTACAGTGTAAAGTGTACCACAACTCTCCAAAACTAATCACATAGAAAAAAAACAGAGACAATTCCCTATGAAAAATTCACTACTTACTGAATTCAGTGCTCAAATACACTATTTTGTTGGTAGAGACCATCTACCATTTGGAGTATTTATATTTCATTGCTGGTTATTTTTGTGACATGCATTTTTAATTCAATGAAAGGGAAGTGAAAGTGGAGGTAGGAAAATTTGTCTATATGTACATTAACCCCAGCTCAAAAATACATTTTGACAAGAGATATGGTTTCATACACGATCTTACCTTCATTCTTCTTCATAATATGAAGGACCTTACCAATTGTTACTCATATATACATTTCCCACACAATTACCATTAAATCATTAACATTAGGACCACCACCATTTTTCTCTCACCTAAAATATTACAGATCAGAACTCAAGATTCCAGAAAACAGTGGAAGAGAGTATTGGTTTTGAATGTTATGTCCTCAATTTCTTTAGTAGGTGTAGGACCCTCTTCTGTTCCCTGCCAGGGGCATTGTTCAGCAGCCAGCAATTTAATACAATCAATTACAACCAACTATATTTAATACCACAAACTCTTGTGACATCGTTCATAGTAATATTCTTGGAAATTACCTTCCCTACACTTTACTGCACTCAGAAGTCTCACTTCCAGCAATCTCAGTCAAATTTTCTCCCCAGATCCCAGTCTAATTGGCACTAAAGTCTTAGGATTTCAGTGCAATTTCATGGCTGAGATTTCCTCTCACAAAGACCATGTGAAAGTATGACAGGGATTGCTAAAAGAAGGAGACAATGGCTGCTGAATACAGCTCTATTCTGCATGGGTAGAGTATACCTTAGTCCCCTTGGATCTAACTTACATTTTTTGGCCAGAGTAGTTTAAGCACAAGAAAGCTGTAACTAGTCTTTTTCAGCCTCCTTTGCCTTGCACTGTAAAGTTGTTTCATGTCTATCATTTAAAGCACTTCAGATACAAGGGTTTCAAATTAAGCATTCAGTGGTTTTTAATATTATAAAACAAATTTAAAAGGATAAAGCCAATAAAATTTGAGCTAGCCATTCACACATGGAAAGATCACCATGTTTTTATTTTGTCCTGCACACATGGAATATGAATAAGTCGGAGACAGTTACTTCTGGAGCTCTACAAGGACATTTTGTTCTTCAGTAACAATATTAGCCCTGGTCAATGTAATGTCACTCTGACAGCAGTAATTTCCTAGCTGATACAGTCTTCCATATTTATATAAGTGATAAGAATTCTGCTGATTGCTTGTGACATTCTGTCTAGACTTTAGAGAAAGAGAGATCCACTCGAGAAATGAATGTTACATATTGGAACAATATTTCATATGTTAATGTCTAGGAGAATAAAATTATCTTGAAAGACACATAACAATCAGTTTTTTAAGGAGTCCAAAATTGGTGGCAACAAATAATATTTGGCAGGGAGGGCAATTGAGACAATTGATCCAAAAGTAAAGAGATGTCAAACTCTGAACGAGTCACTGTGATCATCAGCTCTGACTTTCCTTTATAATCCAAACAAGAGAATGACCTAGTATTAAATCGTATTTCAGAGAGTATATCCTTTTTTTCCCTTTCTTTCTTTTTTACAGGGGTGGGGGAAGGGACAGAAAGAAAGAGGAGAGAGAATACAGGCATGATCTGGAAACTCCCAGAGACTGAGAATACATCACACATTGGTGATAAATAACCCCTTGGTTACTGAAAACATTAAAACAATCTGCTTTATAAAAAGAAGCATTTTACAGGGCTGCCAAGCTTTAATTTTACCCTAGCTTTAGCTTTCTGGTGTTGGATTTTATTTTATTTTATTGTCTCTGAGTAGAAATTCTCTTATTGCCACAGTTTTGTTGCTCACATAAACTCTGCTTCCCTCTTAACCTGCTCTCAGTTAAAAATAATGAACAGTTTGTGCTCATATGCACGTCTTCTCTAAATCCTTAGTGATGTATAATTATTCTCGTTGCCCTTAGGGATGCCAGGCCTGCATGCAGATCTCCCTGAAGGCTACACCTTAGTCAATCAAGAAATATTTAGAACTCCCTTCTTCTGAAAACTCTCCTGCCAGCATGTACAATGATACATAGTGACCAAGAGATTTCTTGATTATTCTCAAGCTCAATACATCCCCTTAAGGTAAAATTCAAAAGCATCTATACTAAAAGTAAACTCAGAAACATACTGGAGAATAAACTTGGAGGGTTTATGCTTGTACTTGTTATATGAGGTTGACCAATCTGAAAAAACATGCAGAATCCACTTCAGCAACACAGTACATCATAATGATATCTTTTGTCTATACATCATAACAAGAACATTATCATGTATAAATTTAAAACTACATTTGCAGATTCAAGATTTAATCTGCCGGGGAGTTACGTTTTAGCTCAGTAAAGCCTTCAGCAATACGAAAAGAACTAAATCTGCAGAATTTTTTTAGCTTGATTATTTCATGACTACTCAAACATGCCAGAGTATGGTTACCAGAATCTAAATGATTAATTATTATAAACTGCATTCACATTGATTGAGAAGGATTCTTGCTATAGTATTTTTACTGATACTGTTTTTAAAAAATCCCAATACTTTAAAAGATATTTTGACAAAAAATACAAAAAGGGGGCTTATTCTCTGAACTGTCATGCTACAATTCAAGTAACTGAATAAAAGATAAAGCTCATTTTCTAATGCTGCAGCTACTCTCCATTCCAACTCATTGAATTTATTTACCACAGCTGTCCTCGTCACTATCATCCTCACAGTCAGCTTGACCATCACATCTTCTGGAAGCCAGGACACACCTCCCGGAACGGCACTTGAAGTGACTGGGTGAGCATTCTGTCAGTGACAACAAACAGGGAAAACAGGACTCCATAAGATAAAAGCTTAATCGTGACATGGGCACTTATTTATCACTGGGGCTATTTCAGAATGGCAAATGACACGGATAGAAAGCTCATGAGACTGGAGCTATGTATCAGGTGAGACTCTTAATAATTGCCCTGGGAACGTGGTAGAGCAATTTTTTCCAGAGCTCTCCGTCACATGCTGCCCTCTGTCAAATTTCATCGCTTTGCCGAATCACTGGCATACAATGTTTAGACCATGGGTATGAATTTCCTAGCTACTCTTCTCACCATTGTCATGTTGCCTTATGCGTTGAAATAAGCATAAGAAACCTCCAGGATTAAAAAAAAAGAAAAAAAGAAAAAAAAAAAAAAAAAAAAGGACAAAAAAGAGATTGAGAATTATGTGTCTATTTGAGCTAATAAAACCAGGTATAAATTTCCACTAATTAACCCTTTCATTGTTTCTGCCTCATCTCACAGTACCATTTTGGGACAAATGAGTGGAAAAGAGCTGGCAGATCTTTAAGGAACTCTTTCATTGAGCACCAAAGGTAGCAATCCCCAGGCAGAAATCCGGCAAAGAAGACAAGAGACCAGCACGCCTGAGTAGGGCAACTCAGTTTGGAATAACTTCCACTGTTTAAATATTATAATTTAAAGAGGAGGTATAAAAAAACCAAACACCAGTGACTTTGGGAACCCATTTAAATCTTTTATTTGCTTATATGTATAGGAGATACCTTCTACACCTTCATCTGGGGTTAGACAAGTTTGGTTGTCCGAGTTCTCATCTGGAAACTGAGTGCAGTCTGTATCTTCTGGCCACTGCAGACCTACAATCCCAAGCACAGCCTCACAGCGTTCCTTAGACTGTACACATAATGTCCTGAGGAGACAAAGTGGAATTGCACCAAGTAACTGACTGAATGTCTTAGAAATTCCCAAATACTAGAAGTTAACAATCCTAGCCAAAGTTAAAGATGAAGATCAAGAAAAAGATCAGTTAAACAGATGTTTTAATAGGAAAAAAATATATACACCAAAGAATGGTATTGTTGAAACGTTATTTTAAGTTACTGTTATGCAGTTATGTTATAAACAGTTATGTTATAAATAGATTAATAATAACTAATATAACTGGTTACAAACATGCTCTCCTCTATAAGAGATGGCAGTGAACGTTTTTTAAGAAGCCTTAATTGCTCTCCTTCAGGGAAAAAAAACCAAGCACATTTTGTACTAGTGAAATACTACCTCTTCTGATTATGCTACCTCAGAAACCATGTAGTTTCAGAAGGACAAAATATTTAAACCTGCAAACAAAAGAGTGAAGAACTCCCCAGGGAATTCAATAAAATTAAAACCTTAGGAAAAGCAAAGCACAGACTAACCCAGTCTTGAGGCTGTTGTCAGTTAGAGCAACAGAAGCATGTATTATATGGGCAAAAGGCATGACATGAGTATAGTCCTTCTGCAGCTTTTTTTTTTAACCATATAAAAGATGGGACTCACTATGCAAAATTCATTCAATCCATTGAGACTGAAAATCATCCATCATGTCTCTCAAAACACGCGCTGTCAAATGCTTCAAAATTATGAAGAGAAAATGCATAATGGAAAAATCCCCTAATGTTTTAAACATTTAGCCACTACTTTTGCCTGAGGTCCTAGCTGTAGGTTGAAAAATATTCAACCAAGGGATCCCACCCTTTTTTTTTTCCCCAATTTCTTTCATGTCACTTTTAGCTTGCCTTTACTTAATTTGATTCATATTTACATATCTTTTTTCTAGAGACACTCATTTCGTGGAAGAGATACTCCTTTCATGAAAAGCCTTTTATTCCACCCATTTTCCTTTGACTTTTTGACTAATTGAAACTTTTTTATTTTCCTGGAATTAGCTTTGGAAAATTCTGCGACCAAAACTAACAAAACAAATTCATCTAGGATTAATTATTTTATGCTCTATTGGGAAAATTATACAATATTAATTCTCCCAAATTTAATTTTGTTTTGAGGAATTAGATTAAGAAGAGTCAATGTTTTTCCACACCAAACAATTCATCACAGAGTTGAGCAACCAGAAGGAATGGACTGATGTTAGTCAACCATGTTACAGACTCCCTCTTTCCTTTTAGATCCTCCTCAATATCAAAAAGGTTGACTGACAGTACTTTATAACCTCAGATTTCTAAATGCCAGAATTTTTATTTTCCAATGACAAGAACCAAAACCTACAACAAAAATATGATAATATAGCAGAGACATCTAAGCTGCTTCTGTCCTATATTTTCTGCACATTTAGATCTTTGGTCAAAGCTGATCTTTTCCAAGGTATTAGAAGCCATTTAGTTGTCTGTCTGTGGTGAAAGAATTATAATCTATTTAATCTTCAAAGTAGGCCGGGAGTAACGTTATCAATGCCTTATCAGAGCTGAAGAATATTGTTCAGAAATTGAAAACATACTTCATAGATCAATGAATGTTATAAATAACAATAAATCCAGTTCTTCCCAGAAAATCTCTTTGCGTTCTTTACTTTGAATAAAACTGTATGAAGACTGTTACAACTAAAAACAAAGCATGACAGCCAAACTAACATAAAGACAACAAAAACCCTTGCAAAGCAGGGACAGCTGTTTTATTCAGGGAGACTAGAATTAAAATAATTTAGTTATACCACCTGGAATGAAAAAACAGATCCGTGTGCCTGTATTGAAAAATCTAATGCAGCTCCAAGAAGTTTGTATTATAATAGATCTAGAATTATAACATTAATGTGCAATTTGTGGTTGGAAAGTACACTTTAACTTGAGAAGCATATCACTGAAAAACTGCATTAGCTGAACTCATTTTCATATTTACAGGAAAAGATGGGTAAAACAATACATATGTCCTGTTAAGTAACCACTGATATATTTGAACAAGAGGGCAGTTGATTTGAAAGTCAGCAGCAGATTCTCAGAATATAATTTCTGTTCTGACAATGTAACATTTTGTCTTCTCGGAGCTTCAAATTGTTAAGTAGATTTATATTTATATTTACATATCAAATTTATTTAATTTTTATTGGTATGGGGTTTTTTCTTTAATTTCTAACACATTTGTTGGTTTTTACATTATACGTGTACCTGAAATTCTTCCTAAAATGTTATTGTTAAGCAGATACTACTATAGATCTAGTGAGACCTTCAAAGGTGTCCCTTCCTGATAAAAACACTACTTGTGATCTAACACAGGAGTGGAACCTAAAAACTATTGTGACAGTAGAGCTTTGAATCCTACGATTTGAAGTTTTATGTCGTATATTCAATTTGGTCTAAATTTGATGTTGCCCTGTTTTGAGCAGGAAGCTGGACCAGATGACTTCCAGAGGATCCTATCAAATAAATCATTCTATGCTTTCTCTAAGTTCCTCTTCATCTGTTTAATAGTTTAAATTTGAAGATTATTCAACTGTATCATGATACTTCTTAAAATCTGTTAGCTCGGTGTGACAGTAAAGAGACGATAATTTAACTTATGTCCCTCTACATTAGAATAAGTTAGTCCAATTTTTATTTCTTATACTGCTTTCTTAAAAAAAAAACAAAACAAACCTTGGTTTTCAAACTAGCAAGCCTGACACAGAGCTTACACAAATCACTCTGTAACTGTGCAGCTATCCTATATGCAATATTTTCTTTCCCATTAGGTTCCTATGTGAGAATTTAACAGTATATTCATTAACTTCCTTGTGGTTCACTCTTGCCTTCCACTAAAAAGCACATCAATAGGCAAAAAAATGTTATCTTATTGCCAACAATATCACGTGGTAAGAAATTTTAGGGTGTGTACTGCAATTTTCAATGCACATTTCTTTCAATACTGAGGATGTTAGTTGATCAATACTGTCAAGGTGGGCCCAACAAAAGAGGCAGAAATACAGAATGAGAAGGCTCTAGCAGCCAGTAGCTCAAAGAGCTCTGCCTGTTGATCAGGTTTATTACATCTCCTAACCTGCAACAACTGCTGCTAACAAAGCCATGAGATCTACAGAACACAGTCTCTTTCAAACAAAGCACAGTGATGTTACTCAATGAGGACGGTGGAATAGTTAATCTGACAAGAAGAAAACCTAAGTTAGCCTGGCATTCAGAATGATGTGGCACTCCTAATTTAGAAAGGTAAACATTCATTAAAATCTTAGGTTTTGTTGAGCATTTGGATAGGGCTTTGCATCAAGTAATGTACTAATGCAAGGAACTATTACAAAATGCCAATGTTCCAAATTAAATTAATTGATTCCATGTTTAAACAATCTTTATAGTGGCACAATCCTAATCAAACACACAGAAATGGAAAGTACTTCATACAAAGCTCACAGCATCCTTCTTGTCACCTTGCTCAACAGTGGAGCGAGCAGGTTCACAGAGCACTGGGTGAAAAACTGGCTGAAGGGTCCTGGCAAACAGGGCGCTACCTCTGGCTGGTGACTGGTCAGCTGTGCTGCTCCTCTGGGTTCAACTGCAGGGCCTGTCCTGTTCAGTACATTTATCAGTGGTCTGGATGCAGCAGTTTAGTGCATCGTTAGCAAGTTTGCTGATTATACAAAACCGACAGATGATGTTGACTCTCAAGGGACAAGAGACCTTTGCATTAGACAACCATCAAGGTCATGAAATTCAACAAGAACGAATGCCCGATTCTCCACCAGGGATGGAGCAGCACCAGGCACAAACTGCAGAGCAGCCCTGCAGAGAGGGACCTGGGCATGCTGGTCAGCAGTAGCCTTTTCCTGTGGAATTCCAAAGCAAAACTTTTGGCATTTTCAAAGAAAGCATAAAATTGGGGAAAACTAGTATGACAGACAAAGTTGAGAATTAAACGAAATATGGTTTAGTACAGTACCTGCAAGGTGGGATCCGCTGATTTGTATGGGGGTCACATTTTGGTACCAATATTGTACAGGCAAAAAACATCAGGTACTTGTAGCAGTTGGTCTGAACCAAAGCTGGGAAAAGGGAAGACTCCCAGCTGATAGAGGCTTCCTTCTGTGTCCTGTGGCCCAGGTAGTTTGGGTAATAAGTATAGTTGTAAGGCAAGTTCATACAAAGTTCCAGAGTAATTGGTTCACACTGACCTTTCAGAGAAAGAAAACAAACAGAACCAGAAGTGATGTGAGATTAAATTAAATACAGCAGAAATAACTACATACATCTTTAACAAATTTATCACTCAGAGGATATCCTCTCAGAGAAACTACAGGTTCCAGAGTCAGAGATCCCTTATGAGCCTTTTCATACCAGTAAAGGTGGCTCTGAATTCTGCCTACCTCATAACACATTAAGATAATTTTATTTCCTTATTAATATTCATTAACTTTCTGATACTTATCTTAACTTTAAGGTAGTACAATAAACTATCCTTTAAAAACAGATTTCTTCTTTTCAAATCAAGATTCTGATGATTTTCAAGAACTCCTGTACTGTACAGTAGCACACTTCCCACTGGTGTACCTACTATGCAACCATAACACACCTCACATTGATAGGGCAATTGCCAAAATTAAGAAGACAGGAATCACTGTATACTTTGCATTGGAAAGGATGTCAGGAGGTCTCTACTCCAATGCCCTGATCAAAGCTTGGTCAGCTCTGAGGACTGACTGGCTTTCTCAAGGCTTTATTAAGTCATGTCTTAAAAAATCTCTAGTGACAAAGACTTCCCAATTTCTCTGTACAAAAGACAGAAGCCAGGATTGGCCTTTTTTTTTTTTTTTACTTACCAAGATCTGAAGGAAGAATGGGGACAATTAGCTTATGTATTGCACAAGCATTGAGCAAGAGACAGTCTACATGCTAATAATTTAATTCAGATAAGACATAGCTAATAACAAAAGAGAATGATAAGCAAAGACAAAGAAGATGCAACAGCTACAAGTCCATATGATTATAGATATTATACCTACATACAAAAATCTTCCAACTTTTTGGGGTTTACTACAACAAATTTTGAACTGGCCACGTATTTTGGATTTTTAAAAATTGTATAGCTTTTGTATTTCTTCTCAAATTGGTATTCAGAAATACTTATTTCTCAGTTTTCCACCATAACAGAAAATTGCAGACAGAATTTCACTTCAATTCAGACTGAAATTCAACTTTTTATTTAGCAATGAGATGATTGTGAAATTATTTAAACTTATTTACTCTGAATATGTGAGAAAGTTTTCCACTAAAAATATACCATTCAAAAGTAAAAAAAAATGCATATATTTGCCTATTCTGGGAGCAAATATAGCTTAATATGATTAATATTCTCTGCTAGCCAGTTGCTAGCATCAGTTGCTAGTACAGTGTGTCAACTATGTCATCCCCTGGCTGTATCTTTGAGAGGAAGCTGAAAGAAGATCCAGCAGTCAATTATTCAGCTGATCAGCAGAACTGGGCACTCTTTCTTGGTCTGGCATTCACTGTTATAACTTCTTTTACTATTTACCTCTAATCTGACGATCACAAAGCTCATTTTACATCCAGCTTTTCCTCGCTGCTAAATCCTGGCATACTACCAATACTGAACTATTTCTGTTGCCTCAAACCGCTCAGTCATATCTTTGGGGTATATGAGGTTCAAAGACTTTCACAATTCTTCTCACATTACTGTCGTTTCCTTTTCTTCATGATGAACCATTCTTGTCCTCCCACACTTTTTCCTGAGATGCCCAGATCAGTTTGGGCCCATCTTTTGATTTTGGCTAGGAAACATCTTTCTTTGATGTGTACAGAACTTTACATGTTCATCAATATTTCAGGATGAACACAAAAGTACATGCAACATTCTAAGTGTTTGTATAACATAACATTATTCAAGGGGTGAAAAGCACATACACCATTTTCTTTTATTATGCCTCATATTTATAGGAGTTTCAGTGAATTCTGGAAGAAATTCTAGTCCATTGAAATGCCGCTGGAGGATAGCTCTTTACATGTTTTCAATATGATCATAATTTTCACTCTGTGTTTAGAAAGCTTTTATGCACCAAAGTGTCATTGTAGGTTTGAAAATAATAATGTTGACTCTCACATGCAATTCCCAACAGTCCACAGAGTAATAAACAGATTACTCAAGGGGAACATCTGGATCATTTCAAGTAACCCAAAAGTTAGTCTTTCCTTCTGAGTTTGTCCTACAGTTTAAGAGGTCTTGCTACTCCCTTTCTTATAATACATGTGGGTACAACCTAATGAGTGGGGAGCAAGGAATAAAATTCATTGCATCTTTTATCCTAAATTAAAAAAAAAACCAAACCAAAACAACAAAATAAAAAATCAAGCTAACAAAAAACCCACAAACCGAGACATTACCACATAGACTATGCCTGGATTTAATATCTTCCTGTGTTTATTATTAACTTGCTCTATCCATTGGAGTCTCCACAACCATTCTGGGCAATCTGTGTCCAGTCACACTTGCAGTAAAAAAAGTTCTTATGGTCAGAGCTTCATTATGCTCCTGTGTTTCTCTTTGTGCCAATTGCCTCTGATCCTCTCACTGAGCCCCGTCTTCTTCACACTCTCTCTTCAGATATCCATTCTGTTATCCTAAATATGTTGTAAAAACATTAAAATGCCATCCTAAACTGATCTGATATTATCACATATGGAGAATATCCATCATATTCAATACTGGGAAATGTGGCCTACGCTTGGGAACTTTTCAACCAAATAGTTATCTGGGCCAAACAGTACTGCTTTGTCAAAACTGAAATTTTCCGTGAGAATTCTCATTTCTTACCAAGGACGAAATAACTCTGGTCAAAATATGAAGAATGAAAATAATAAAAGACAACAGTAATAGACAATAAAATAGACAATAAAATAGACAATAAAAATAGTAATAAGACAATAAAAGACAATAGTAATTCCAGATGTTACTCAAAAAAAATCTCTCCCAAACTGCCTCGCTGTTCCATTGTGTATAAAAAATTAAATATTCACTGGACCAGAAAAAGAGAAAGAGAGATGATCCAGAAGACTAATTCAGATTATGCGTTATTCCTGCTAAGAACTACAGAGAGTTGCCCATAATATGTTGAGGAAACATCTTTACCAAAAAGCTATTGTCTTTCTCATAATATGGCATAGGAACATTGCTTTAGAGTTCAAAAATTACATGTCAAAAATCATAGAACCATAGGGTAGTTTGGGTTGGAAGGAGCCTTAAAGACCATCTTTAAGGGGAGACCTTACTGCTCTTAGCAGTTAATGGGAATGTGTAAATCCTGAATGGAACCAGACCCTTTAAAGCACGGAGGGATAGCATGAGAGGCAAAAGATATGGGAGAATTTCAATTATTTATATGGAAAATAGGTTTTTACTATGGAAGTACCCTAACAGTAAAACAGATCTCTCAGAAAGACTGTGGAATCTCTGTCCTCAAAGACAGAACTACTCAGCTGCACAAGCTCATGGGAGACGTAACTTAATCGGCACTGATTTGATAGTGAGTTTGGGCTTGTTGACCAAAGCTGTTACCTAACTTCCTTCTAATGCTAAACATGGTACATAAGATTATTCCTTTACAAAAACTTAGGCAAAGCATTGATAGAAGCACATGTAAAGCATTCATGCTTTATAAAGTATATTATAGTTTTACTTCAGCAGCATCTAAAGGCCCCAGCATGAGTGGTGTCTCAAACACTTGAAGGTGATAGTCACAACTCTAGAGAGAATATGGAGTTTGGACTAGTTGACCTTCCCATGTTCATTCCATTCTAAATGGAATAACATTACCCACACAAGCTACCATATAGTATCAAAGCATACCTTGCAGACATAACTGCAGTACAAAACAATTACATATGAATTGTGTAGAAATAGCCTGTAAGTGAAGCCAAGTCTGCCCATGTGTCAAGGTGACCTGAATTGATGTGACTGTATTAACACAACACTAAGTTTTAATTAATTTTGAGTAATTTTTAAAACAGTTCTGCCCCACTTTCAAAACATACACAAATATCTTTCAACTGATTACCTGTTCACGTTGCTGCATTGCACAATTGAGAAAAACAGCTATTCAGAAGCAAGTGCACAGTTAGTACGGGTACCTTGCATGGAGTGGTATAGTACAGCACACAGATATGAGGATACACAGAGCTGAAGACCCTGATACTCTACAGTATGTATTGGTCAGAAGCATAATTAGTTTTTCCAGTTTGAATACCAAAATTATTCCTTCATAAAGTCTGGAAGTTCTCCTGACTACCAAATACAGTAACATGGGGGTTTTTATATTTTGAAAATAAATCACTGTCTTCTGCTTTACACTTACACTATGCTGTTTACTTTACATGGACACTGAATGTCATTAAATGCTAAGAAAAAGTGCAACGGTAAACACCCATGAAGAAAATACAAAAAATTCATAGAAGAGAAAATTAAAATACCTCAATGTCAAATGCTATAAATCCTAGTACATCAATAATCAAGAGTTTTGATGACACATTTGTTTCAACACTGCCCTTTTCAAAGCTTAATCATTAGACATGTGCATTAGCTAGAACATTTAAGTATTACTTACTGTGTCCTACCCTGCATCCTCATTGTAATCTAAAACACCTTAAAAGAGTGACAGTATGAAGCACATGATCTACTTACTGCAGTTTGCCTGGCTGTTTCTTATCTCACAGGGAGAAGCTCCACAGGGATCAGGGCAGGAAGAGCACCTCTGGTCTCCCTCCTGACAGAGGGTTTGATCTGAGGGAAATAGAAACATACTTTTCAAAGTGTTTACCAGACTAATAAAAATTACTGAAGTGTAATGAGAAAGTACAGTGTTTACATAAAAATTAAGTATTTCCTTTACATAGTTCAGTAAGTACCCAACAGCATTTCAAGTGCAGTAAAGATGTGGTGTAAGGAAGAAAAGTGTGCAACACTGTCCAGATCTCACTTTTCTTACCCCTCTGTTCAATATAAAAAATTTATATCCCAGTTTCTGAATGAGAGGTATGGATCGCTGAAAGACATTTACCATGGCACTCTAGCAGAGTATGAAAAGTCATGTAAATCACATTTCAAAAAGAAGAATAGGTCCTAGCTGAAAGAGAACATCCTCTGTGAATTATTCTTCAATGCCATTCAGTTGATCTGCTTCTCATTTTACAGTGTTTTGACTGACAATAAAAGACATCCTGAAGAAAGGTCATCAGAGCTTTACTGTCCTCCTTTGACTGGTTAAAAAACAAACAACAGAAAGAAATCTAAAAATGCTATGGTCCTTATAATGGACTTCAAAATAAATAAAACCAGCACTTCATCAAAAGTTGCTGAGCACACTACCTGGGTAGTTACTTTATCTGACAAATCCCCAGGCTTCTCTCTTTCTCACAGTTGTGGTAACTCCTTTTCAAACCATTAAATTCTCTCTTCCATGTGCAAAATCAGTCATTCAGTTTACTATTCTGTACAGAGAGACTAAATAGATGGTGTTTATCACCTTATTCTGTTTAAAATACCTTATTGCCCTGATTACTTAGTGTTAGTATTGCACTACTGCCCACGAACATTAATCATTCATCCCTCCATTGGACATACAGAAAGTGCTGAAACCACCTTGACAACAATCTTGTCTAAAGGAACTGATGATTTAGTCATATCTATCATAATTATGTGGATTTAGTTCCTTTCATATATGTTATATATTGAAGCAATAAAGGTAATTTCTTTGCTGTAGCAATTGACCACCTTATTTTACAGTTGCATCTGATTGCAAAATGGAACTTGAAAGGTAGGGAAAGCCTTTTAACTTCTAAAGCTATCCCAAATATTTACATTAAGGTTATTTTTAAAGTTTGCTCCAACTCCTTCCTATCCCACAGTGGAAGAGTTTATCAACACTTTAAAAATCCCTGTGCTACAATGTAGATTCTTTTGATCCTAGCACAAAAAATGCTGAATTTCTACAAACACACTCCACCTTGTAGTTTGAAGAGAAGCAGCCATGAGTACATCCAAATTAGATTTCTATTGCCACAAAACGAATAAGAGCAGTACTCATAGATAGATACCATACCTTAAATTTCCTTAAGGTATGTAGTGAAGGAGACCAATTTTCTCATCCAGATAGAGATGAAGAAACAGTAATTTGTAGTCTCTGAATGTATATACTTGTGCTAGGACACAAGGTCCCTGTATCCTTATACAGGCAAGGGGAAGTCACTGCACCTTGACCTTAAATTTCTATGCTGATTTCGCGTATTTACTGTGTTTGTTACAAAACGAATACTCCTGTCTGTGTTAGCCCTAACTTCACTGACTCTGATAGACACATCCAATTTTTTTTATTTGATTTGTAGACCAGAGAAGTCTTTGTAATAAGTTGATGTCCTGACACATTTTTTGCAGTTGCTGGAAAAAAAATACATAGGAAATACAACACTAAATTACAAAAACGAATTCTGCCTTGCTTTTACATGGACTTTACAAGGAATTAAAGATGAACCAAGTCCAAATTCTGCTAACATATTCCCATCAAAATTAGGATGGATGGCATACGGTTGCATAAAGAAGGAGTTTTGCTCTACACAATACTGCAAAATACTGGATAGAACTTTTGCACACTGAAGAATTTATAATACAAACAAGGAAAATGTTTGTATTTAAAAGCTCTGCAGTTTAATGCCAAGCAGAAAGATCTTTTAGCATGTAGTGAGATCACTGACTACATAATTATCACCCCATACTACTGCTTGGATGTTTTAACCTAAGCCTGTTCATCATACCAAAAAAAGATTTTTAACCACTGCTTCAACATCAAAAGGGAAAAAAAAGCAGTGAAAACAAAACACATCACTGACTTTTAGCCCACATCATGCAAGAGAAATGGAGGATAAAAGAATTCATAGAATAAGTCTGAGACTGGACATCAAGAAAGAAGAATAAAAACTGAACATTTTGTGAAAGTGCACAGTCAGAACTGAGGACAAAAACTTGTTTCTGGGTTTTTAGATTGTCACAGTCAGAACCAGAAGATATTCCATGGAAGACCTTTTTATAATGTCAACATTAATAGTGAAGACAAATAATTATAATTTCTGTGTTTCAGCTTCTCAGTTATTTTGGAATGGAGGTATTTAAATTGGAGTAGGAAGATCCCAACAACTTTCCATGAACAGGAGGGACTGAGTAACATGCTTATGAAAGGATTTCTTTTAGACTGGTTTCCTAAAGAAATGAGACTTATATAATCACACTGTGTATTTATCTTATGATAACAGGTGTTTTCTACTCTAGTAAGAGTTAAATAGCCTGTCCTATTACCATTACATCTGCCAGCACTAGCTTTCTACATGAAGTTAACTATTTTAATTTCTTTAAAATAAGATTCATAAAAGAAAAGCATTAATAATTCTTGCATTGAAGGAAAGGCTGCAATCTGAACCTATAGCTTACCAGAAATAAGAGAATTACATGTGAAAAATACCTTCAGATTTTGAAATCATCATAACATGGCAATATTGCTTTCTGAGCATCTTTGGGAAATCATGTTCTGGGGCTCAAGACACCGCACAGTTTCCTCTTCTCTCACAGAGTCCATCACAAGAGAGCTATCAAGTAGCTGCGAAAACTTACATTCTCATATATTTTCCCTTTTTCACACTAAATCATTCATTTACTTATGAAAACATTCTTTCTCTGATTCCCAAATTCTGATTTAAAAAAAGGATTTTAATGAGAAAATTCCTCCTCAAATGACACCAATTCCTGTAATAGTAGATTCTCATTGCTCCAAACAATGTATTTCAACTAACAGCTGACTGCTTAAGATAACTAAATACTATGCTAAATATCACCACCACTTCTTCCTTTTCTTTATATTTCTAAGTACTAAAAGGAGTCTGATTAAAATTGCCTGTGTGAAACCAGACATCAACCAGCCTTAGCAAGTGTTATTTGAAAGGTAAAGAAAGTAATTTGTCAGAGCTTTGTCTAAAGGCACTGCAGAACATAGCAGTCAAGGGTAAGTTTAGTGAGAAGAGTAAAATGAGGCATATCCTTACTTTCACTGCAGTTTTCTTCATCACTTCCATCTTTACAGTCATTATCTCCATCGCACTGGTATGCACTAGGAATGCACTGCCCATTTCTGCACTCCACCAGACCCTGACTGTGACATGCTAGAGAGAAAAAAAATAGTAAAAAAGACAATATTCTGATCAATTTAGCTTAATGAAGCTCAGCATTATATTTGAACATCATACTGAAGTTATTTTAGGAGGAGCTGATAACACCGCTTAGCACTGAAGATCACAAGGCATTTTTCATTATGTGTCAGCTAATATTTCAATAGCTACAGCTGTGCTGATCTTCAACTGAGACTGCAACTATAAATGTCAGGTATTAGCAATAGGCTGAGATGAAGTCTTAGCTTCTCCAAAGAAAAGGAAAACTCACATAGTTTTTGCTCATATAGTGGAACATTACAGTTAACAAAAAGCTTATTCTGTAATTAACAAAAATCTGAAACACAAAGCAATGCTTTACTTCACAACAAAGGCAAAAAATATTAAATTTGCTGCAGCTGTCTACCAAGGACAGACATTGGTCAAGTGTGAACTTCTGAAAGTAAATAAGTTTATAGTTTTGCCTTACAAGTGAGTACACTAGTTATCTTACTTTTTTCCTTCTTTTTTCTTTTTTTCTTTTTTTTTTTTTTAGTTTTTAAAGAAAGAAAAAATAATTTAGAGATTAAGGGAACTTACAGCAGTTGATCTCATCTGATTTGTCTATACAGTCATGGTCACCATCACATACCCAATCAGCTGTTATACATCTCCCATCTCCACACTGATGATGTGTCACTGGATTACAATCTACATAAAATGCAAATTTGAAGAAGAAAAAGGATGCTAAGTTACCATTGGTATATTTTATATTACTGATCAATTGTTCTATGCTTATTAGCTAATCTTCTTATTAATGAGCCATATCGCATTAATAAATAATATTAAGATATTTTCTGTATCTGCAGATTTTTTTGCAGACGGTAGTTACATATATTCTGAATTGCATTGCCTGTACAGTGATGCGCTCATTCCTTCTCTCACATGCACAGCTGTGACTATTTGTAAATAAGTAAGTTTTTAAGATTTGCTAAGCACATTAGAAGATCTAGGTTATCATCTCACAGAATGATTTTAAGTTAACTAACATTTTCAGTAACCATCAGAAAAAATAATTTCCTACATTTATCTTTTCACTAAGGCATTCAAAAAAATGTTTCTCAACTCAGAAACTATATTTTTTGCATGTACTTGGAATTTTCCATAAGAATTATCTACAAAGAAATTATTCCAATCTTCATCTTGCTCTTTCTACCTGAATGCACAAATAAAGAAGAGCATTCTCTTGAGCAGGCTGACTTTACACCAAAATAAATAGAGAGACTAGACACAGTGCAGTCCTCCAAAGCTGCCATGAAAACCAATTATAGCACGTACAAAATCTTAGATTTTAAAAATTGTATAGAAAAAAACCTATGTCAAGGTAGGAAAGATAGGGGGTTAATGTTTTGAAAATCTAAATCATCTTTAAACAAAAATTATTTATTAAGAAAAACACTAATTAACCAAAACTGACAAGAAAATATTGAAAGGTCTTGGAGTGTGCTTAATTTGGAGAAGAAATATAAAACAGATCTCAGAAAAAAAAAATGTGCTTTGATTTCCAGTTTTCATATCCTTTGTGGTTTTCTTTAGAAAAGCAAATGGAAAAAAGTGAGCAATAATACTTTAACTGTTAAAGAATTATTTTGGAAAACTTAATTTTTCTTAGGTGTAGTAACAGGACAAAAAGTCAGTAAAAATAAGGCTTTCTAAGTTTTCCAATTTTTACATGTTTAGATTATTCTTTTCTAATGGCAAAACTTTGTTGTTTCTCCCATGGAAGTCAAGTGTAGGTAGACACAAATACTAGGTAAATAAGTATCATGAGTCAGAACATGCAAAGTTGATTGACAACAGAATTTGAAAGAAACAGAATTTGAAAGAAACAGAATTTGATAATCAAAACATAAAACTTCACTATGAATCTTGTCTCAAAACAGTTCAGCTATAAAACAGTTGGCACCACCAGTGTGTGCCCTCTCATAGTTTGCTTTACTCTCAGTTAAATCCAGTCAAGCTAGCAAGGCAGCAAGCATAACATCTATTGGAATGGGTTTAAAACAAATTGAAAATAGCAGTATTCCTTATAAATACCAAACTCTTCAAGATTTGGATTGACCCAGAGCTCTCCTTTAAACCTTTTCAAATTGCACGTAGAATCTGTGAGCTGTTTTCACTTCGTTCAAATAGAGTAAGAGCAGGGTATATTACTCTTTCAGTACTTTAAGGACAAAGAGTACTGGCTTAGGCAATCCTGATATCTTAAAGACTTTAGAAAAGCACATAACTTATATTTACCACAATTTTGTTCATCACTAAGGTCGCCACAGTCATCGTATCCATCACACACAAAGGTATAATTGAGGCATTTTCCCGTGTCACAATGAAATACATCATTACTGCAGTCTACAAAACAACGTATGTGAAATATTAAAGTTACATTGGAATATTCATATAAACTCTGAACACTGGAATGTGCTGATTACACACAAGATCAGCTAAAGACACCTTACAACATACAGGTCTGCATTAATACTGGTGTGTACCAGTTTATGAGAATCTAATCTGGAAGAATATGAAAAATCAAAAGCTGCTTTTAGAAATCTTTACTTTCTCCCTACCAGCTGTTTTTTTTGATCAATACTATAAGGAGAGAATGCTCTGGTTGCACATATGGACCTAAATGTTTAATTAGTTTATATACATAAAGTTCTCAAGAAAGGTTGTAGGCTTCACCCTTGTAGATTATTAGGACAATCCTGAGTACCTGATGTGGCTGTTAAGTGGAGCTGAAGATTCTAACAGCAAAATCAAGATCCCTAGACCCTGCTTTTGAGCCTGCCTTCGATCTTACAGTGGTTTCAAATAAGCTTTATGCTTAACACAGTTTGGAGCTCGGATTTGGCCTGGTGTCTTCCCATCAAGGAATTCTTATCACTGTCAGCCCTAAGTGGGTTTAACCATTTTTTCATGACTGGAGGCACCAGCAAAGCCTGCCAGATATTCTCTGAGAATAACCATAATACTTGAATAATATCAGGTTCAATATCAGTAATAACATTTGATTTCAAGCACACAACTAGGAAGTGGGTAACAGTTTCACTGCTGCCTTCTAGGCTTTTCCTCGACCTCTAGCTTTTCAGGGGGAATGCCAAGGTATAGAACAGCTGGGTGGACAATCCCTCCTTCCTGTTGAAGCTATGCCACTGGAACCAAGGAAGTCCTTTTTGCTTATTCTTACTGGCATATGTGAGCATTTTAAATGAGTTCTTCCCTGGAAAACAGAGAGAGAGAGCTCAAAAGGCATGAACTGGAACAAAAGTGCCTCCTTTCTTCTGAGATGGTCAACCACTGAAAAACAGAATCATGCTACCACTTCCTTCTTTCCTCTTGGCATGTGATTCCTGTGTTCATGATTGCACAGTGGTTCCACTTTGAAAGCAGGGTGTCCTTCTAAGGATATTATACACTGAAAGGTGCGGAACTCTTCCAGAAGGTGCAGTGGGGTTTGTACCCCTTCAGATCAATGTCAACCAAGTGTTTCACCTCCCAGGTGAAAAAAAAACTCTGGAACTTGAACATGAGTCACTTCCTCCCCTTCCCCCACAGAAGTATTAATGCTTTCTACAGGTCTCATATTATCTTAGATAGTCCTAACTGAATTTATAGCATAGTGTCAAGGAAATGCTTCAGGATATGAAGTAAAATAATATGTCTGAGACATAAGCTATGTACTCAATAGTTAATTTAGCTTCAAAAAGAACCACTATTCATAAAACAGGGAATAACAAAAACCCCACACTAAATGAAAATATTTAAGTTCTTGCTTTCCATAAGCAGAACAATACCCAGCTGAGAGTAAATTCTAAACATTATTTGTTTTGAATGTGCAACAGCGTGCAGTAATCTGGCAACCTTTAATTTTATTGATCAGTTTGTAACCCTGACAGTTTCTATGCTTCTTCCACTGCTCCTCCTGCAAATGAAACAAAACTGTCTTTTTCTATGTTATTTCCCCTGGATTAATTTAGTGTTTAATTTCCACTCATACCCCCATTCCTCTTTACACTCATATCTCTGAAGCTGTTGCAGTGTCCTTTAGGGTAGACAACTCACAGGTCCACACAGACAGGGTAGACAAAAAGAGTATAAACTTCCTTGCAGGGAAATAAAACTCACTTGATGAAAATCTAACAGCCTTAATATATTATTTTCTTCAAGATATTGGCAATAATGCATAGGATGGGGTACTGGGTTACTCTGTTAAGTAAGATGGGCACTCAGCAGCTGCCACTTGTAAAACTTTATAAATGATGGGAAAATCCCTGTTTTCATAAAATTAAATACAAATTCCTATTCAATACTCCACTAAACACAAACAAAGTCTGGTGAATCTTTTGCATTCAACAACTTGACTCTGAGATAAGCTCAGTTGGTTAAAGAATGGTGCTAATAAAGCCAAGGTGGCGGGTTTGATCTCTGTAGGGGTCCAGAAGGAATCCATACAGGGGTCCCTGTATGGGTTTGCACATGGGTCTGGGCAAACTCCCAAAACATCCTACTCTCTAAATTGGAGAGAGATAGATTTCATGGGTGGACTGTTTGGTGGATAAGGAATTGGTTGGACAATCGCATCCCAAGGGCCAATAGCTCAGAATCCCAAAGGACATCACTGACCAGTGCTGTCCCTCAGGGCTCTGTACAGGACCAGAGTTATTTAATGTCTTTATTAATAACATGGATGAAGGGACCAAGTGCACCCTCAGCAAAATTGCAGATGAGATGGGGAGATGGTGTGGAGTCCAAGCTGAGTGCTGTGGTTGCCACACCTGAAGGACAGGATGCCATACAGAGGGACCTGGAAAGCTCAAGAAGTGGGCACATGGGAATCTCTTGGTCTAACAAGATCAAGGTAATAATTTTAAACGAGGGTACATTTAGACTAGACATAAGGAATAAATTTTTTACAATGAGAATGGTGAAACACTGGAACAGGTTACCCAGAGAAATGGTAGACACTCCATTCCTGGAAGTATTCAAGGTCAGGTTGGATGAGACTCTGAGCAATCTATTCTATAATTTAATGAGGTGACTTAAGACTTTGAGAGGGGCAAGGACTGCAAGAAACACAGCATCTTTTATCAGACAAGCTTTCAGGCAAATAGGTTTTCCTTCAGTTTTGCTCTTTCTGCTCTGTCATTCAAGAAAGCCTTATTTGACCTCCACACCCTCTCCTCAGCTCTTACCAAGCATCCTAATGAAAGACATCCTCTGCATATAAACCCTGTATCATTAAACAGACAGGTGTCCTTTCAAAGGTAATCTCATGAAACTTATGCTTGTTTTTTCAAGACACACTACATATTTATTCTTTTATTACTAATTTCTTCTTTTCCCATTTCTAATGGAACTTGAGAGCCATAGTCTCATAGGTATTTTTAAATTTTTGAGCTCACCTTAAATCTGAAGCTAATGCTGACAGGAAAAATTGGAAAATAAAAATATACAATACTTTTTACATAACAGACATTATCTCAACCTCCCTTAAGTGAATTGTAGGCTATTAAAGGAAAAGCAAGCTCTAACCTCATTCAAATTGAGACCAGGAGGAAATTGCTGTCCCCATTTATTCCTTGGAGTATCCCAGATAAAATCTAACAACAGCTTCCTTAAAAGCAGCTTTGTGAGTCTTGGAATGCCCAGCCTCTTAAATCACTAATAAGAACAAATCTTTTGAGTTGAGTGTAAACTACGCAGTCGGACATTTTTCAAAGTCTGAATGAGAAATCCTGTTTTGTGGCATAATGTCCTGCTATAGTCCCTATTTAGTAATTTTTCACATTTTCCTTTGTTCTTTCTCTTTTCCCCTTCTCATTGTTTTCCTATGGTACATTTGCTCTGCTTTTCTAAAGGTGTTTGTAGTCCAAGGTGTTTTGTTAACACAGAAAAACAAATAGAGCTCCAAAGGTATGCACTACCACAGACAAATAAATAAAAAATAAGGCTATCACATATGTACATTCTACTGCAGCACATACTGGGATTAATTTAAATAAATCACATCCAGAGTTGAGACCAAGACAATTTTCTAAACAGATGGTCTTGCATCTACTCTAAAATCAATGCCAAGAACCAGGATAAAGCTACAACTAACAGTATTCAGCTGATTATCAGAAGTGCTCCTTTCTGATTCACACTATTGATCCATTTAAAAAAAACCAAAAAACCAAATACTTCTAATTTCCACATGGCTCCTTGCAGAATATCTGCCTCAAGGCATAAAATTTGATAGATCAAAAGCACATGCTGTGGATTGAGTGAGCAAAGCTAAACACAGTCCACGGCAACTGACAGCGTCCAAATGTCAATATATGCAAACACTATGCAAAGCTCCTGTTCTGTGCCAAAAGTCTGCTCCAGTTTTCTGGTTTCCCTGACTGGATTCAGTACTTCAGCAGAACACTGCAAGGTTTAAGAAACTTACTACAATGGACCTCATCACTCCAATCATCACAGTCGTTGTAGCCATTACACTGCAGTTTCCCTGGGATGCAGATCCCACTGGCACACAAGAAACTCTCCTCTCCTCCACACAGTGCTGCAAAAGAGCAAAAAATATAGAATGAGGAGAAAAGTTGTTAGCATCAACACCACCAAGTTAATGCTACTGGAGTCCTATAAATGTTAAATTGATATTCAAGATTTCCCACAGGTATTGAAATATATTTCCAATTTGGAAAACATCAGGATAGCTCTCAGAGGAACATCACTAAATGCAAGAAGGTCAAGAGAACAACCTGAAAGAAAAAATCTCAGTTACTGAGATAGAAAAAAGCCATTTAAAACTGCTATTAGTGAATGACCCATTTTAAAAGACCTCAACAGGCAGTCATGAAAAGGCTATTACACCTGTTAAATCTGCCCTGGGACTAAGGAAGGAGCCTTTAATATGCCTACAAAAAATACAATAATTTCTGCTTAAGACTGGCTTTATTGTATATCCCTTTGGTATTCTTCACAATTTGCCAAACCAATAGGTATACAGTGGATACTGTGAGCTACTACTTAGCACTGGACATGCTCAATGTTTTTCAAAAATGACAGATAGCTCCAGCTTGCACTGGCTGCTATTTCAACTATTTATCTAGATTTTTAATTTTATTTGTGGTCCTAGGATAGCAGTCTTTTCTATCACACTATGGAAATGGATATACACACAAACACAGAGAGTTTCAGCACCCTCATTATTAGTTTTAAATTTTGTCAGCAAGAGATTACTTTTTTCAAAATATTTACATTCTTTTCTCAGCCTCAAATATTATTTTATCATCCCCAAGTAACAGGGCAATCTTAAACTTAGTTAACTGAAACACACACTTTTCATGGAAAATTTGTTCATAATAAAGACTTAGGAGTAATTTCAAAATCTTTTCTATTACATTCCCAGGTGTACTGTCCACTTGGACGGCAAATAATTTTGATTTTGCCATACAAAAATCATTTTCTAGTTGTGTAATGGGGACATGGTTATTGCAGTGAAAGCTGCTTATGCAATGTATTTTAAAGGCGGTCTCTAATTTTGCAGAAAGGTGCCCAAAATACTAAGAGACTTTAAACCAAAAATTTTCGACTAGTTTGTGCCATTTAATGTTTGTGACTCTTCATCAGAAACAAGGTAGGGCAAAACGACGAGCATCATCCTTTTGCACACCCTTATGATGTGCTCCTCAGCAGGTTCCCTCACACTGTGTGGTTGGACACGTTTCCTAACCTCTAACTGAAGAGTTACAGCCTCACCTGTATTCTACCAGTTTTGGAAGGGTATTACAAACTGCAAAATACGACAGTCTTAAGACAAACGTGAGATTAGATAACATTCACAGTCTCATTTTACAAGGAGAAAAATGAGGCAATGAGATATTAAAGTGAAAGTTATAAGAAATAACGAATAATAACTTCAATTGAGCAATCTAAGACAAAAAAATCAGCATGTGGGGGGCTTTTTTGGAGGGTAAAGACTGATGTTACTTTGCATGTCCAAAGAATAGCTCTTGTTGCCTTTACTTGTAGCTGCAAATGTCTCAGTTGCAAATAAACTCCAGCTATACAAATGAAGAGCCCAGTTAGCTGGAAGTGTTCAAAGAACAGTAGAGAAAATTTTTATTCAAGTGCCTTGTTCAACATGGTCAATGCAACAATGACAGGACAAGAATCTCATTCCATATGATAATGTCACACTTTATTATGAGCTAATCTTTTTATTTCTCCAGTTCTTTGACCTATACATTACACTTCCCAATTGCTGCAGTCACTAAGCTCTACAGGGGCCCCTAGAAACAACAAGATTTCCTTGATATGGAAGTACTAGCTCCCTGGAGACCAGTGTTTATCCCACAGATGATGATGTCAGGTAAAAATAGAATATGATAGCATAATCAAAGTTTTTTTTTTTGTAATTTATCATACAAGAAAGGTTCTTAGAGGTTGGAAAGGCAACTTTAACTGATTTGTAATCTTACATTCTTGTAACTTGGATTCTACACAATTTCCTTCATGTTTAAAAAGGAAGACAGCATAAATAGCTCAAAAGGAACTATCTTGATTTTCCTTGATGGAGATCTCCATCAGTACAGAGCTTCACTGGGACTAAGATAGGAAGAGTAATGGACCCCTATCTTTTGTGTTAATATGCTAGTTTGGCCTGGGAGAATGAAAGTTAACAGCAGGAATATCTGAATATTTTTTTACAGCTCAGAAGAGCAAAGATTCTGGGGTCTCATATTCATTTCTGGGCTGTGAACAAAAGTGTGTTGAAGCACTTGTAAGTCATCCTGACTCTGCCTCCTTAATACATCTCTATTTTGTTCTGCTCCTATCCCAAACCACTTCTCCATTTCTTCATACCTAAAGGGAGCATTTTCCTGTTTATCTTGTATGTTAAACAAAACACAAGAGGAAGAGTGAAATTGGTTTTCTTTATCTCAGTTTTAGCATCCAGCTGCAATCAGAAGGAATTTTTAGAAACTTTAATCTCACCTCTTGCAGTCTTCTAAGAGGTATTGACTGGATATGTTAGGTCCAGTCAGTGCAGTGCTCAGAGCAAGGAGAGCACACACACTGTGAACAGTACCTCCAATAAATGCAGTTTCTGCTTTCTACCAAGCTTGAGCAAGAAGTTTTCAGTAGGCCAACCATTCCATCATACCTCCAAAGACCAGGTTTCAATGGAAATTATAAAAGCCTTATCTAATGCTGTAAAACAAACACTTCTGTAAAATGTTAAATTTTGGTATTTGGTCGGGAACCTAGGGGATTTAGTTATGCAACCATTTATAAGACTTTCTTCAACACAGGCTGCATACTCAGAAATGCAGGGACTGTTTGAAACAAAACAGCAGCAAAAGAAGAAATAAGGCCTGAAATAGGAAAAATATGGACCATTCCACTCAAAATTATTTCAAATGGCAAAGGTGTAATTCTAAAGAACTATGCTGGGAAATGTTAATTACTGATACCTCTGTAAATAATTTACATATTTATTAATAAAATCATGCAAATACACACACACTCAAACTCCTGAAGAATTAAAAATGTTATGTAAAATAAGCCCAAATAAAACAGAAGCAATCCTTGCTGATAGAGAAACTTGCTTGCTTTAGTCCTTACCCAGAAAGGTTTAAAATCTGGAATAGCTTCCAAAATCCTGGACTGAACACCATTGGCAGCAAAAAGTGCTTTATTTTACCGTGTCTGGTGTACTATTAAAAGTGTCTTTGAGGAGGCAAGACCATTTATGTGCTGTACTTTCCAGCTAGATTACTGGAATGTCGTCTATAGAAGATTATGTGGAAAGGTCCCTGGAAAGCTGCAGAGAGCACAGACTGAAATAAACATTTTACCATCCTCAAGACTGACATCTGGTTGCATTTCAAGGTGTAGCAGCAGATAAAGCATTCTATACATATGAGAATGACCATGAAAAGTTATGCCAGTTTTTTTTCAAAGAGAAGAGGAGACCACATTTACTATCTAATGCTATGGAAGAGGTATTAAAGTAACCAAAAGGCAGTGCTCTTCATGCAATGCACTGACAAGATGTAACATTCTAGAGCACGATACTATGGATGCTAAAACGTACATAGCCCTATGTAACAAAGGGACACATTAATAGAATAAAAATCTATGGCAGATCACAAATTACAGAAAAATCCTTGAATCTCAAACAGATGGAAAATGCAAGAGTATATGGAAAAGTACTGCCACATAGTCTTGGCCTGTTCTCCTTCTCTCAGGATTTGATTTTGTCAGATTTTGGAGTCAGAATTATAAGACAGACAGACTTTTTATCTTACCCAACATAGTCATAATAGCACGGTGGAACTCAGAGGAATCCCTGTATTCTCTCACTTCCAGATTTTCATCCCCTTCTCCCTATACCATGTATGCACCCTGCAGTACAGTGTATGCATCTTGTTGCTGTCAATTCTAGAAACTTTTGATTCTACGATCACAATCATGTAATTAGAAAAGCTGGCAACTCCTTACCCCCAGGTAATTGTTCATTTGTCTATTTCCTTAGGATGCAAAACCCTGTGGGAGAAAGAAGACAAAAGACCTTTTTCTTACACTCAAGTGATGTGGCCTAAAAAGGCCACATAAGAAACTCCAAGCTGGAAAAGAAACAGGCAAAAACCAGGAATACAGACAGAATAGGAGAATAAAAACCAGAGAACACAACAAAATACAATGCAGGATCAGAACTAAACAGAATTAAAGAATGACTTTGTAGGGGAAATAGTTTTTTCAACTGTGCATGTTTCTTCACATGAAACAGCACAACAATCCTGAATAACATCTTGTTTCCCTCAAAAAATTATTCCACTGTTGTTGGCTTTGCAGCTCTTCAGCACCAATGTTACACATGCACAAACCATCTCTCTTTCCTTTTCACTGCATTAAGTAAATGCAAGGGGACAAAAGAAAGATAATGTCTTCTGGATTTTAAAAGCTTTTTCTCAAAAAAAATATCTACTGGGGGTATATAACTACATTGTCTGTAGAAAAATAAATACCTCTTGCGAACAGGTATTTGAATTCTCTACTCAAAGTTATTCCTCAAAGACAATTCTCTCAATTAATACCAGTGTGAATGAAGTGAGGGGTGACTTAATTGCAGTCTTCCAATACCTGAAAGGAGCCTACCTGAAACCTGAAAGGAAAGAAAGATGGAGAGGGACGTTTTACAAGAGCATGTGACTACATGCTAGGACAAGGGGAACGGCTTCAAACTGAAAGAGAGTAGATTTAGATTAGATATTAGGAAGAAAATCTTTACTGTGAGGGTACTGAGGCACTGGAACAGGTTGTCCAGAGAAGTGGATGCCTCATCCCTGGAAGTGTTCAAAGTCAGGTTGGATGGGGCTCTGAGTGACCTGGTCTAGTGGAAGGTGTGCCTGCCCATGCCAGGGGGGTTGGAATAATATGATTTTTAAGGTCCCTTCCAAGCCAAAATCTCATGGCAGTGAAGTGCAGTTCAGGCCACTTGTGCACCACTTTTTTAACAGAAAGAGACACTCTTTAACGCCTCTTTATGCAAATGCCTCATAATGCCTGTTTAGCAAAAATACAGAAGTGAACAATGTCTCATAATTCTATACTATAATTCACATAGTTTTGTTGTATAAACAGTAGAAGTATCATATTCACTTCTTCTTTTGAAAGCATTTTACAATTCAAATTAACAGAAGAATAACTTGAGGGCTGTTTTGAGGGCTTTTGCTAATTTAAATCAGATTATTGTGTTGCTTTACTTCTCATTCAAGCTACTGGCTTTTTTCTGCCATGGGTTTAACAGCAACAGTTGTATTGGCTGATCAAAACAAATAACATAATAAACAGTGTCAGTTGAGAGAGAGAGAAAAACACAGCTGAAATGTTTCTGTGATTAGGGATATGAATAACAGCCCTCAGAAAGGTTTCTGTGTTTTTTTCCCCCGAGAATGCATTATTGGTTTCATGTGGAATGAGTAACTGATGATGCCTCCTGCTCACTCCCTTACATGCTCACAACTCATTAGACCTGTGAAACCAGTTCAACCACCTATCTTAAATCTCAAAAGATAAATTCTTACAACTACTTTTAGAGTAGCTGATTTTCTCATCTACTGAGTATTCACTGGACACTTGTGTAAAAAGTTATCAATCTGAAGAACAACAGCCTTCAAACCTGCATCTTTTTCTCTGTGACTCAGAGAATGACTGAATGACTCAGTCATTTTACATCCAGATGTTTTTACTATAATGCTATGGCTTGGATTTTCCAGTACAATCAGTACATCTGTGTTCACATCAGGAATGTATTTCATAATAGATTCCCCACTGTAGTATTGTGCTCTTAATTTGTAATGCTTGTGGACCTAACTTTTAGACAAATATTAGCTATGGCACATGAAGCAGTATGTATCCACTAGATAATCCCTATTCTAACTAACATTCTTCAGGAAAACTGGTAATTGTCCCCAGGATAAATGCTCTGGATTCTAACTAGAACATGACTCAAGCATATTTTCTTCAACAGGGCTTGGAAAGCCACATGACATTCAAGGATTTTTTGGAGGAGTGATAATCTTCAATTCAGAAAATGTGGAGGATATGGAGTTTTTAGCCACAATCAGACAAAAATAAACAAGAGAAATCAGGAGAAAGTTTTGTTTGGGATTGGGTGACTGGGTGACACTGTACAAGTATCTATGGAACAAACAGGTTCCTTAATATTGATAAACACAAGTTATAACTAAAAATGCAAAAGAGAATTACAACATCACACAAAACAAATTATATGCAAGGCATATGTGGGCAGGGAAGGATTCACTGCGTGTAATCTGGAGGCACCAATCCCCAAAAGAAACCACAAAGTTGAGAAATAAGCAGTCATATGCCAAGGACATGCTCTTGAAATTTCCAGGAACTGAACCCTTAGAAGAGCATGAAGAGCAATTTGTGCTGAGCACTAGATAAAAAGGGGTTAGAGCAGAGAATCAACCTTAGCTGTTTGATTCTACTGTGGTCAGAGAAATAAATTCTTTCAAATATACAAACTGCAGAAATAAACTCTCAAGAACAGCACAGTTTATTTCTGTAGGAGAAACTGCCTAGTGAATCCAAACTCTTACCTTTTTCAGCTGCAGAGGAAATACATTAGAACCATTCTTTTAAATAAAAATAAAAGTCAAAATATTCTCCATAGTCATAGAATCAGAGAAGGGCTTGGGTTGGAAGGGACCTTAAAGATCATCTTATTCCAACCCCCTTGGCATGGGCAGGGACATCGTCCCTCAGACCAGGTTGCTCAGAGCCCCATCCAACCTGGCCCTGAACACTTCCAGGATTGGGGCATCCACAACTTCTCTGGGCAACCTGTTCCAGCACCTCACCACTCTCACTGCAAAGTTTTTCTTCCTATATCTAATCTAAACCTAATGTCAGTTTGAAGCCTTTCCTCCTTGTCCTATCACTATGTGTTCTTGTAAATAGCCTGTCTCCATCTTTCTTGCAGGCTCCCTGCAGGTCCTGGAAGACAGTTCAATTATTGTCTCTCATTCTACATGAAAACCATTCACATCCAAGCATCATGCACAGTAGTTCACAAGGAAAAATTTAATTTAAAAAACCCCTTTTGTTTTATACAACAGGACATCAGAACTGACAGTAAGTAGCCCGGGTCACCATAGTCTGCCAGGTAGGAGTTGCAAATCTCACAACTGGCTCTATGTTTCTTCGCCTGGTGAGAAAAAGCAAGCTACCACGGTGTACTTATCTGTAATTTCAGCAGCTCATTACCAGATAAATACCAATCCTGCCCTACAGATTATGGAATAATCATTAACCAGGCACTATTCTAAAAAGCTTCTTCTCTAGCAGTACTAAATATATTATTTTAGCCACGGGATATTCTGAAACTTGAAAGTTTTGTAAGTGACAAATCTCTTCTGGCTTAATCTAAGTTCAGCTATCTAGATTTGGCGGGGTTTTTGAACATTCTAATCAGCTATAATTTGTCAAAATTTAACAGGCATATTTATATTATACCTCGTGTTCAGTTTATGTACCACACAGGCATGAAATCCAGGTCTTTAACATTCTCTTGATTTTTCAGAATTGTACCCCATTCTGTGATCATGCTCAGTTAATGATAAGATAGTCACCCATTGCTCATGGCTAATTACTCTTACTGTTCAATGTATAAGCCTTTACCACACTTATGTATTTATTTATGTTACAGCTTCTTTCCTTAATTATTTGAACCTGCCATGAAGACAAAATTAGGTACTCCTTATTTCTATAATGTTTATCCCTATACCAGAGGCATCAAAAAACATATGGTTACAACAACCCTGGGAGCTAAAAGGACACTTTTAGTCCCATTTTACACGAGGAATTTGAGGCAGGGAAAAAAAATATGCATTTTATAATTACTTGCTTAATGTTCCAATTTTGAGAGATCCATTAGACCTAATTTTCTCAGCTTACTTAGCATATATTTTTATCATACAATTAAGACACAGCTGCCAGAGGCTTTCACTACAGCAGCTTGCACAAAATACCATAGGACTCAATAATAAACATTTGTGGACAGTGTTCAAATTTCCTGGAAATCATTCACCTTCAACATATCACAATCTTTTGGATCTTTCCCTACCTCAGCCATTACAAAAGTTTCCACAGATGAAGATATGGACAACAGCCTCCTTTACTTCATGACTCCTCAAAAATATGCCTTTAGAGATGGAGGGAATCCAGCTGGTAAAAGATTTGGTCTAATAATTTTAGGCTATATCATCAGGCATACTCAGGGACTGAAAGGAGGTAGCCCAGGATACATAACCTATTTTAATTGTACCAGTAGCTAACATTCAAAGAAACAATGTATAACCTCCCTGATCTTTTAAGGTAGTTTTAAAGAACAAATTCTTGACTTTTTTAATTTAAAAATTGAAAAACAGTTTTCATCATATCATTTCTTCCTGTTTATTGTCACACAGAAGTCATTAACGAAGTTAGAACCCACAGATAGACTGTAGAAATCTCAGTCTCTTTGTCTCACAGGAGAATGCATATCAACAGCTAAGTCTCAGGTGCCAGCAATGGAACTGCAGCAATGGGGTCAGTGAGAAAAAAGTCAGGCTTACTGCTTTCAGGTGTGATCTCACCTCTAGATTTGGATCTAGAGAACACAGCAGCACCTCTGAGGAGAGGGAAATGCCTTGTTTTTAGGGACTGGCTGGAAAGCTGGCCAGTGGAAAAAGACCTGGGAATGCTGATCAACAGCCAGCTGACCACGAGCCAGTGCGTGCCCAGGTGGCCAAGAAGGCCAATGGCATCCTGGCCTGTACCAGCAACAGTGTGGCCACAGGACCAGGCAGTGACTGTCCCCCTGTGTTCAGCACTGGTGAGGCCACAGCTCTAATCCTGTGTCCAGTTTGGGCCCCTCAGTACAAGAAAGACATTGAGGTGCTGGAGCATGTCCAGAGAAGGGCAACAGATCTGGGGAAGGGTCTGGAGCACAAGCCTTAAGAGGAGTGGTAAGGGAGGTGGGAGTGTTTAGCCTGGAGAAAAAAAGGCTCAGGGGAGACCTGATCACTCTCTACAACTGCCTGAAAGGAGGTTGTATAAAGGTGGCAGTCAGTCTCTTCTCCCAAGTAATAAGCAATATGACAGGAGGAAACAGCCTTATGGAGCACCAGGGTAGGTTTAGATTGGATATCAGGAAAAATTTCTTCATGGGAAAGCTGGTCAGTCATCAGAGCAGGCTTCCCAGGTAAGTGGTGTAGTCACCACCCCTGAAGGTATCTAAAAGATGCATAGACACGACACTTAGGGACATGGTTTAGTGGTGGATTTAGCAGTGCTGAGTTAACAGTTTGACTGGATGACCTTCAGTATCTTTTCCAAGCTAAATGATTCCATGACTTTACGTGTGGGTGTACAAAGACCATGCTTTTTGAGAAGTTTACCTCTTGATCAGTTTTGGGCTCATTTTTACAGCAAGGAAAAAGGAGATAGACTTGAAATTTGGCCTATGTATCAGGTTCCTAGTCCAAACAACAAACCTGTATTTACTAGAGCTAGAAAACAAAAAGTCAACAGGTCATATTACTTTCCCCCAACCGTCCTTCCTTGAAACAGCTCAGAATTTTTGATGTATAATAAAAAGGCCTCAAATCAACACAAGTCTGAAAAAAATTGGCCTAAACAATTAAAGCACTGCAAACAATAACTAACTGACAACCAGACTATCACAGTAATAACATGGAACATAATAACGTAACAAGAAATAATAGTTTCAACCCAGAGCTTTTCCCACACAGGAAGAAAATACATTATTGAATGAAAACTCAAAACCACAGTGTAACAGTTAATAATGGGAACATACATTGCTTTCCGTTTTCTTGGTGGGGTGAGAAGCATACCCTTGTAGCGGTGTCATTCTCAGTTTTGTTTTGGAATTGAGAACACTTCAGGAAGTCTGGCCAAGAAGCATTTACCATACCCAGGACTGGTTCACAGCCTTCCTTTGCTGCCTCACAAAATGTCCTGCAGGGCAAGAGTACTCGACTGAATAAAAGAGACAGAGAACAAAATTAAAAATTATTATTACTTTAGTACATTGTGAAAACTTTTTAGAAAGAGCAAAAAGTAATAATAAGAGTTTTTGACAAAGTTAGCTTTCTACACAGCTACATCCATACCCTCACAGTGCTTAAATTTTGAACACAACTTTTTGCAGTTGGTCTAAATTACTGCAGAACTTTTTAGGCTTCAGCACATGCAGTTTTGCTTTAGTCATAACCACTCATAATGCCACAGAAAGATCTTTTTCCTAGTACACTACATATATCTTTCTCTTTATGTCTGACTCTAGGTTGTACCTGCTCATCTCAAAACCATGGCTAGAATTCCATATTCAATCACACGTAAGTGGCCTGAACTGAAGAAGTCTACAGTACCCAAAAATTGACTAACTTAGTGTTTCGTTTTACAGTAACAGAGAATAACATGGTACTATTAGCAACGGTGTGACATGGCAGCAACCACAACAAAGGAATAGGAAGCTGCCAGAGCTGCCTGACAACAGTGGTAACAAAGAGATTGGTGTAAAGCAAAATATTCACTTGCGTAAGTATTCTGAAGTCAGTATGGTTGCCTTTCTCTGCTTAGTATCTAAAAAGACAAGTGTGCTGCCAGTGTTGTTATTGAGTCCATTACATACTCTGGTTGGAACCATTTTTCCAAAAAAGATACCTCTAGAGATATATTCTCCAGGTAATGTTAAGGACTTTTACACTTTGCACTTCACATGCTGCAGTGTCGAACTTATCTCAGAAACAAGTCAAGGAATTTATGTCTAAAATTGTCTCTTGCAGCTTCCTGGATGGCAGCTTACTTGTTGTCTGGAAAGAAGCATATATATTCTAAAATATCACTTTTCACCACCAGATTTTTTATTGTGATTTGTTGAAAGACAGAAAATTTTTGCACCAAAGATCACTTATCTGGCTGTGTACAAAACCAAGAATGGCGCCACCTGATGACAGAAGAGTTGCCACTTATTAGTTCTGCACATTGTACCGGCAAACTGAGTTCATCTGACTTGTAAAGGCTCTTCAGATAAAGATGTTCTAAAACACCCTTCTGTCTTTTGCAGAATCTCTTTGATATGGAGAGAAAGAAGGGGCACAAGAGCTCTCGAGCAGCCATCACTGCCTCCTGTCTGCAGCTTGAGAAACTCCTTAAATAAAAGGGATTTGACAAGGCAAGTGACTGTCTTCGACATTTTTAACCTTTTCATTCTTAGCTAATATCCTAACAACACTTCTGGTTTGACAGAGGCTCCCTAATACACAAAATGCCGAAAGAAATGCTGCTACTTACTACAGAAGGCACTTGAGTTTCAAAATATCTGTGAGAAATAAGATGTCTCAAAGCTAAAATGGAGGATTGATTTGATCTGTTGGTGAGTGATAACCCTTTATTTTATTCGATCTGATATGCTTAATTTCACTTTCTGCTCATTTTTAACAAAAACACAAAACATGCTACAAAACTGAATTACAGTGAAAAGTATTGTAAGCAGTGATTCTACCTCATTCACTGGTGCAATGGAGCATACCTGATGATCACAAGTAGTGATTTGAAGACAGTACATTCTGCTAAGTTTGTAAGTTTTTGTTCTCAAAAAAAGTGTTAGTAGGGACATTACTTGAATGTAACAAGTCTGTGACAGAGATCTACTTGAGTTTACCACAGTTAACCAATCTGCACAGACGATTTCTACGAATGGGAATACTATTCAAAAACAACCCCAAACAAACAAAACATAAAGAGTTCTTGAGGACTCTCAAATGAAGTTTCACACAAGTCTGGAGCATTTGATATGATTTCTGTTTTTGCTGACCCACACCTAAATCATTAACTTTCAAAGCATTTGAGCTATAGCCTGACATTTAGCAATCGGGCAATAGTAGTATGTGTATGTCAATTTCTTAAAACGTAAACATAGCAAAGTTCCATCTATATGGTTCCTTGTTTCCAAAGGTCTTTCAACATACTGAACATTAGTTTCAATTGAAATTTTAAAAATAATAGTAAAAAGTTATATGAAAATATAACCACGCAGTTATACTTACGCATAATAGTTCAAAACTTCTAAAAATGTTAGAAGTAATTTTTCTCAGAAGATACATCTGCACATTGAATTCTTTACATTTATATGAGAAAAAACCACAAATACAAGAAGTTCACCTCATTTATTTAAATTAAGCAGTCCAACATTTGAATATTACACTGCAGTGCAAATGTTTGGATACTGTATCGGATTTGCATAGCAAGGTTCTCTTAGCAGGAGGGATACAGGGGTGGCTCCTGTGAGAAGCTGCCAGAGGCTTCTCCTTTGTCTGACAGAGCCAATTCCAGTCAGATCCAAGACAGACCCACCACTGGCCAAGGCTGAGCCCATCAGCGACAGCAGCTGTACCTCTGTAATATTTAAGGAGGCAGGGAAAAGTCCTGTGCAAAGGCAACTGCGTCCAGGAGAAAGGAGTGAGACTACAGGAGAGAAGCAACTCTGCAGATACCAAGGTCAGTTCAGCAGGAGGGGCAGGAGGGGCTCCAGGCACTGGAGCAGAGATTCCCCCTGCAGCCCCTGGTGCAGCCCATGATGACGCAGCTGTGCCCCTGCAGCCCATGGAGGTCCATGGTGGTGAAGATATTCACCTGCAGTCCCTGGAGGACCCCGTACTGGAACAGGTGGATGCCCAAAGGAAGCTGTGACCCTGTGGGAAGCCCACAGTGGAGCAGGTTTGCTGGCAGAACTTGTGACCCTGTGGAGAACCCTCACTGGAGCAGCTGGTGCCTGAAGGACTGCACACTCTGAGAGGGACTCACACTGGAACAGCTCATGAAGACCTGGAGCCCATGGGAAGGACTCACACTGGAGAAGTTCATGGAGGACTGTGTCCCATAGGAGGGACCCCATGCTGAAGCAGAGGAAGAGTGTGAGGAGTTCTCCTGAGAAGGAAGGAGTGACAGGGACAATGTGTGATGAACTGACTGCAGCCCACACTCCCCATCCCCCTGCACCTCTGAGGGGGCAGGAGATAGAGAATTCATGACCAAAGTGAAACGCGGGAAGAAGAGAGGGGCGTGAGGAATGTGTTTTAAGATTTGGGGTTTCTTATTATCCTGCTCTGATTTGATTGGCAGTGAATTAAATTACTTTGCCCGAGCTGAATCTGTTCTGCCCATGACAGTAGTCGGTGAGTGATCTCTCCTTGTCTGTATCTCAATCCACGAGGCTTTTGTTCTATTTTCTCTCCCCTGTCCAGATAAGAAGGGGAGTAACAGAGCAGCTTTGGAGGGCACCTGGTGACCAGCCAGGGTCAACCTACCACAGACATGCACAGAACAGTAATAATTTGGAAATTACCAGTCTTCTAAAAGACAACTGCACAGTGATCTAATAAGCAAAGCAGAGTCTGCAGTCTTTAGGGAAGTTTTGACAAATCAGAAAACATGGGATTATCCAGCAATTGCTGCAATATTTGGCCCGGTTTCAATGTTGAGTCATGTGTGCTGCATAACTTAAATATTTCTGGATAATGATCAAGTTTAGTATGGACATATTGCTTAATATGCTGGAGGATGAAAATATTATTAAAAGTCTTTATCTTGATTAGTTTTATTTACAGCTACTCAGAGACCAATCGTTTTAAAAATAAACTGGCAGGTCTTTGGCAATCTTACCGTAATTGATTTGGCATCAGTGGCAGGCACAGAAGCAGGTTATAACATATTAGAGTGTCATTCTGCTCTTCAGGATATTAATAGAAAAACTCCTGAAAATGGATTTTGATGAAAGAAAGAAAATATGATATATTTTTATCTCTGTGGTTGGCTTCCCCACACTTAAAATCCACACTTCAGTAAATTCAGCTGCACAGAAATACTAACATTAAGAACTGTAGGACACCAAAAGAAATAAAAATCTTCTTTATGGTTTATTAAAAAGTATATTGAGGGTAGAGAGAATATATAAGGGTTTAAAATTCACATAAGGCATCTTTGAAGAAGCTGTTTATCAAGAGTTTTATATTAAATATTCATTGAAGCAGGTATATTCAATACAGCATATACTCTGTTAACTGATTTTAAGTTTCCAAAAAGGTTACACACTGCCTGAAAGCAGATGATCTGACTTCCTCTTCACGACAATCACCTAGCCTTCACTTAAATTGGAAATCAAATTGCCTGATTATAATCCTACAGGGACCTACTCCTTATAACGAAGAGATATTTTACATTTTTAGACGAATTTTTTTTGGATTTTTCTCCTTCTCTAATACCGACTTGACTTCTTTGCAATCACATTACCATGCACAGGGCTCCTCAGTAGACTGTTTCTTAAGTTGTTGTTTTGAGTACTAGAAGTTATCAAGGAAAGATACTACAAGAAGCAGTAAGGAGAGGGAAGATCCTCATGGCAACAGTTTTCCTCTTGCTGCAGAATTTACCACATTTTCTAAGGTTAGTTCAAGATTCAAATTAGCTAAAGGGTCTGACTCTCAACCTCAGCAGACACTGAGGGCATGTCTTTTCTGGAAGCAGCAGCAGCGTATGCAGCTTGGTTCCCAAACGCCTGGATCTGGTTCCGTGCTGCTTTCAGTTTTGTTATTTGTAAGAGTTGGTTTTAGGCTGTATAATAAGAGGTCAAATAATTGATTCAACTGAAGAGTAATGTGACCAAAAGAAAAAGCTTTTTTTTCCTCCAAAAGGATACAGGCATAGAAAGACTAAGATGTCAGGAGAGGGAAAAGTAGAAATTGGGAGAGCTGACAAAAGCATTAACTGAAATAAAAAATTAACCATCCTGCAGGGGCTTCCCTTGCAACCTGGTAAATACAACAATAATCCAGTGCTCATTAATATCTGTGGCATTTCTTTGTGTCTTCACAATAGTATCTCCACTGGTTAAAGCACTGCTGTAGCCATGCCCTGTTGAGAAACTCATTATTGCAACTTTGCAGGTTAAAATAATAGAGGGTAAATTATTTGCGAAAGGCTTACAACCAAGTTGGTATGCCAGAGCTGAAAATACAGCATGAAGATCACTCTGAGAACCCACAACTGTTGGCTGCATCTGCTAAAAGTCACATTTGTGGTTCAGTAGACAACCTGACTGAAGGCAGACTGATAAACATTTTCAGCTACTGCTGGTTCTCATTACTGTTCTTTTCCCAGCTTCATCCCTTCAGTTGTTCCAGAATAATGTTTTCTGTGGCCACACAATAAGCTGTATTCAGGTACTGAGCCAAGTTAAAAACAACTGTAGGATATTTTGCTGTATTGTTCAGAGGCACACATGCTAAGAATGGTGATAGATCTCAGGCCTGAGGCAAAATAAAGGAATTGGTAATACAATTGTGAGAGATTGCTGGGGCAGAGAGGATGAGTATAAGGACAAACTGAAACATGATTAAATTATGGGAAGAAGTAAAACGAGGTTACTCTTTATTTCTACAGCTCTGAAATCAAACAAGTTGAAGTGATGAGCTCACACACCAGCCTTTGTGAGTTCTAATTATCTTTAATCCTTTTCATGATTTTCTAACAATAAAGACCTCCACACAATATATATGTCAGAAAAAGAAGTTTCTACAGCAGAGAAAACACACACACCCAGGATTACGGTTTTCTAGAGTGACCGTTCTTGTGAAATCTTTCTCAGTACCCTCTCACAGTACTCCAACATGGAGAGCAGCACAGTCACTGACAGAGTTTTATGAGAAAAATTCATATAACCCTCAATATTACTTCTTGATTCATGGATTTGTAAACAAATTGGCTGCTAATGTTTCACTTTCACACAATCAAGAAAATTATGTACTTTTATCTTTTATTTTTTGGTTTTCATCTCTAACTTGCAAGTTCATTTGAAAGTTTGAATTTTTTATTTTGTCTCTAGATAGGGGTTTAAATCTGAAGTTTCCTTCTTTGCATAATAAAATCTGGGAAAAAAAGCAAGATTATTTTAGATTTATGTGGTTATTTCACTTGACAAAATTGTACTGAATCCATATAGCAACATTTAAGTACCTCAATTCCATGTAACGCTTTGTAACACTCAAAGCAGAGCTATTACCTCCCACCTAGTTTTTAGCTCAAATGCATGTAGTGTTTTCTTGAAACAGGTTGCTGTGTAAAAGTACAAAGATGCAAAATTAACCTGTAAAAGGACAGGACCCACAGTCTGAGAAACATCTAACATCTCAAAGGAGAACAAAGGACTCAGAGGTGAACCTGGCAAAAGGCATAGCAGCTCAGTTTTCCTGGGAGCCTGAATAATGGTTGCAGCTGTTTAGACAAGATTAAGGCCTTGCATTAATCTGAACTGCGGATAGCTGCCCACTCATCTGCCCTACAGGGACTCAGTATAAAGATTTACAAATACACTGATACATTCATGAATACCCCATTTACTGTCATGAAGCTGGTGATTACAGATGAGCCACAAGAGGAATGCCCTTTCCAAGAGACTGGAAAAAGCCTGGGTTGTACAATGAGAATGAAAAAGATGGAGATACTAAATGGATTGCCTGCAGCATGGAAGAACAATCTGTTTAAAGGCTATGAGAACAGAAAATTGTCAAAACCAAATTAAAAGAAAAAGCTGGACTAGAATCTCTTCTGTGGATCCATACAGATTATTTTCTCTAAGAATTACTTGTCAAATTAACTACTCCTTAATAGTCACCATATCTTATGGCAACAGGAAAGAGACGGCTAGAGTTATACTTCTGAAAGTCTTAGAACACATCTGATATCCAAGAGTAACATACTTAACAAAGAGCTCACACAGTACTCTGAAGGCTGTTCAGACAGAGGGAGGAAATATAAATTCCTGATTCCAGTGAAAGTGGAACTGGAAACAAATCGAAATATACAATTAGATTAAAAAGACTCTTCTTATCCATCCAAAAATGAGTAAAGGAAGCAGCAGGTGCTGTTGAATTTCACATCTTCTTCATCAAGTACTGTTACTTAACATCTCTTTCAGGCCTAGAAATGCTCTTCAGACAATGTGGCCAAACTGTTGATATCCTTAAGGATGGACGCATACAGTCTCTACAATGCAAGTTAGAATTTTTAGTCAGTGTAATAATTTATTTTGTAGACAAAACCCAGATGAATTATTTTGACCAAAATAAGGAGTCACATCTGAGTCAGCAGTGCCCTGGCAGCCAGGAGGGCCAAGCGTGTCCTGGGGTGCATCAGGCACAGCATCACCAGCCGGGCAAGGGAGGGGATTGTCCCGCTCTGCTCTGCACTGGGGCAGCCTCACCTTGAGTCCTGGGGGCAGTTTTGGATGTCACAATGTAAGAAAGACATGAAGCTATTAGAGAGCATCCAAAGGAGGGCAATAGAGATGGTGAAGGATCTGGAGGGGAACCCATATGAGGAGAGACTGAGGACACTCGGTCTGTTCAGCCTGCAGAAGAGGAGACTGAGGGGAGACCTCATCACAGTCTGCAACTTCCTCATGAGGGGAAGTGGAGGGGCAGCCACTGATCCCTTCAAGTTTGTGACCAGTGACAGGACTCGAGGAAACAGCATGGAGCTGAGTCAGGGGAGGATTAGGTTGGGTATCAGGTAAAGATTTTTGCCCCAGAGGGTGTTTGGGCACTGGAACAGGCTCTCCAGGGAAGTGGTCACAGCACCAACCCTGACAGAGTTCAAGAAGTATTAGGACAATTCTCTCAGGCACATGGTGTGACTCTTGGGGATGGCCCTGTGTAGGACCAGGAGCTGGATTTTCATGATCCTTGTGCGTACCTTCCAACCCGGGATACTGTATGATTCTATAAATCAGCAAGAAACAAATTTGGAAATCCACTCTGACTCCCCAGTTACTTTCTATGACAGCACAATACATCACAAGTTGAGCTTATAATACCGTAACAATCAGAAAATCCTAAAGTATACACTGTACAGAAGAAGCATAAATTTTGCAGTATTGTCACAAAAAAATCTATCAAAATTATTCAGTGTGTTTTGTACAACGACCATAATCAGTTGGGAGGATCTGTCCTGACTAAAGCATTCAGCCCTTCCAGATTTCTCTTACTGATCCCATCACTTGATTCAAAGGCAACAGTGAAAATGGTAGAGAGGCACTAAATTAATTCATTAGAGCTTTAGTTCAGCCATGAATCAGTTTAAATAAGTATTATTAAGTATAGTGCTGCAATTATGAGCTATTTTTTACAATCTTGTACTATCTGCCAAAATGACTCCTAAATGAAGTCAAATTTCTGAAAATTCTTGCCTAGTATTTATTATACAAATGATGAACACATTGTTTGTTTAGTTTACTCTATAGAAATTTCTTTAAAAAAAGAAAACAAAACAAACTCTTAAAATGCCTGAAAATCCAGGTTACAAGATCTTTTGATTTTAGCAAACAAAATTCACACTTGGGAAAGAGAAGCTGTCACGGAGAAACAGAAGTCCTCTGTATCACACACCAGTACTTAAATCACAGCATTGCTACAGGAATTCTGGACTAACTGGAAGTAAATCACACACTGCACAGCTGCTCTAGCTATTTCTATGATCAGGAAAATAAAGGCACCCAAAACTCAATTGAGAATGTCCCTGAGGAGTTTCATTCATCTTTAATGCTGGTCCTGATCCGAGCCAGAGGAGCTCCAGAAGTATCTCTCCTCCCCACCTGCACAATCTTGTGATTCTAATTTAACTGCCCTGCTCAGCCTGGTGCTTACCACCAGGGTCTCCGATAGGGCAATAACTTCTGACAGAAGAGACAAACTTGTGAGAGGTAAGTATGTCTCAAAAACTGAATTCTCATTAGGTTTTGAGTGCAGATGGTTTATAAGTTATTTGTTAATTAGATGGGCACTAAAAGAAGTTAAACATGAGCAGAAAAGCATACGAATTCTTGGAGAATTCTTTAACCACGCTTCAATCCAAAACCATTTTGTTTACTTACTACTGCACAAGAGGGTGTACTCATATCTAGTAGAAGAGTTCTACATACCAAACTAAGATAAAATGTTATCTCATCTGTATGCTTCTGGTTATGAGCCCAGGTACACCAGCTCAATAAGAAACAATCAGTGTTAATACTCCCAAAACATTTATGAAAATGCAAGGTTTTACCAAAAGTTCCTATCCTACAATTATTGCAATTTATTAAATTAAATAAATTTTACTTTGTGAAAAAGCATGTGTTTCTAGAAGACAGATTAAATTAGCAAAGAAACATTAATAAAAAGCCATACTAATTTTAGGAGTAGTTGTAAACAATTATTTCAGCTACAAAAATGGTAAGAAATACTATATTGCATGTGCAGGAGAATGACTTATGATCTCCAGTTAGCCTACCAACTTAGGAACCATAAACCACAGCTTATAATAGATAATACACACAGAAAATCATTGCAACAACAGGGCTGAAGGCAATCAGTCAATAACATACACATTAATAAAATAACCGGCCCTCCTGATTTTCCTTTCTGCCTCCTTCCTTCAACTTCTCTGAGCAGCATTGTGAAGTACAGTTTCAAGCAGACATTCCCGTGCCCAGATTGTTCTCAAAAATGCTTCTCTAGCTGATAACCTTTCAACTCTGATGCATCCATAATTCTCCCCAATGCACACTTTGAAATTAGCTCAGTGGAGAGGGTGAAACACTCCATGGAGTTTTGATGCTGTCTGCTGTGGCAAATGCTGCCTTCACACGCATTGGACCACACATATAATTCTGGCCAATGTAGGATGCCGTTGACTATATTTCTATATTACTTTTCTAACTTTTAATTCTTTTAATTAATTTCTTAGGCAATCCCCTCTTTCTATACATTGACTTATTTACAAATTATACATACCAGTAATTTTAAACAGTGGGCAGGGAAGGGACACTTCTCCAAATGCAGAAAACAAAATTCTTTCCAGCATCCTATTTCTCTGTCCTTTTCCCCTATATTTTGCCCCTGGTTTGTCCTCCCCAACACTGCACCTGTGTAAAAGAGTTGGCATCACAGAGTTAACTTCAGGCCCTGTTCCTGTAAGGGCCTGTACCTAGATCCAGTGCTGCCCCTAGCTATTGGGACCCTTTAGGTCCACTCACAGCAGCTGAGCCATGGCAGCTACAGAGATGCTTTCAGGGACTCCATGACTTTTCTGATGAGTAGGCTAGAAATTGGGGATTAAGTTCTGTAGGCATAGCCACAGGTACATAGACTTTATAAAGAGAAGTTCCCCTAAGGTAAAGACATTTTATCCTCTAATTCCCTTATCTCCTTCTTCTACTAGCCATGAGGAAAAGCTTACTACTTATTAGAGCAACTTCCCAAATAAATTTCAAGTTCCAGTGCTCAAATACTTGAGCACTCTTGGTGATTACAGAGTGCTTTTTTCATAAGCAACCCATTTTTTCTTTCTATTTTTGCCCAGGGCATTATTTAGGCATCCAAAAAAAAAGTTAAAGGGTGCTTTTTTTTTCCTTTTTTTTCCCCCTCAAAAATTATACATACCTGGAGAAAGAGTTCTCTAAGATATGTTCGTCAACTTTAAATATAGGCATTTTGGCCCATGCCACATCATTAGCGATGTTCTCCCTACCATTCCTTTCAAAAGCAAACTTTTTGTCACCTTTACACTGTCTAGGCTTGGGAGCAAGTAGTAGTGGCTCCTGAGGTGATGAATACGACATGCTGACTTCATGGTCTGAGTTCTGAGGGGCTCTACTCTACACTGTAATCTTCTCATTAGCACATTGTTTTCTGCCCTATGAATAACAGTTAGACAAGACTAATAATATAACTCACTAACTATGAAATTATTTATGAATAATAAAGGCTGCACTGAGAAGAAAGGTATGCCTCTAGAAATGCTATTTTGTGACTGCTGTTTCTTCAAGTTTCTTCAAGTTTCTTCATTTATTTCTTGGCAAGATGGTCCACTTCAATACTTCAGAGAAATGTAAGCATTCCCTTCTTTGAAGTCAGATGTAAACCAGCTGTTTCTTAACTAAAGGTCTCACTCATGTCTCATGAAGAACATGTTATAAGACAGCAGAAATAAAATTTTTTTTTTCGAAAAATTATCTTTCCTTAGAGCAGGAATTGGGGCATGAGGATTTGTTTTCCTCTTTTTCCTTTCTCTGTGCAAATATTTCACCACTTTCTGAATCTGCATATTGTAGATTTTCTTTGATCCATGTATCTATTTATTACTTATTCAATTTTCCACTTCAAGTCACCCTGATTTTATTCACTGTCTCCTTATATTTCGAAATTCATGTCTGTTCAGTACACTGATTGAAATGTGTTTTCAATCACGACTTTGCATATGACATCTGTTACTGCACATAAACACTTTCAAAAGTACACAGGGACTGTCTAGTGCTATTTTACAGATACCTTAAACAGTTTTGTTAGTTTGAATCCCTACCCAATGTATTACACCTCTCAACCATTTAACTTTCTTGTTGTTGTAAATTATTTCTACTTCACCTTGAATTAGTGTGCTATCAATTCAATGATAGACCGGAGCTGACACTGAGTATTTACATTGTCTAGGAAAGACTTACAAAATGTTTCTCACAGCATGTTGACTACCTGCCACTAGCAACGCTATCCTCAACATTTTACTCATCAAAAAATTACGCCATAAAATCATTAGTGTTATAACTATAGGTTAAATTACAGTGATTGGAAGGTTATTAACTGGTAAAAAGGACAAAATTTAAAAAATTTTATTCATTTGTTTTGCTGTTCTGGGCTTTTTCAAGTAACACAGACCCTGTGTATTCCTCAGTTTTTCTGCTAAACAGTAATATATCAATTCCCTTAGGAGAATTCTTTAAATCAACAGTGACCAGACACAAAAAAAATAACTGGCTGATAGAGAATACTGTTTGTGTGTGCAAGCACTTGCAACTTTATCCCACTCTCTCTATAATTTTTGTGTTCCTTTTTGATAGGATTTGACTATACATGTTTTTCATTAGCTGGATCTCCAAGGCTGTGTGGTTCAAGTCACGGTTGCACTTAAGTGAACCATACCAAAATTGAAAAACTTAAGACTGGATTATGACTCAATTATAGCCAAAGACAGATTTTACAACAGTGTGGGTTTTTGTACACAATCAGTCTGCTGGATTCTGAAGGGCTGCAAGCTAAGTCATGGCGATGTTTAAAACAAAAGACACGTGATTTCAAACATTCTATGTATAAATCACTTCACCCACTGAACATCACCTCTGCTTTATTTTGAATTGAAGTTTCTAAACTTCTGCATCTCCTTGACAAACAACCATTGCCAAAACTACATCTGGAATAGATGTAGTTTGGGTCATGTTAAATTCCTTAGGCTAAAGAGGCACCATCAAAAGGAAGTGTATTAAGAGGATAAAACAACTCCCACAGGATGTGAAAGGCAGGACTGCAAACTCAGGAAACAACTGGTAGCCACTTTATAAGCATCTGAAAGAAGCCTCCATTCCATGTGTCTGGGTCATGACAAGAACTACACTGGATGTAGTCATGACAAGAACATAAAGAGACAACACAGTGGGTGGTAGGAGAAAATTGTCCCACCTTATTCCTTAGAGACCTGGTAAGTGATGTCACCAGTTCAGTAGCTCAATTTTTAAAAGTAAATACCACCAATTTCGATGAAAACATCTCTGACAGGTTTATGAGAGAGGATTCTAAATGTCCTCCCAGGTGGGTTTCTCAATACCTTTGCTTCAAAAATGACTCTGAAGCTAACTTCACAAATGTGTAAAACTTAAACATTTCTTAAAAGCTGCAGAATGGCAAAGTTCCCTGTGCAACCATAATTTGACATCTCCATGCAGGTGCATTATAAAAAGATAGAGTAAAAACTGGGTCACAGACTGCCTATGAGAGTGTTGACTCAGAGGTCCTAGCAGCTGCTATTTTGTCTTGGCATATTTACCTGCTTTTGTTGCCGAAATTAAGTAGATTAAAACAAAATTGAAGCGTGCCAGTGGAGGATTGCCTATACAAACTCGTGCACATCCATACATCATTCATACACAATTAACCCCTTATGGACTTTGCATATAGATAGACTCAAATGTATGCTGCTGGCTTCCTGTTCAAAGACTGAAAACAAAAATTCTCATTACCTGTGTAAACAAGATCTATGTGATGAGGCAACTTCTCCTAAATACTTCAAAAGCCTCAATTAACTCTAAAAAGTAGGTTTCTAATAACATCTTACTATTTTAATAAGTTTAACTGTTATAACTGTGATAAAGTATAATTAATTTCACCGGCAGCAGGAAAAACGAAGAACATGGATAAGTTTCAAGTGAAGCTCACAAAAGTAGGAAAAAGGAAATAATCACATAGTTGGTCTCATTCATGGATTATACTAAACATGACAGACTCATCTCTTACTCTATGAAGATTGATTCTCTTTCATTTTCTAACAGGACATGAATGAAATTGTTTTAAGCTGTTGACAGCCTTCAATAAAAGACACCACACGTATTTCTGGATTTGGTTTTTTGGACCTAATATTTCATCCTACTTTATTTCCACAATGAAAATTACACTATTTGGTTTTCTCCTTTTGATTAATTACAGAAAAAAAATTAAGACAATCAACCAGAAAAAAAACCACAGAATAGAATTTGCCACTATGAGTCATAAGAGCAGCACTTCAGAAGTACTTGACTGCACACAGACTATTCACAGCTTCTTAGAACCTATTTAGTATTAACCTTATTTTCATTAGTTAATTTTTCCCATTCCAAACATACCATGTTGACCTATTCTGACCTCTTTGGCTTTCTACAAGCCTGCACCTGGCTACTGTTGTGTGTAGCATAGATACTACAGCACAATAAAATATTTGTTACATATAGACATTTACATGACAAACTCCTTTGTAGGAAAGAATTCAAAAATCAAAGGAGTCTTTTCCCTTCATTGTATTATTTTGCCCTTCAGAATTAATCAGAGGAGGGGGGGAAAAAGGTTGAATTATGGCAGAGAGTTTTGCTATCCATTCACTGTACATTATATCACAAGTGAATAAATATGTGAAATTAGTTTTCAGACTTCAAACAAGACAAAAAATAATGTTGTGCCTAAAGATGCAGGCTATAAGGGTTACAGATTAGTTCTCTGCTCTATTGCAAATTTCTTGCTCAGTCTCAGCTTCCCCAGCCATTAACGTGACAGTATTACTTTCTCTATCCTTTACTTGTTTTCTTCATGTGGCCCATAAACTTTCAGAGGCAGGAGGCTGCCCCTCAGTGCATGTTTGTACAGCATCCAGCATAAAAATCCATGATCTCACATGGACTCTTGGAGCCCTAACTTGTTGCAGTCCCTTGGCCCACTGCGGAACGGCCCACTGCCCATCACCTGGCAGCCATCCAATGGGCTGAGGACTCTGAGTCTGAGACTCAATTGAGTCTGAGGGGCCGTCTGTGGGTGAGGCCTCGGTATAAACCCCCTCCCGCGTTCTTGAAAGTTCTGTTCAGTTTGGTTGGTGATTGGTTCCTTACCTCATGTTTATTCATGTACTTTATTGTATATTCAATTACGTTCTGGAAAGTTCTACTTGGTTCGGTTGACTATTGGTTGTTCAAGTGTAACTCCTCCCCTTCATGTCTCGGATTGGCTTGTAACGTTTGGGATCCTCCCCCTCTGCTGTTCCCTATTGGTCTTTCCCCTTCGCTCCGCCCCTTACTGCCCTACCTTAAAACCCACTTGCAAGCCTGTCCTTTGGCTTCGTCTCGTCCCTGTCCCTTCGGATCGAAATAAACCTCACTCCGGAATTATCAAACGAGAGAGCCCTCTCCCGGCTTCTTTGTTCTCGGGATCGCTCAGGGATTTACAGCGCTGGGCACCTCGAGGGGTGCACGGCACCCTTTGGGCCAGTGACTGCCCTGACACCGGCTGCGCTGAGGACTCGACACAGATATTACGTGTCGGATTCGGAAGGGTCGCTGGAGCCTTCGAGGCTGACCTTTCCCCTGGGCAGCAACACTAACTGAAGACAAGGCACTTCACAACTCTATTTTCAAAGATACCTGACATGAAAAAAAGTATAATGAGTAAAAAGATACAGAAATGCAAGGTGCATTGGAATTTCAGCGTGGGAGCATATTGCACTTTCTAATTTGCATTGCGCTAATACTATTTTCTAGGTGGAGCCTAAATTAAGTTTGATCTCCAAAGATATGAGACTCTGAGGATCTCTCAATGGAAGGAATTTCCTCAACTTTCTGGAATATACTTTTAAAAAGAGGATTAATGTAAGTACTCAAGCTATTATTTCCATTTTAAAGGCAGCGTGACAGCACAGAGTTATGAGAATCCATAAGCTTCAAATTTATTCCCAGCATAAAAAGTCAAAATAAGCCATGTACATGGACCTTCAGGATCTTAATGTAGCCTGACTCTTTTTCCAAGTCTTCTGATGAAATTTGAGTATTTCATTGAGTACAAGAAATTTTAGAAAGCATCAGTCAATGAGTCTGTTTGCATTATGCAGTTATAGGTTGACCCACTAACTTCTCTAATGATTTTGAATCTTTAAATTTAACATTAATTTTGGCTTTAAAATACACACTTTTTTCCCCTTTTGAAATCTGAAGACATTGCAGACTAACTTTTATTGTCTCTTTGAATTGTGGAATCCAGTGCACATGAATTGCTATAAACAAACATCCACCATATTGTAGTAACTGACCTTTGGCTCACTCTTAGCGTCTTCCAGTGCTAAGGAAGAATTCACTAGATTAAATCATTAATCACAATCAACAGCTCTGAGGACAGATCTTTCTTACAACAAATAAAGTACCAGTGTTGCATGTGGTGGTCAGAGGATACAGACTATTACTACCCAAAAGGACAAAGTTACTACTGGGAGTGTTTTAGAAACCATTAGCTCAGCACTTCTAGTTTAAGGTGTTCTTCCACCACTGGTATTACTTTTCAGAACTGAGTTATGTTTTCTTAGCAGTGCTGCTGGACTGTGTTAGGACAGGGTTTTTTAAGGCTGATTTTGAAGTCATATTAGAAAGATCTCATCCATCCACTCAAGAAGGAGGAAGTTGCATAACACCTTTAAATAAGCAGTTCCTTACTACACAAAGCACACAAAAAAGCCTTACTGCGCTTCAACTTTCCATATTCCATTTTCACACTGGTTTTAGTTGTACTTTCAAAATTTATCTGTACTGGAAAGTAGTATATAGGTACTGTTATATATTTTCTTAAAAGAGCAGGGCTAGCTGATTTTATACCCAGTTGCTGAAATTAAATACAGTTTTTAAAATTAATATATTTTTACTGCCACACACGGTTTCACTGCAGTAAGATCCAGAAGAACATTTCTGAAGAGCAACAATATTGTGGTAGTATTCAGAAATCACTGTACCTAACTACACAAACATGAATATGCTCTCTGCCTAGAAACTTAATCTCCTTAAAGTGTTAATGAAAACAATGTTTATAAATATACGAAAGATAAATGGGAAACAGACATAAGTTTAAATATCAGAGAAAAGCTATGTAATGACAGCTCACTGAATGCCACAGATTAGTGCTTGTAACTCTCCCTCTTCTTCCTTCTTGTAACACACTGTTATAATTATTGCTCCCATGGCTGCAAGCTGCCAACAGACTCTCAACAATACCTAAGAATAGACATCTAGGCATCACAGGAGTTTCATCTCTTCTGTACTGTGCAAACAACATTTGTCAAATTAAGCTTTACATACATTAGAAACAACTGCTTCCCAAAACAAAGAGGGATAAACAAATGAAAAAATTACGACCACATATACACTGTTGTTAGAATGGAACATCTGTAACTGATGGGAGGAAGCAGTGTTGATGTCAGTAACAACTGTTCATAACATCAGTGAATGTTTTGTCATACTGGAAGACAACAATAGTCCCCAAAAAAACCACTACAGCATATGGACACATCCCCATTCATTATCACCAGAGGCTTTCCAGTGACTCTTCTGCTTCAGTATGTTTCTGCTTACCAGATTCCCCTGTTCAACAGACCTAACGCAGGCCTGTCTCTTTCATTTTTGGTATCCACCCTCAGCATACACAAAGTAGCTTCCTCCTACTATGTCATGTGCTTTTCTCTAGATCTCATTGACAGGAGTTATGGGGGAAAGGCAGAGAAGGGGCTGGGTTGAGAAGGGAAGGGAAGGTGTTAAGTAACCACTTTTTGTAGATCCGATGCTCCTAAAAATAAATCATTCTTGACTTTGAAATATATGTGTTTACCTGCAATAATTGGATGCTACAAGAAAGACAGTAATCATAAAAATCACTTAATTGCCTACAGAAAAAAAAAAGGTATTCTTGTTTAAAGAAGAAACCAGAAGTTAAATTAGGACAACTGAGGTTTAGCAAACTAGACTTGACTAACCAGCATATTGTCAACCACTCTTATGGCTCTTCCTGTGGTTGCCACTCTGACTGCAGTCGCTGCATTTTCAGTGACATCCATGGCACACTCTGGAGACATAATTACTAAAACTGAAGTCAGATTCTAACGTAATCTTACATAATTTGCAGTCTCACATTGGCCTTTCTTCCCCATCAGTCTGCAGGGGCCAGAATATTTTCCACCAAAAATAATATTTTGAAATACAACCACTGTGACCTCCAGGACATAAAACAGGACATGGAAATCCAGTTCCAGCTTTGACATTATGAATTAATGGAAGAAGGTTGCTGCTATGGAAAAAAAGGAAAAGCAAAAAGAGGAATGCAAAAATAAGAAAACCAAGAAAACCAAACAAAAACCAAACAAAAAACCAAACAAAACCAAAAAACAAACAAACAACAACAAAAAAAATGACATAAAGAAAACCGCCGACTTTTGACTCTCAAAGTATTTTGGTTGTCACTGAAAACAAGAGCAAATACATGTCTTCAGGAAAGAAATGGAAAAGAAAGTGTACAAAATTTATCCTTACTATCCGTTCTACTTATTTGATTGATTTAAGAGCTTTGCACTTTTGATACACACAACTCACTCTCAAAAGGTTTGTGAAACTCAAATTCCAAACAAGGCAGAATAAGTGAAGCAACAGAGAAATGGCCTGTTCAGTTGTTGAACATTTAAATGCATCAATTTGTTACCTGAACCCACTTTTCTTAATTTGTTCAATAATTTTTAGAGAAAACAGGAAGTGTAAGGCTGTTTGTTATCAGATTCCTTAAGTAGAACAATTGTAATACTGAATTGGAGCAGAGGTGCTATAACTAATAATGCACTCAGTTAAACAGGGTTAATTGCAGCTTTTGGTAGGCTAACAAAGATATGTATACAGGTGTATTTGGACTAAACCACTCAGCCAGTCTAAAGGTCAGTCTCATCCCACTGTTACCTGTGCTGCCTTTCCTCCCCACTAATCCCATCCATATAATCATCTGTACACCTTTATTCTGGGTTAATTTTCTGTCACTTTAGTGAGCTTAATCAGCCAGTCTGGGAATCCTTGTGATGCACTGGAAATGGCAGGCAAATATTGCCTGGAGTGAGACTGCACCTTTCATTGGCAACTGAATTTTAGACCAGTTCTCACAGAACTTCTTTCATAAGTGTTCTATTCCTTCTAAACAGGTTTCGACTTCCTGGTCTCGTTATGTTATTTGAAACACTTACTCCATTGTCATATTCTCTTCCACTGAATTTCACAGTGGAGGAACTAGAAATAAGGAAAAATGAAAACAAGGAAAAAGAAATCTATCATCTCTCTTTCCCGCTCCAGAAACATCAAAGATTGTGTACATATATTAAAAAAATATTCCTTTTTCCCTTTTTGTGTCATGTAATGATTTTAGCTCTGCTAAACTGACAGATCCTTTTTCAAATCAAACTCAATTTAAAAGTGCATGCACATTATATTAACTCTGTGAAATTATGTAAATGCAGAAAAAATATATGCTCCTTAAGCTTCAGAATAGTTTATGTCACCCTGAACATATCCTGCTAATTTAATACCAAAAATATATTTTTAAAATACTAACTTTGCTGAAGGAAAAGACTAATCAAATTTGAAGTTTAACTAAAGGCCATCCCAATTTATGGCAATACTATACATTTCAAAGGCATTATTGTTGTTCCAAAACATTCCATTTTGGCATAGCCAGATTGGAGAAATTAGGAGGAAGAACTCTGGACAGGCTTCTTTAGGAAAACAAGCCTGACTGCCCTAATATCACAGTTTCAGTCTACACGGTGGCAACATTTTTCCAGAAGAGTTCTATTACAGTTGGCTTATAATGGCAGAAATGTTGTCAGTAGATTTGACAGACAGGAATTTTGCAATGAGAAGGTCATAGGCTTAGTTTGGATCTTCCCTTGTCTGATTAGACAGAAAGTATTTTACCACAATTGGCTCTAGTCACTGTTGGATTTTCATTCCCAAATACCTGTCATCACCATCACTGATGCATTCAGGAAGAGCGAGACTACAGCCAAACAGCAGGATGTGTTGATAGCAGTTGAGACGACTGAGATAACTGAAGAACTTCAGGAACTTTTCCATTTCAACACTTTTGACAATGGAAAGAACTGAAGTTACAGTGGTGTAGTTATATGGCAGCATTTGGCACTGGCTGTTGGTGATACTTATGCAGGCACCTGTGAAATCAAAACAATATGTTTAGAAAAACAGTATCACCGTTGAATAGTTGGTTCAAAGCATGTATTGAATTGACTAGTCAGTATAATACATAAGCAATGCTAGTACCTCACAGGTAAGATTACATTCCATAATGCTATCATAATACTGTCAAAAAATAAGAAAAAAAATTAAACCAGAGAAGCTTAGCTTGGAAAAACAAATAAGCTTTTAGATATTATCACAGTCTTCTGACTTTGTACAAAACTGAACTAGAAATAACACAAAACCAATTTCTTTTTGACACAGCCTGGATAATTCAAATTCGGACCAAGCTGAGAATGGAAGTCACACAGAAAAACAACGGATTCAGAAGCTGCTCTGGCTTTAGTGTTCCCATAAAGTTTCCCTTTTTGCTACCATTCTACTTTCACAAGTAGAAATTTCAACAAGTGAAATTTCATCAAAGTTATTCATGAGATCACCATGTATCTCCTGAGGAACAACTGCAAGATAGTCCCTGCCATGGCACATGGCAAGAAGCACTGACATTTTGGCTGAGATCATGTGCATGGACTGCTTTAGACCTTTTAAAATTCATACAGTCCTGACAGAGAAGGGCTACAGTTCCTTGGAATTATCTGATCTTTTTGTGGTACTCAGTGGCTGGACAGCGGAGCAATGAACTCAAAATTCATGGAATAGAAGAAGGAATTTTGTAGCAATTATATAATAATTTTTAAAACAAAAAAGAGACTAAACCCATGATCTGTCCTTGCAACAGGATGATCACACAGAGGAGAGTGTAAATAGTCACTCTCCATCATTCTCATAGGCTCCCTTCAGGTACTGTAAGGCTGCAATTATGGGGAATATAAACTAGTTTTGGCAATACCTATGGGAGGGGAAGAAGAGCAGTGAATGGGATAACACCATGTGAAAACGCTGTTGATCAGAACAGCATGGTCCCTAATTATATGGGTCATTTCTAACTTTCATCTGAATTAAGAGTTTTCTGTTTATCACCAGCAACTGTCGAATGGATTGAACTGGTAAAAAAGTGCTTTCTTCTACTCCAACAATTGCAGTGCAAGTCTACAGTTTCATATTTAGTCCTGCTGAAACTAATTTAAACATCACATTTTCCCTTTCCCACTCTCCTCTTCAGATTGTTCCTATGGACTGCATCTGCACAAGGTACACTGAACTACCAGACTGGAAATAACCACCTACCTCCTCTCCCAAAAGACAAAGTTTATGGCAGCCCCAAAGAAAAGCAACTAGAACTGCAGCTAACCTTAATCAATCTTTTCAGTTTTAAAAAACTGAGCCATGCCTGTAATGATAATAAGGTCATAGCTCCTCACCCAGAAGTGATTGCTGCTTCTGGATTTATGAGGCCATGCAATGCAGTAGCTCTCTACATTAGCCTGCCTGCCTTTTCTCTCTTCGCTTGCACCACAATGTAATTTTTTGGTGGGCACAGGGTGAAAAGAGTGAAAGAGAGGAAAAAATAGCTGTTTCACTTGGATCAGATAACTGGGTCGAATACCTTTTTGGCAAAAAATAATGTTTTCCAGGACAAGAGAAGGGCAGTGCAGGGGCAGGAACCGGAGGGTAAGATCAGAGCTGTTCAAAGCGGCGATTTTACACAAAGTGTCACTACTGCCCAGCAGCATAAAGCCCTTTGAAAGGGTTAGGAATATTTGAATTGCACCATCAGAGTCAATTCCTGTCTAACGGGAAATAAAAGAACATATTTCCTCAAAAAATGAACTAATAAATTTGGTGTAACTCTTCATTCTTAATGCATTCATTTTCTCATTTGCACTATAAAAACAGATCTGGGATCCTTCAGGCATCTAAAATGTAAGGCAGTTAAATGATATCTCAGTTAAAACTAATGTAAACCTGCCTAGATCCTAGCTACAGTATGTTTTAAAAGGACTTTCATAGAAGATATGCAAAACATGCCTCTGTCTCAGGTATGCATAGCATAACACAGTATGAGTATGTGGACTGAAGAGAAAAGTATGTGGCCTGATTTTCATATCCCAGGTCCAATTTGCTCAAGTTTCAATCAGAAAATAATCTTTTTAATCAGAGGAACTTTTACAGAACATCTTTAGGTAGCTTTCAGAAAATGGTACTGTGTTCAATTTGCAGCAGCGATCACCACCCACTTCATTACAGAACTTAGCTTAGCCTGCCCTCAGCACTAATTGCACAGTTGCAGTCCATAAATTCACTGGTAAAGCCTCCGTAAATCCAAGGAAAAATGGCAATATTCACCTGGCTCTTCCATAGCGAAAGTTCTACCAACAAGGAATGAAATCTCATCTTTAATCCCAAAATGTCTTGAAAATTTCTAAGAATCCAACTAAAAAAAGCAAAACAAAAGCAAACTCATCCAGTCTAACTTGCCTATGGCAGCAATTTGCAAGTTTCTTGACCTTCAGGAAACCAATTTTTTACCAATCCCAAGCTGCCATGTTCCCCTGACCTTAAAAAAATGTTGTCACTCTCCTTGATTTCACTATTTCCTATGTGAGCCATATGAACCTGCACAATGCCTTTTTTACCTCCTCTGTCCTCATCATAATGAGTATCTAGTTTGTCGCGGACTTGTGCTCCACTTGAAAGGAGTACAGCATTCTACCCAGCATCTGATTTTTTCAGCAAAACCTTTTTCCAAAACTCATTACTCTCTTCAAAAATTTTAATTTACTATTACTTCTTTTAATTCACTATGACATCTTGCTACATTTTTCATTTCAGTTAAAACAGAAGATGGATAGATTTCCTTGGCCTCTCTCCAGCTATGAATTTTCTCATGTACAGTCCACTTGGGACTGAATATCTCATACTGCATTTCAGATGTTTTCTCCATAATTTTCTTAGGAATTATCCTTTGGAATCCACACAGCAGGGAAACCTACAAACTGTTTTCTCTTTATTTTAAGTATTGTGAGTTAAAATCAATTATTTTGCAACTAAAGCATGGTCTCTGCAAATTTTTCACATAAATGCTACCTTGAAAACAGAATTTCCACAAGTCACAGCAGCATCCCTTTCCTGACACAAGGGATAGCTTGGCTGCTGAATGTGTATGCTGGGTGACTCTTCCCTTCTAAACACATTCCCAGTGTCTTCCTGGCATTTTTTCCACACTCCTGTTTGTTCTCTTCCAGGACACATTATACAGAAAACATCAACTAATCCTTACAGAACAGCTCACAGTCACATTACGCTACTGAAGAAAATAAAAAGGATACATACACATTCTGGAGGAAACCCCCACCATTTCATCTAGTAGGAAGAGCACTATTTGGGTACTCTTTAGACCCTTGGAAAAGTACACTTAAGTGCAGGATAACAGATCTTAAGAAATTTAAGAAACTAGTTTTATGGTAGTAGATTAATAAAATCGAAGTAGTATGGGTGTCATACTCAAAAATTTTAACACTACAAGAAAAATAAGGTCTGAAGGAATAGCTTTTTTTAATTACAACACCTGATACAGAGAGAATAAAGTATTACTAGCATTTCTGTCAAAGGAAAATTAAGCCAATAGATAGTAATTGTTTACAAGGATCTTGTGGCCTTGATGGTTACGGCAATGGTTAAAACATATCACATCACCTTCCAATCAAAATCTTTCCCTGTATTAACTCCCGTTTTGTCTTTCATGGTTGTAATTTATTTCTCATAATTAAAATAAAATTTAGATATAATTTCTCTCACTTTATTTCTCTGGGTTTCGCTTCCTCTTACACAATTTAGTGTAAAACTTGCCTGTTTTTCTCAGCTTTCTCAGTACCAGGTGTAGGTGGCAATGGGGGTTCACATGCTGGACTCGATGAAGAGAGGCCAGAGCTGCCCCATGCCAGACACAGACGGTTGCAGCCAGCACCCAGCAGACAACCATGGGGCACAGCTGAGCCCTCACCCATGAGGGCAGCACCACTGGGAAAGCAAAATTCTGCACATGGGAGTGAGTGAGGAAAATAGAGGTGTGAGAAACAATCCTGTAACACTCAGGTGGGAGAAGAAGGGGGAAAGGTGCTTCAGGCATCTCAGCAGAAATCTCCTCTGCAGCCCACGGAAGGGACCTGGGATGGAGCTGTTATCCACCCTGCAGCCTGTTGAGGGCTCCATGCCAGAGCAGGTGGCCATGTCCTGAAAGAACTGCAGCGTGTGAAGGACCAATGCCGAAGAAGGCTTATCCTGAGGGACTGCAACCCATCCAGAGGGCCCACACAGGATCTGTTCTGGAAGGACTGCAGACCATGCAGAGATCCAGCACTGAAGCAGGGAGAATTGTGAGGAGGAATAAACAGCAGAGTGGAACTCTTATGGACTGACCACAACCCCATTCTGCATCCTCCTGTGCTGTTCACAGCCGGGAGGAGGTAGAGGAGCTGAGAATGAAAGTGAAGCTGAGCATGTGAAAGAAGGGCAGGACAAGGGAAAGTGTCTTAGTTCTTATATTTGCTTCTCACCATCCAGTTCTTGTTTTAATTGGCAATATATTCAGTTAACTTTCCGCAGGTCTGTTTTGCACCTGATAGCAATTGGTAAGTGATCTCTCTGCCTTTCACTCAACGTAAGAGATTTTTCATCTTGTTTCCTGCCTCCCACTGTCCCATGGAGGGGAGGGAGTGAGAGAGAAGCTGGGTGGATATCCGGCAGCCCATAAAGAGCAATCTACCACAGTCTAGTAAAAAATATCCTTTCTTTCCAAATTCAAGTAGCATGAACGTATAATTGAGAACACTTTTTGAGACACAACCGAAAACTGAAACAATTCTACAAAGTTAGTTTCGACTCATGCGTTACTGTACTGTCTCTTTAAATACTTTACTTAGCTAGCCTAGATCCCACTCAGCCATGTCAGATTTGGATAATTTTTAGGTGCTTCTCACTGCATGGAGGTGGCCATGGCAGGGAAGATAAACTCCATGCCAACCAAGCATAACTTAAATAGAGGCATCAGACTCAGAGTCATGTGGAAAAAATTCAGTGATGTTGGGAGAGGAAGACTGTGAGAAGGGGAAATCATAAGTCACCTTCCTGTATGGAAGGCTAGACAGAAGCAAGGAAAAGACAGGAACACGTCAAAGACACAGTAACAGATTTAGATAATTTGGATAATTACCACTACAGGATAAAATTCTCATGAGTCTCTGTGTCAGGCTATATTGACTATATAAGAGTATAAATCAGAGTAAAACATTACATGGACAGAAAACCGAAATTAAGTTGTGGAAGGAAATAGCTTTAAAAAAATCTAGAGTTTAATTTTTTTCAAGTCTGATCAACATCTTTATCATTTGTACTATTTCCTCTAGTCTAAAACTCTCAATTCCTTCCCCAGTCTAAAACTCTCATTTCCTCTAAAAAACATTCTGTTGGTTAATCTGCAGCTGTTTGTGTCAGGACATGTTTTGAGTGATAGTTCAAAAATCAATAAAGAAACATCACAGCGAGTTTGGCCATACTACTCGAAATATACCAGTCAATGTAAATCACAATTTTCTTCACACTGTCAGTTTGGATCCAGTTCACTTGGCTTTGCTTTTAAATGAGACAGTTAAAGATCATTTTTTTAAAATTTCTTTTTCAGCTTTCCTTGCCTTCAAGACTCCTAAAAATGCTTATCTTTTAGACATTTGCCCTGAATTTGACATTGTAAATAGTGAGACAATTAAAGCATTTCACGTGTTCCACAATTTCAAGCTCTTCAGTGTCTGGATGATTCTTCCCATCTATTGGAGACCCCTGCTGTCTCCTCCTCAGAGTCTCTCTTATTCTGGACACAGTGGAAATTACTGTTTATATGACATAACCTCCCATGTCATTTTATTTCCTTTCATATTCCACCTTTACCTTCTTTTCACTTTCTGGATTGCAATGTCAGCTTTTCCTCTCATTTTTACAACCTTGTATTGTTAATGCAGCTCTTATTTTCAGACAGAGCTTTTATGCCCCTATTTGTGTACTTTCTCCTCTACCCAAGATTTCAAACATTACATGTATCTCAAATTATTGCATATAACGAGTGCATATTACCTTTCAATCATGAGTGTAATTTACTTTTCAACACATCCCGCCTTGCTTGTGATTCTTTATTATTTTCTGCTACTTCGATTTCATCCAACTTTTCTGCACTTAAAGGCTTATGGTTTAGGATAGATTATTGAAAATTATTTACACAAGAATTTTAAAAATACGAGCATGTAAGCTATTCAGATACAAATCATTTGAGCCTATTTTAAAATTTAGAGTGACTGGGGGTGCTTTTTTTGGACTAATATATTAGTTCTAAAGAACCATTACACTTTTATGTCACTTGACCCTCAGTTCCACTTTTTTCCCTCATGGAATGCTGAAACACTTAGAACAAAAATACTGCAAATGTACCTTTATCTAAGCAACAAATTAAAGACTTTTTAAAATCAGACTATCTTGTCACCCTTCCAAAATTCAGTCTATCCAAATGAATCACACTTGTTTTATATGCAGTTAAAATTATAGATGTTAACGAAAGCATTACAAATACAAAGACTGTTCTTAACTTTATTTTCCTATATATTTTGAATCACTAACTGAATATTTGAGACTGCCATACCAAGATTTAACATCTTTCATTGAATATCCAAAATTAAACACCCAATTCTATCTTGTTAGAGGTGCATTATTCTAGTAAGCATTAGCTGGATGCCTCGAATCAAAGGTCACAGGTTTGTGAAAAGTTGCAGAACCTCTCTGTCAGACCATGGGTAATTAAAGGAATTCTTAAGTTTAGCACTGTTCTCAAGATCCTGATAGAAGAAACTGCTTAAAACTCTTTCTATCCTTGTATATAGGGATAAAAGTTAGCCATAGTCTACATGGACAATTTTTTTCACAACTTCAGAGCACTAGCAGACCCTATTCAAATCAACAGGGCAGGTAGATGCCAAACGATTTTTTAAAAGCAATAACTTTGGCTTATTTTGAATTTCAATCTTGAGGCCAGACAGCTTCTCTACTGATAGCATCTTTTAAGCATGTGCTGAAATGCTGTCTGAATAGGAATGAAGTTAGCATATGCTCAAATGTTGTTCTAAATAGTTGCCTTCCCTTCTTAGATATGTCACTCTCTTGACGTCTGAAGCTCCTTGAGATTTAATGTGAACCAAGACACATTGTCACCATAATACTGGAAAAATAAAAAAATTGCTAAAGAGACATCTGTAAATGAAGAAGATTCCAAATTCTTCATCACAAGGAAAGTGGAGTGAAAGAAATTGATGTAACACAATGAATGAAGAAGAGCTGAATGTCTACTCATCTGTAGTTCCTGCTAGGATTCTCTTCAATTGCGCATATTCCTTCTGTATCTATTCAGGTATATTTGCACAAAATCAAAACAGTATTTTGAACTTCCACTCAAACCGATACTTAAAAAGGAACATCACATACAAAATACGTGTCAACTGCCTCTGACTAGCTCAAAACTCCTTCTAGAATAATAGACATAATTCACTTCTGCAATTCTATTAAATAAGCATTGTATGATAACTTCATAGGAGTAATTTCAATAATGATACCATGAATAAAAAAGAAGTTGTAGTCAGTAAGAAGCTTATAAGATACAAATCACATGGTTCAAAAGGATTTATTTCTTAAGGTTTCTTTACTGATATACATCAGGCAATGTTTCATTGTCTTACAACTAAAGCACAGGTTCTGTTACAGAACTAAAGCATTCCTTTTTTTTCATATATTCACCCTCTTAAAAATACCATAAAAAGCTGTAGTTTCAAGATTAAAATAAATCTCTAATTTTTAAAGATGGCAACTTACTGAAAAGTAAATTATTCTACAGCTATCTTTCTCTAAACTAATGCCAACTACTACCACGCAGTTATTTGCCGAAAGAAATCACAAGATCAGTGTTTGCTTTGTTGCTGTCTCCCATTTACATCTGCTCTCTGTTTAAAAAAAAAACAAAACAAACCACTAAAACTATAGGGGGTTGCTCTATCACTATCAAATTTTGGAACATCCACATAGAGCAACAAACCCACTGGTGACAGAATCACCACTTCTGTGACAAATCTTGTTTCCTTTGCAACTGACAAACTATTTAGTTGTACCATGGAAATAGAGAGCTCATATCTACAGCATCCATTAAACACTGCGAAAGTGAAGGAAAAGAACTCAACTCCATACTCCTGTGTAAAAGCACAATATTACAAAGAACTCTCAACAGCAAGGTCCCCATTTCTAATAGCCTCTCTTGACAAGATCAAAATATCCTTGAGGAGTTGACCAGTATTCCTCTTTCAAGAGGGCTACCAGAGTCAAGAAACTTTCAGTAAATACTGAATTTGTAGACAGTACAAAAGCAAAAGTGTGTGCAAACAGCAATACCTCCATTACCAAAAGGTAAAAATGATGAAGGGATGGAAAACAATGTAAAAAGAAGCCCCTATTCTATCTGTGAAAAATAAGCATTTCTCATTTGCTAGAACAGAAATCCTCTATGGTAGATTGCAAAATGAAAACATGAATTAAGAAGCACTTAAGTAGAAGCACTAACAGCTTTTATTTTAGGTGATAATGGGCATAAATGATCCTGCAGAGTTCAGGAAATTATCAGAAGCAATTTACACATGAAATGTAATGTCTTGATCCCTAAAAAAAGGCTTAAGAGGAGTGCATTTATACAGCTTTAATACAGCACAAAGACAATCTGAAGAGAAGTAGTAATAAGTTTTTTACATTTACATGTGGGGAGACATTTGACAAACTCCTGTCTCCTGAGGTCTCAGTAACAGTGATGGTAGCCTAAAGATATAAGAAAGGTATTTTCTGAGTAAGTTTCTAACAGAAGGTCATGACTTTTCTTAAGTCAACCGACACAGTCAGAAAAACATTTCACAAGCCAATTGAACTGATGCAATGGTGGAATACTGCTTCCTCTCAACCATGTGTGCTTGCCATTTCCTTTGAAACAACTTTTGTGCCAAACCACCCCAGAGCTAACTTAGCCAGTGTTAGCTCTGAGTCAGCTCACTGAGCACACAAACGCCACAAAAAGCACGCAGCACTGTATGGTTCAGAGCAAAGGGAATGGGGACACCTCCTCAGCACCACCAACCTCCAAATGAAGCACCACCAACTCATAACAGCTTATGTGGGAAAGAGGAAAACAAACTTTTAAACATCAAATCCCATCCATGGATCTGAAACACATGTCAAGCACTAGAACTAGCTGAGAACAACTGCTCTGCATTTCATTTCATTCAGCTAATGAATTATGCAATTTGAAAGGAATGAGTGATTGTCAACTCCCCCTTGTGCTCCACAGGTACCAAAGGGAGAGGTGGTAAGGCTACTGACCACCTGCAGGAGAGAGATAAACAATTCATTATCTCCCAGGTCACAGAAAGTGGATTAGCCATGAGGGAAATACAACTCATATTTTAGATCAGAGTTGAAGTGTTACCATAATTATTTTTTTAAGTCAATCTGTACCAGCTGCTTTAGAGTGGAACACCACACCCAGTCTGCCCCAGACACTTCTTGCTCAGAACAAGTCATAAATTCTAACTCAGCTATTCTCCTGACCAAAGAATATTGCAAAAGGCTGGACACTTCATCAAGTCATCTCAGTTTTTGGAGCCCCACTTCTTTCAGCAAGTGGCTTCCAGATGCTGCTCTCCTTGGCTGAAGCACATACTTCTTGAATCCCTTGGGCAGGCACAGCTGAGAGCAGGTAAGCTCAAGAGCCAAAGCTAAGGCTGAACATTTACCCCCCATGAAGTGCAAGCAGGCCTGTGTTCCAGATCTGGAATTTTGATTAGTCATTTCCTAATTACAGGATTCTGTAGTGAAACTGGAGACATTATTTCTAAGAGCCTACCATTAAACAAAAGGCACATATTGACGTTAATTTTACAGTTAGATCTATCTTTACAGGCAACTTTCCATGGTGCATTAAATTGGACAGGATTTTGCTATTGTTTTGAAACATGTGCATGACTTTACTACTCTTGATAGGCCTTTTTCTAAAAAAAAGGGATAAAAAGTGGTAGCCTCCACTGGAACCAGGCGGGCATCCAGATGTTTTTGGTTGGGTTTCTTTTGGGGTTTTTCTAACAAACATGTTTTTAGTAAGTGAAAATGAATGCATGAAGTAAATGAATTGAATAAATTTACTTATGTACCAATACTGTTATGTTCAAAACAACAAAAAAAATCCCACAGTGCTTTGTAAAAGACTTAAAATAGTTTAGGTTAGGAATAGGTCAGTATAGAAATAGGCTGTGCCTGAGCTGTCCCAGTTCTCTTTGGTTAATTACCTTTGTAGAATAGCCACTCTTCTGATCTAATTAATAAGAAATCATGTTCCTTTTGTCCAAATACATGTCACAATGATAACTATATCCACCTCAGTTTCAGATAAAACTTCCAGAGAAAACCCCTCACTGTGAAATCTGTCTAGAGCCTATGAGCAGAATACAGCACCTTACTTGAAAAGCAGAACACTGTGAGTACACACAACATAAGCTTTGCAACCTGCAGTTTCCCATTTGGAAGTTCGCAGGAGAGGTTTAGGATCTTCAAAGTCCCAGTTAACTAAGGCTGATCAGTCGAACAAATTAATTGTTTTCCCTATGGGAAATTCCCACAACTATGTTTTTCAGAGGTATGTATGTGCTTGTTTCATTATAGCATAGTCATTGTCCCTAAAAGGCCTTTTGTGTCAGCCAGAAATACTGCAGCCTAGATCTTCTGAATTTGATCACACATTTGGTAAAATACGTGTTGCAGGACATGAGAATCAACTTCCTTGGACATTTCTTTATCCAGCTGCTACAGACTCTCCTGTTTATATCACTGGAATTTTTTTTTAAGCATCGTATTTCTAAAACATTAAGTGATGGCCTAACTCTTTTTCTACCACTAGAGTCTGAGTGCTTCTGTTCACAGACAAGCCTAGCTGGCTACATTAATGCAGTTATTCTTTAATATTCCAGTTACACTGTGGTTTTGTTGTGTGAACAAAGAAGAATTCTGACAAACTTTCTCAGCCTGAGCAATTAGAGGTCAAAAACCACCTTATTTTTTAGCGTGTAAGAGGAAAATATTTAGGAGCTTAACATGATTAAGTTTCTTACAACTGTATGTCAGTTCAGGTGGCATTTAACTCTTAGGAACACGATGCCTGCAAGTTGCTTGTGCAAACTGAGATTTTAAAATCCTTGTACTTTAACTGCTTTTTGCAGAATGGAAAGTCCATTTAGTTCTTTTAAATAAATCTACTAATAAATACCAATAGCTTCCTTCAATGTTCTCTCTTACAGTTCATTGTTTAATTGCCTATGTCAGTTAGGGAGAACTGACAAGTTTCCCCATGAAAATTAGGATTAAATTATCTTAAATACCTTTAGCCAGCTGTAATGTTAAACTTTTTTCAACCATGCCAAACGTTCATGTTCTACTCCCAATTCTTGTATACCCTAGAATTACAAAACTATTGGTAGAGTCCTTTGGAGGTCTCCACCCAACTTGCTGCTCCAAGTGAGATTGCTGCCAGCATTGTCATCCATGACTTTGTCTGAGTCTTGGAATCACCCAAGGAAAAGGATCCTACAGTCTCTGCAGGCAATGTGTTCTGCACTACCCATCCAGTGAAAAAGATTTTCCTAATTTCTGGTATGAACTTCTGCTATTTTATTTCACTGGAGAGTATAATTTTTTTAAATTATCAATCATAATAAAGGTGAGAAAGATTTTGTGTACAGATTAACAGCTAAATTACTCTTTAGCTGTATTCAGCTGTTTATCACTTCCTCAAATTCCCTACAATGATTTCAAACCACGGTACTCATTACATTGTTCTTGAATTTCACATGGTTGTGAAAGACGATAGTGACTGCAAATCACTTAGTTGTATCAACACTCTGACTTTATTTCAAGGGGTTTAGAATGTACCATTTTATATTAATGATGGCTCTGTACCCACACCAGGCTGCACTTTATCTGTTATGATCCATAACAGACCATGCAGAAGCACAAAACAGATAAACTTTAATCAATCTTGGAATCACATACTGCCACCATATGTAAGATGTATCTTTGGAAACAAAGTGATCAATCACAATATAGAACAGAAAAATCAGTACTAACATCATTTTTTTGTTGAAATAACCACACAAATACTTTTTAAATAGTTTCAGACAAGCTGATGGGTCTGGAACAAAAGTCAGTGCCTGCCATACTCAAACAATTATCTTCAGATATACCTTGCTTCATTGTTTCGATCCTTGAAAGTTTCACTAAGCACTTGATGTCTTGCTTAGCCTCTTGGTCAATACATGGTTCAATCTGACAACAAACATCTGTTTAAAATGCAAGAAACAAACCCATGATGCAAAAACCCATGGTGAATGTGTAACAGGCGTAAAGCTGAAATTCTTCCATTCTTTAAAGTTTTAAAGGGACACACATCCACAACTCCAGAATCACCTGTGTCATTTAAACACTAGAACAAAGCTGACTTTATTTCCACAGTAGAGTAGAAGTGGGAATCTTTCACTCAAAACCACAGCACTGAAGGGCCAAAGAGTAAAGATACATGGAATTTCAAGGAGGGTGTGTTAGTTATTAACAGTACTTATTGCAATATCAACCCTAACAAATATTTGAGGTTTATTAGATGTCTTACACAGAACAAGGTTTCATCAGACTGAATTTGAAGAGATAAACTACAAACAGAAGAACTGTAATAATGAGCCACGAATTTATTAAAGGGAATCGAAATCCCAAGCTTAGCTAGAAGTAAATGTGTGAAAATGTTGACAACATCATTACAATTTTCACACAAGTATTTGAAGATTTTACAAACTTGCAGTTACCTGACAGCAGCAATGTACCAGGTGATAAAAGCTAGTAAGCTTTTTTTTCCTTATAAACATAAATGGTAATGAAAAATTGCTCTATATAGTAAGTAATGGCTTTTAAGAATCTTTTGGATTTCACCTAATACATCTTACGTGTCAGAAACTTCATGGTTTCCTTTCCAAGCTATGCCCGTGCACTCATAAGAAACAACAATGGTAAAACTGTCGAAAACCACGTTCTTGATACTGAATTTCGTGAAAATCCACCATGTGTTTCTCTTCTACCTCACTGATTTTGCCCTGTGAAATGCAAATACAATTTAAAATTTCTTCTAGGGAAGAAAAGCAGAATGGCTCTAGTGATTATTTTGACTAGCGAAAAAAATGCAATTTTAAATGAGAACTGTATTGCCAAAATTTTAGGGCAGTATTTTTCACTACCTTTAATTTTGGGAGAAAATGTAGGTATAAGTGAGGTGATGAAACAGACTGTACTCCTGGAAAATACTTGCAAGCAGGGACTCAAGCACCAACAAAATAAATAGTTACCATATTAGTGTATTCATGCTTGCATTTGCATGGAAAAATACAGTTGAGTGGCTAAATCTGAAAATCCAAAACCATTTTCCCTTCAAGAGAAAATAATGTTTTAACAACATCTTGATTTTTTTTTTTTTTTTTTTTTTTAGGATAAGAATATCCTAAAACTCTACCATGGGTCTAGTACTGCTATTACTCCTTACACAACTGAGTCTACTCCAACTTGTATGAGTAATTAAACACAACTTGAGCTAAAAGATAAAATTATTTATTAGATCACTGCCAGAAATACTGGGGATTAGGGAGACTCAAGCTTATGGACTGACTTGGGATGCTGTTACCGGATACCCTAGCTTCAGCAGAAAAAAAAAATGTCATTAGTATGAGCAGCACAAGGCAGAGACAGAGAGACATGGAATTTTTTGTTTCTGCACCACTCGTGACATATTGTGTCCAGCTATCCCACAGTGGTTTTCATATTGCTCTTTCCTACTAAACAGAAAGGTGAGCTGGACCCTCTCTATAATAGTAGTGACAGAACACCAAATTCTGTGCAGTAGAATTCGAGTAGTGGCAGAACCCCAAATACAAAATGAGAAATGCTGGGTAGCAACAAAGAGATTTATTTCATGCATAAATTGAACATAGTTAAGTGATAATAGAATCAGGTTAACATAGTTAAGTGATAATAGAGTTAGAGCAAAATCTAGGTTGAGTGGAGAACTACAAAGAAATTAAGTCGCTCAGTTCCAAAGACGTGCTAAAAAGGTGAAAAGACCCAAGGTTCCTCTGCATTTAGGGAGAGTAAAAGATGCAAGCCAGCAAACATAAACCCTGTGCTTTTTGAAACTGATACAGTGACGCTTTTACGAGAACATTTTTCCACGTCATTCTTTAAAGCAATCGTTTAGGGCTCCGGGGGGGCGTTCACCCTCCTGCACACTTGTGCAAGTATCCGTGTTTTGCTCCACGGGAGCGCCCGCGGCCCCGCTCCTGCCCTGCTCCTGGCCCGCTCCAGCCCCGCTCCTGCCCCGCTCCTGCCCCTCTCCAGGCCCCGCTCCGGCCCCTCTCCAGGCCCCGCTCCTGCCCCGCTCCGGCCCCTCTCCAGGCCCCGCTCCTGCCCCTCTCCAGGCCCCGCTCCTGCCCCGCTCCTGCCCCTCTCCAGGCCCCGCTCCGGCCCCTCTCCAGGCCCCGCTCCTGCCCCGCTCCGGCCCCTCTCCAGGCCCCGCTCCTGCCCCTCTCCAGGCCCCGCTCCTGCCCCGCTCCTGCCCCTCTCCAGGCCCCGCTCCGGCCCCTCTCCAAGCCCGTCTCCGGCCGCGCGGGGCTCGGGAGCCGCGTTAGCAGCGCTCTCTGGCGGCGGCGCGGGACAGGAGCGGGGCCGGGCCGTGCTGGGGCCCCTGCGGCCGTCCCAGCTCCTCGGAGCCTGCGGGCCGCGGGGATGCCGCGCACGGACGGGCGTGGATGAAGATCGAACTTGGCCGTGTTACTTTTCGCGTTAGGCTTTGGCCAGCGGCATAGTTCTCCACCGAAACTGTTTCTGCGAAATGGCAAAGGCGTTGCTAGACTGTTTGCTAGGGGAGATCTGTGGGAGACTTGGCACTAAAAAAAAAAAAAGGTATTAAATATACATATGCCTACACACCGGTGAGTGGAAGAAACAAAATCAGATACTAATATTTCTTGTCCCAGTGTATATTCCATTCATCTACAGGATGTTCTTCTAGGAAGAACGTCAGTCCTCACTCTCTCTCCTTCTTCCTGTCTCCCCAAATCATCTGTATTACAAAACAGGGAGTCTGCTTCATTTGAATCAGGTCTCCCACTTTACTGCCCAAGTGCAGTCTGCTTTTATTTCAAAGAGGAAAAAGTAAAAATAAAATTGTATTAATATTTCCTTGGGAAACAATGCTTTATTCTTTAAAATAATTACTATTTAATATGTGGTCCTTTTTCTGTTAAGCATTTATTGAGAGATGAACAGAATGTTACTGCATATATTTCTAAATTCCGTGAATAAACACTTCTGAACCTATCAGTTCACCTAAGACTCCCATCCTGATGTTTTTGCTATCAGAAAACTCTCTAGTGAGCTGTCCTTGTGACTTAGGACCATGGCCCATGCCTCCAGAAAACATTTAAATATGAAGTCACACAAACTCAAATCCCTCAACAGGAAAAACATATTCCTTCACTTGCTTTCCAACAGAGAGGTAACACAGGATACATTTAACTCAGAAACTGAACTTTGGTAGGGGACAGCATTATATATTAAAAAAAACCCTAATAATATTGGGCAAATATAAGGAACAACCATCTAGGACTATAAAAACAGCTTCTGGCAACATAAAATCTTGAACCTTCACATGTCAGAAGTTGCCAGCGGACTATTGTTTCTAAAAGCCCCAACAGACCAACCCCTCACAAAGTTCTCCAAGCATTTCCCTATTTTCTGGTTTTCCCACCATCCTGTGGCAATAAGGTCCATGAGGTCTCCTTATTTTTTAGCTTACTGACTGATAGGCAAAAAAAGAAGAAAAAAAAAAATAGGCAACTCCTCATATAATGAAAAACACTGAGTAACTTTTCTATTTCACCTAGACACTCAAAATAGTCTTAATATCTACCAAAACCACTTACTCATAAGCCAGCTGTTTTCCAGAAGGAAAACAGTATCTTCCTTCTATTTAGTGCCTCCCCACATCTAAGTCTTTCCATGTCTCTACTGATCTGATTGCCTGCTATTTGCCTTTTCCAATTCTACTGTCATCTTTTTGAAGTTATACACTGATGTACAAGATTTTCCCTTTTGTTCTTTGTAAACTTCATGATGAGGGCTCTCATGGAGACAGAACATGAGTGCAGCAAACCATCAGGTCCTTTTTTTGGTCGCAACACTAGCTGAAAGTCCAGCATTGTATCTGATAGAGTTAGCATTGTTTCCCACTCTCCAGCATTCTTTTGCATCTATTGGCACAGTCCTTTAATCAGTCACTCTTTCTGCTATGAGACCTTTATGTGATTCCCAGCTATTCATTTTAGGCAGCTAAATCTATATTAGCAGAAATGCTATTACTTGACTATTTACTGTTTTCCCTGGTCAGAAAACACTGTCTGTAAGACATCACCAGCATCCATCAGCAGGCTTCTTCACTCTGGAGCCTAGCCATTCATTCTTATTTTTCCTTCTTTTAAAGAACACATAGTTTGTGAGAAGAGTGTCCATATGACTTCTTGGTGAAGACTCTTGTTAATTGCATTTTGAAAAGCCAAGTATGTTGTATTAACCAGCATTTTCATTCTCTCCTTCAAAGAACTTTCTAATAGATTTGTGAGACATTGCTTCCCCTTGTAAAACGGAAATAAACTTTTTCATCCCTTGTTTATTGTATCATTCATTCCCATTTACCCACTACTCTATTCTTGGCTAGAATTTCTGCCAAAGAACTTCCTTCTGTTCAAGGACTTCTTAAATAATTGATGGCACATGTGCCAAATTTCATTCCCCTCCAGTTAGTAACTCAGTAACATCTTACTTGTGTTAAAGTCTTAACTGAATACCATATGGTCACAATATTTATAATTTCTCTTATTAATGTCTTTTGTTGAAGCTGTGGTCCATCAGTAAAGCAAATCTGGCACTAGGGATACTAGCCTCCAACCAAAAACTTAACAGTCACATAAATGCCAATCCAAATGCATTCAGAGAATTCTGTCTGCTTGGCTTTAAACTGACAGTCTCTATATGACATATCATTTATCTTTTATTACGCTGCATAAAATTGGCATGAAGTCCAAGTTATGCATGCTTACTAAATCAACAGAAATGCATTCAACTCCCCACATTTGAACCAGATGAAACTCGTACTGATGGATGATCTGCTAGCTTGCATTGATGATTATGGAACATCAGCCTCACACTTCATTTAGAAGTTCATTTCCTTATAAGATATCCTTTAAAAGCTCAAACCTCTATTTTACATGGGTTCAAAAGTGATTACGTCAATTCATGGAAGGACAAACAAATGCTCCTCAGGACTCACTGCAGATCAGTGGAATCTGCTACCACATAGGTTCAAGTGCCTCAGCATGCCAGCCCTCGTTTATCCTGATTCAGGCATGTGCTAACGTTCGCAGTTGGATTCAGACACAAAGCAAGGGAGAAATAATTTGATCTACTGCCACCAATCCAATGTGGTCTTTAAGTTTTACTTGTCCCAAAAAAATTCATTTTTACTCCAACAGAATATTCCAGCTTCACCATTCCAAAACTTATTTTTATCTCATCTCCCAGTTATATCTTATCATCTCCACATCAGAATATATGAGAACTTCCTATGAACATCAGACCGCGTTCTGTGTTACCTTAGGGTTCTCTCCATGAAGCAAGCTTAGTGGAAAAAAAGAGCTCAAAGAGACTACAGACAAGTATAAGGAGAATTTGCAAAGGCCAGGACAAGATAAGAAGTGAGTAGCACTGTGTGCTACTCAAAATCTTCTGCTTTCTAGTCCTTCATGCCTTGGAGAGCCATGGGAACACACAGCTATTATGAGATCAAATTCTTCCAGATTCTTAATTTTTTTTTTTTTTTAATCTACACGCAGAATTAAGACAACATCCCCATGAATGCAATAAGCAAAACACTTGAAAGTGGAATCAAAGACTGCGAGGTTATTGATTAGTAACATACTATCTCCAGATGTTTTTGATGGGCAAAGTATCTCAGTTTGGGATGGGATTTTTTTTGTCGTTGTTGTGAGGGGTTTTTTAAGAAACCTGTGGTATTTCAAATTTGTCTTTGAAAACCTTTTATCCTTTTCTCTTTACACAGAAAACTCTAGGCCACAATAGAATTCCAAGTAGTCACGCCTACTGAATATACACACAGTCATACTGCTGTTGGAATGAACTGCACTTGCCAGAATAGAACACGTATTTGGAAAGTCCTAAAAGTGCCTCTCTATAAAATACCAAACCCCAAATATTTGAAAGATTAGAAATCCAGACATAAGGCTGTCCTGAGTCACTGTAGTGCTGTCTCTGCATTAACACTGTAGTAGGGAAAAATATCACATCCCATACACACACATCTGCATACTACATATGCATGTTATATGCCTCTCAAAAGAGTTCATTCCAACATTATAAGAAAAGGCAAAAGGGCTTTACACAGTTTCATCTATATTTTCTGGAATTTCAGATATCTCAAATATGATGATGAATATTTTTAGTGTAGCACACTATGCTTTCGTGCTGTTCTTTGGCACAGTGATAATTAGCCAAGTTGCCAAAAGAAGTGAATAAATGAACCAGTAATAGGATTCAACTGTGCATTTATATAAATTTATTCTGAGTTTGGGGTGCAGGGGGAGAAAAAGAGAGAAATCTACTTAAGAAAAAATATTTAGCAAACAGAACCTGCAAAAAGCCTGCACCATTCAAATGGCCTATGAAGTCACTACAGTCTAGGGGAGAGAAGAAAATACTGATAAATCAGTGATTTACATTAAGTTTTCTCTATGACCTTACAAGTAAGTTTTGCTTTGTGTGTTGGTGGGATTAAGAAAAAAAGAATGATAAGCAGTTCCAGAGGAACTGATTCATTTTAATATGGTACCCTTGTGTTTCAGTTGTTAGCAAAGCAGTATCAGGGAATCCTTCACTACCACTGACATGATGAATCAATAGCATTTATTATGACATGAATAAAATGCACCTACTTTCATAGTCAAACAAATTTTTAAAAAGTCCTTATCCCAGTTAATTGTCGTTACTCTCTCTCAAAAATGCCACTGGAACTTTATTGCTATGTAGAAAAACTGCTTCAAATTAGAGAAGAATTTATCCATTAAGACAGAAAAAGTTGTCACTGCAATTACATCCCAAGATCAGGAATGTACTTGCCACATACATAGTTTTAAAGAAACACGGAATATACAATCGACAGTTAATAACTGCGGTAACTCATTTCCAGCCTTGCTAAGCCTGATTATCACCAATTAAGTTTTCATACAGAGAGAATTTACTGCATGTTCCTTAACAGGTTGAACAAATGTTCTGATAAGAAACCAGTTGATTGCAACATGGAATGTACACAACAAAATAAATTATCAAAAGGGACACATTCCTTAGACCTCACGGAAACACATTGGGGAGCATGCCAACAGTATCCTCTGTAGTTTCTGAGTCAGAATTATGGAGCCAAATAAAATATAAACTTACTTTTTTTCTGATCCATTCTTTGTGACACAGGTGGACGGGTAGGACTTAATACCGGCAGAGTGGTCATCCTCTCTGTGCTGTTAAAAGAAGCATCTGTAGACCACGAAGCCACCTCCTCTGCAGCGGCAAACAGCTGGGTGCTGTCTTCAGAGCCCTCTGCCAGAGCAGCATCATAGACAGGCTGATGATCGAGCACTGTGGCTTGAGTTTGGGGAGCAAAGGAATGTTCCTGGAAAGACTCTCTAAATATATTTGAGTTCTTGTTCATTTGGTCAATGTGGGATAAAGACGTGGTGGTCCAGGAAGAGGGCTGTGTGCTGAGATCCACTGTGGGATCAGTCTTGGAACTATTTTCAACTGTGTTCGGCAAAAGATTATCAGACATTTCAAAGTCACCATTGACTGTGATGCCCTTGCTTCCATTTGAATAAAAGCATGTTTTTTCTAACACTCCTGCAAGAAAGGCAAAAAACCACCAAAATTACCATCACCTGGAAGAATAAGTGTTACCAATTTGTTTTGGAAAGTTAATAATAAATATAATGACACAGATCCTAGAGGTATTTTTATTTCAAAATTAGAATTAAAGACAACTAAATTTAAGAATTTTATGTAGCAACAAATTAACAGTAGCGCATAAAACATGGTTGCTGTAGGATAAATAAAAAAACAAACGCTTCCATGAACTTAAAATATTTTAATCATATTTATAGTATGTCACTGAATACTTACATGTTTAAAACTACAGAGTGCAATTTCAAGGAGCTCCAACATGCAGTCATTCTATCATTGTGTTAACAAGACGGATAATGCTATTTTTTTCTCCTTTTAAACCTCATCATCTCTTGTTTTCATAGTACCACTATCTTCAGAAATCTAATTCTGAAGCTTTAAGGGAACCAATATATTTTTAATATATTTCATATTCACTAATTTGTAAAATGGAAAGATGTAATGTTTTCTCTATATAGGATTATATAATTTAACTACCACTGATAAATCTAGGCCCATGGGTTCTTTGTCATTCTTCTCTGATACTGGATTTTAAATATACACTTGTTATCTAAAATTTTAGTCACTTGCTGGCTTTATTTTTTGATCATTTATTATATTATAGATAAAAACAGACTTTGCTTAGTTGTATGCGTTGAATAGTTGCAAGTAATTATAATTCACAAATCAAAACAGCTGCACAACAGTAAGTAGATGTATCCCACAAGCATCAGGAATTTCAACTACATAGTAAGGGAATTGATCTTTAACATATTAATCCAAATAATAAAGAAGACATCTTAAACATATATAGAACATATAACTTAGTTATCTATAATAAAAACTACAAATACTATCTCAAATTTTTTAACCAAATATATTAGAGTCATATTTAATGTTAGAAGAGAAGCACCACTCTGTATTATAACGTAATAAATTTTTGGTAAATAACAAAAGCAATTTCTGCCACTAGCTGGTCATGTAAAAGAGCTTAACAATCATAATAAACACAGTTCATCTAGACTTGATTATAAAAAAAAATTAAAGGAATCCTCTAAACATGAAGTCTCCCAAATGTTACTAAGTACCTTGGCAACAATTGATAATTTTAATAACTTTGCTTTGTGTTCCTTTGATCCTTCATTAGCTGCTTGGTACAGATGAACCCCACATGGCAGGGAGGCTGGAATTAGATGATCTTTCTATGGCTCCTAAGTCCACAGAACACCCACCACCATCTCTCCTAGACTTCATTTTCAGTTCGGTTATTGCATTTACCAAAGTGGCTGGTTACCATCACCTCTCAGTCAGGCCTTGTACACCCCCCACCACCCCAGGCTCTTTCCCTAGACAAACCCACCTCTCTGCCAACCCCAGGCACCACACAGAGCCCAAGAGGGTATCCTGAGCCCATTCCCATTACTGAATTCCTCTTCTCACTTCTTCATGCACTCTGCTTCTAGAATAAATCAGTTAACTGGTCTGAAATTCAAGGACTGGGCAGGTGGAAATGTTTATTAATCACAGCTACAAGTAACTAAAAATGCCAGAAGAATCCAACTGAAGTGACTTTGGGTTGGAAAGTTTTAGGGATAAAAGAGGTAGGGATAAAAGAGAAGTAGAATAGCTGAGAAAGGGCAATGTCAGCATTTTCTTTTTACCTGAGCAACCTTTAAGTATAGAAAATGCAAACAGGAAGAAAAACTTTTGAAATTTCTGAAATACTATTAGTTTCAATGACACAGTTACCATTTGAGATATACCATATTCTCATTTATCCAGCCTGGATTCTTTTGGCTCCAGTGTCAATAACTGTGAGTAAACCTTTATGTCCAACTTCTACTAGACAAACCCAGGGGAACTTTATCTATATATATATTAGGGTTATATCTATATATATGTTAAGGTTTCTGTTTTTCCAGCAGCAGATGTTCATATATCATTGGGGTTTGGAGGAATTTACTGTGTGTGTTTTACAGAAGCAACTAAAAATCTCCCACCTGCAAATTATTTAGGCAGCATTTTTTTGTTTGAGTCCTCTGGTCAAACCAAACAGGAAGAATGAATCTGCTGCATTTTCACAAATAGGGACTAGTATTATTATGATTTGCTAAAGTCTAAGGAAGAGTGAGTGGTTGTGCCCAGAAATTGTGCTCACTTAAATGTAGCTCTATTTTTGTAGCCAGATATTTGTATTCAAATAAAGTGCTGAATCTGTAGAATTCAGAAGCCTAGATTGTTTCAAGTTTCAAACTTAACTAGTGTTTTTTTGCAGTTTTCAAAAGGTTAAAATAAGCTTTTTAAACTCCTTTGGGAAAGTGCATAGTATTTTTCCATAATTCAAGAATAGCTTGAGGTATTTTTTCACATTCTCTCTTCTCCTCCCTAGACTCGTCTCTTCTCCTCCACTCAGCATAAAAATAGAAAAAGTCTGTAAAACATTGGTCCCAAAGAGCTACTAATAATGATTTAAAATTAAAATTATTAGCTATTTATATATCACTCAGCAGAATAGGAGGCAGTAAGACAGGTAATTTACAAGACAGGTAAACTCTTGAAAGATATTTGAAAACCCCCTTTGGTTTAATACAGTGGTCAAACAAATACTGCAAAGCAAAATATTGAAGCTACCCCCTGGATTCTATCCTCACTCAGACTTATTTCATCCTTTTTCTGGAACAACAAATAATAGCTATGTCTATCACTACCATAAGGTCATTGACTTCTTTCACTGAGATCCCCAAATGCTTGTTTGCTTCTTCAACCCATCTTCCCAACAACAGCATTTTTTGCTCTATTTTTGTACTTTCCTAGTGATAACAACTCCTCCTCTTAACAGGGGGACCACGCAATGAACCTCTTCTACACAAAAGGATTTCCTGATTGTATCATCTCAGCCGACAATGAGTAGTATTAAAACTCTTTTTAACACTTTTTCCCTCCAAAATAACATCAGCCTGGCTCACGTAAATATGCCCTTGAGGGAGGCAGTCATAAGCCTCTGGCATTCCCCACTTGCTAGCTCTGGATGACAATGCTGTTTCCACTTAGTTTGTAAGAGTTTTGGGTCACCTTCCTGAGTCACCTGGCTCTTCCCCCACATTTTCCTCCTATCCTCTCCTTTTACCAATGCACCACAGCGAATTTAGGCACTTTATTCCAGGCTGCAGAGTCTACTCTCTGGGCTGGGCTCCCACGTGTTTTGATCTTCATCCTTCCCCCTACCCTTCCCCTAAAAACACTATCGTATACCTTAAATCTTAAATTAAGCTTACTGGATATGTTTTTATAGCATCTATATTTAAATTTCAAGATACCTAAGAAAACAGAGTGATGCCTTAAAACAACCGGATCTTTTTTAATCTCTTCAGTGAAGATAAATTAATTACTCTCCGTCAATGTTTGCTAACAGACATGCAACACATACAGAATATGCATTTTATTCATGTATTTAGGCCCACTGTATCCAACTATTCTTCAGACATGAGTTCATACAGAGCTGTAGATAGTAAATCATAAGCCAGATAGTTAATTAGCTGAGAAATAGATGTAATCATTTTGGATTCGTGTCTCCAGCTACAGCTGGGCATGTCCAGATGACAGAAACACACAGAATGCTGGCCTTCATTGTGCTTGGTAAAAAACAGAGGTACTGGGACCAGACTCATTCAGTTCAAAGCAAAAGCTTTCCAGCAGTTTTACTGATCATTTTCCACTTGCTGTTTACTTTGAGGGATGAAAGTTTTGCTTAAATATGGACAGGTTTTAAAAAATGGACATTTTACTTAAAAGTGGACAGTTATGAGATCTAAGAAATAGTCACACCATTCAGGCTAGTAAATTGAGATTCTGGCAGTGTAAACTGAGGAAGATTTCTAGCACTTAAGAGCAGGAAAGTTCAAAAAGACTGAGTCTGTTGAAAAGCTAATAAAACAGAGCAAAGCAGCCTACCAAAGTATGGGTAATGGATGAGGCAGTTGCAAAGGAAATAAAGCACTGCTTCACTACTACAACCGGCCAGCACATATGAACTGAGATTTCTCCTGCAAGATCTGTACCCGTGACTGTGCACTCTGGAGAAATGGGCACATTACTGATACTATGAAGATGCCATAGGGTACCAAACAATTGCACATCAGTTACGATGCAGTAATAGACT
>VZRV01009655.1:3250491-3323425 GCA_013398115.1 Falcunculus frontatus
TCCTTCCCTCCTTCCTTCCCTCCTTCCTTCCTTTTTCTTTCTTTCTCTTTCTCTTTCTCTTTCTCTTTCTCTTTCTCTTTCTCTTTTTTCTTTCTTTCTCTTTCTTTTTTTTCTTTCTCTCTTTCTTTCTCTTTTTCTTTCTTTCTTTCTTTCTTTCTTTCTTTCTTTCCTTCTTTCTTTCTGTCTGTCTTTCTGTCTGTCTTTCCCCTTTGTGGAACTGTATCTATAAAGCATTTTACTTTCCCAGATAAATAACTGCAATGGGAAGCAATTACCGTACAATAAAAAAAATTAATTTGGTATAATGCTTATTAGCATGTGAAGGACTTTTTAAAGTGGTTTAGAACACTTTCTCTCTGCAGGGAAAAGAACATTTATTCCTTACAAAGTTTTCTTCTACAGGTTGACAAGCATGCCATGCTCATAGTGAGAGACAGCAAAGTATGCAGAGCCAGAATGTAAGTACTTAGAGAAATCAAAGCAGAACATCTCAGACTGATATTTTCTTCTACGGACCATAGAAGTCTCTCGTATCTTTAGTCAAAATACTATGCATCTCTACTGACAATTTGTCTTTTCTTTGTACACAGTTCTAACAAAATTACTTTTCCAAGGCTTTGGGTCTTGAATACTCGGACAGTAATAATTTTTGGAAGATTGATTAATGTTGTATTCTGAAAACAGGGCCCCATGACATCTCAAGTAGGATATTCTCCATTACTACAATATAATGTATTGCTCTTTCTGTCTCCTTCCACCCACACCAACTTTTCTGTTTCTTCAACATCAGAGCTTGAAATGATGTGCAGGCAAAAAAAGAGAGGTAGGGAAAATGCATAGAAAAGTTCTCAGGTGCATGCACATATTTTCATGCATATATACATTAAATAAAAAATATTACAGAAGGAAAAGAATAATTACCTAAAAATTTACACAAGAAACAAAATTTTTTCTAGCAAAATATAAAAGGTCTAACTTCCTGATGAGTTGATTACCAAAGTCAAATCAAAAAAGTTCGTAAGGTTCTAAACTATATACTGGAGCTTTCTATTTATGTTTTATGCACCAGTGAAAGATACTAGAATGACAACCACAGAATTTAACTCCTCTGTTTTGTGAAAAAAAGTAAAAACATAATTTCCTATATATTAAATAATTTCTATTAGCTGGTCAGTACTATCAAATTTTTTCTTATACTGTAAGACTTCATACCGATATTAAAATTCAGTTATTATTGACCTGAAATGAATATGAAGTACCATTCTGGAAATAGTGTATTCTCAGTTACTAAAACAGACTATATTATATTACACACACTTTAAAGATGTCCACAGCATTAGTTCATCTAATTCTGGTCATCAAATATATTTGCTTCTAGGCTCTCAATGCATAGAAAATGAAAGATGCTGAGAGGAATAGTAAATTATAATACGTTAATTCAAAATCTGATTCTGAAGGAACCTTTGCCAGTTTTAGACTTGGGTTCTAACACCAAGCCTTATTCTTTACCCTACACTAATTGCATTGACTTAAGAGGAGATAGTCACGATTTTTGCTATATAAGTAGGATCAGAACAGGCCCCATTTCCCAGAGGATTTCATACATTTTAATGACAAGTGGATACATGCCTCAGGAGGAGACTGAGTAGAGCTGATGTTAATACACCTGGTTTTTCATCTGCTTTCTCACCAAAGAATGAAAATCTAGGACAGAGGATATGAAAGATCCAAATGGAATGCTAGACATAAGGAAAGCAAATTTAACAGCTTCGTATTTCCTGATTGCAAGACTTACTTGATCTTAATCCACTTCAGACTGCTCTTGGTTCAGAGATACAGACCAAGATGTACTTGTCAATCATAACATTCACTAGCTTTGGGGGTTTTTTGTACTTCCTTAACTTAAACTAAATGAAAAGAGCAGGCCTACAATGTCTTGTTGCATATCCTTTACAGACTGAATTGAGAAAACAGATTTAAATTGTCATGATTTTGACAGTGCTTTTGAGACTTGTTTAGTTTCTTCCTATGTTTGCTAACTGTTTAACTGCTTGATGTGTATTGAAATTGGAGTGTTTAAAATAGGAAAATAGATTTATATCTGTATATCTGGATACTGGATACATTACCCCACTTGTTTCAGGTGTGCTTCTGAAGTACTTAAGGAAGCTCAACTAGAAAATATTCTCACTAACAAAAAGAAAAAGGGAAAAATCCCCAAACCACACAGCACTGAAAGCAAATTTTTTTTTTTTACTTCTTTTTCCTGAAAAAATAATGCTTTAACCTAGTATTACTGTCTTTTTCATGTTGTAGTTGAAGCAATTTAATGATAAGATATGCCAGCTTTTCTAAAAGTAACAAAGGGAAGGCTTTAAAAATTGATGATAATAAAGTAGCACTTTTTAATTATGTAAAACATACACACAAAATTACTTAACAGACTAAGCCATTATGAAATCTAAGATACCTTGAACCAGTTTCCACAAAACATATTTGGAGTTCTGCATTGATACATATTTCATATGTAGAAGAAATGAACATAATTTTCCTTAGTTAAACAGTAATATTTTGTATGCTGTTCAGAAAGATTTGTGGCTATTTATAAATTAAATTTCACCTGAAAATAAGAATCAGGGTTGCATATGAATGTGTGACATAAATGGATAAATATTCCATTCCACTGACAGTGATCTAAAGTTATAACAAAAATATATTTTGTGCTTATAAAATGACTGCTGAAAACTATCTGCTTTCTATGTGTTCAAGGTAGTGTGTTCCTCAAAAGTCTACCTTGAGAAAATCAGAAAAGGTTTCCTCATTGATACTTTAAATATGCTTTAAAGATACAAATCTAAATAACATATTTATTTCTCTGCAACAAACAGTCACTAGGTGGAATCATTTGTTAGGTAGATGTGCTAAGATACATATCTAATGTCCACAATTATATTAGCACTTGAGAATGCAGTCTTGGTTTTAGTCTCCTCAATTTAAAAAGTATCTCCTTAATTAAAAACACACTCACCTACAAAGGTAAGCAGGATCACCAGCAAAAGGATAAGGGCACAGATGCATGGAATCAGTATCAGGAGCAAAAGTCGAAGAAACTTGGCAGAAGCCAGTTTCTGAGAGCAGCCATCCCCCATATTATCCTCATCTGTTCCCAAGACCTGAAAAACAAAAAAGTGGTTTTATCATTCCGGTGTCCATCAGTAACTCCTGTGTTTTCAATAGCAGTCCTCCCTCCCTATTACACAACTACATGATTTAAATATATGGTGTAAATGGCTTATAGATTCTTAATGGCAAGTTGTGTGTAAATTTTCTTTCTGGTAGGCAGTCTAGCACAATCCATACAATTTAGTTAACTTCACCCAATATCCACAGACTTGTAGCTTCATTGACGTTTCTAAACATTTCTGATGAGCTCAAGTTGGATAGGCGATTCATTTGAAAAAAGTGTAAAATACATAATAAAATTAAGGAATAAGGCTAAATACAGATTATCTTATAATTAAAAACAATCCATTACTAATTATTCAAGAGCTTCATGTTCTTGGGGTTTTTTTATTAAGGAATCAAGGCACTATTATAATCTTTGTTTTAAGTGACAATAGAAGATTTATTATGCACAAAAATGCTGTCTGGTTTTTCTAAGTACTTTATAAAATTATAACTTAACACAGTATTCTGCAGAGTTTGCAAATCACATTTTCTGTTCTGTGAGTGGAATACAAAAGAATAGAGAAAAACTATTTTCTGAATTCAATCGAGCTGCACGAACTACAAAAATCCAAACCCTTGCAAATGCCTAAACATGTATTTTATGTTTTTTAAACCAAACTCCATTAAGACTATGATCTCATATACTGGAGAAATGCCATACTTTTTAAACAGAAACAAAATTCCAAATTAATATTTAATAGCAAGATTGAAACTGTTAAGAAGTCAATGCCCCTTTATTTGAAATTGACTAATAAATAAATTTTTCCCTGTGATAAGGTGAAATTGGATGATAGGTTTATTAATTCCAGACAGTGTCTTCCCAAAGGATGACTAATAGTTTATCCTCTTTGTCAGGAAGATCAATCACATCAAAGTTGGTCATGGCAGGACACAGGAGTAAATGCATCCATTAACCTGACAGCCTCTCCCCAAAGAACCTCGAGAGACTGAAGTCTACAACATAAATAATATTAGTCTTGTAAATGCCAGTGTCTGTGGGTTATCCCTCTGGCTGGCTCTGCTGGACGTGCCTTTCTGTAAAGAGCGGGTCATCAGACTGACTGGTACAAACAGAAGTTGAACTATTTCTTAAGGAATTCCTGCAAAGAGACTGGATTTATACCCCCCCACAACCCCACTGCCCATTTACTGCCTTGAATGAGAAGCCTGTAGGCATAAATAGGATTTGCAGAATAATTTTCCGTCATTCTGCAGTGTCTCTTGTTCCAGCATGGCACAAAGACTATTTGGAAGGAAATTTTCCTTGCTGATAATAGAATTATCAACTATTCTACCCCTGGTTACTGGACTTTGCAGACCCTCTACAGACAGCAGAAACTAAGAAAGCTGCATTTGTGAAGTTGTATGTATCTTTTCTGACACTGCTAAGCATCATGTCATCTGGCCATTTTGAGACTCATCCTGTGCAGTGCCCCATTTGACTTCTTTTCCTACTTCCACTGTTTAAAGTAAAGTCATTAACACTGAAAATATGTATGGTATAGTGTGAGCTGCTAGCAGTATCTCACTTGATAATCTTCCTCCTATTCCAGTGATCCAGTCTCAACACAGTCCTACTACTAGGTTTATCTAGCAAGCAGGGTAGTAAACTTAAAGATGCTGGATTTTTCTGAAAATCTGAAACAGACAGCTCAGGATGAGAATAAAGAGTGGTAGCTCTGTCTGTTGAAACAGCCTGAGTGAGATGACAAGGGCTGTAATCTTATCCTCATTTTCCACAGGAGAAATATAAATAATATTGGAGAGAGTTAATTAATTGTCAGAAGCTTTTCCTAATTAACAGCTTATTCAAAAGTTGTAAATGCTTCAAACCAAAATTTCAGGGTATCTCAGCTTAATTACTGCACTTAAAACATTCTAAGACATCTAAAACATTCAGGCACAGATTAAGTTAAGGATTTAGGTGACTACCAGGAACCTCAATCCATGTGACATTTAGACAATACCTGTTTGACTTCCTGCAGTCCACACTTGTCTACATTTTCATATTAAAGTCTTCAGTATCTGCCTGACATTTTGCTTCTGGTAATGCTGGGATACAGCGGCTTTAGCGGCTGTACTCATAGCAGGCTTCCCTGAATTCCACAACCTTGGTTTGCACAGCCTGTGTTAGGCCCCCTTGGGAGTTCTGAGCACAGGTAACGGAGGAGTAACACAACTCTGCTAAGAACACAGATCTCCCAAAACACTGCCATAACTACTGAAAGCATAGACAACGGTGTGGTAGAGGAAGAGCTCCCACAGGAAACGGGGCAATTGAGTTCAATACCCTCTTTTGCCTGAAGCTGTTAAAAATTAGATCTACAACTCAGTAGGCTGCCACAACAACATGAGTACAGACTTCTCTTGCATCAGAGCACACCATCCCTTGAAATAATGATATTCTGTAAAAAAGAACCCGGTTCTTCTGGGCCAGACAACAGGGAACAGGACTGTCACTATAACAGCCCAGTGATCAGGGCACTCAGGAGCTGATTCTTAGTTTCTTCAAGACCAACAAACTTCAGATACAGTTCATTTTCCTAAAGAAATGACTTCCAACCAAGATGCACTTCTTGTAAGTCCCAAGCAGAAGTGTCCAACTCTACCCAGTGTAATACAAAGTAAATTCTGACCCCCGACTCCACAAAGAGTTTGTCTTAAGAGTAAAAACTTACCAAGAAAGAACAAAATTTTATTCTCAAATAATTGAAAAAACATTCAGAAATAGTATTCATCATCACTTTTTGACTCTTTTTGTGAGGAGGGGGTGACATTGAATATTCTGGAGGTACATGAGTTCTTAATAATCTCAAGCATGAGTGTTCAATTGAGAGAAGTTACCACCACTATTGTACATACGCCTTAGAGTTAACCTAGGAGAAACATTAAATGTGTGCCAAATAAAGCAGTGAGCTTCTGGTGGTCCTCTGTTTCTGTGAGAAATGTTTTCTAAAGTCTACTGGCATTGTGAATACTACTTACTTTACATAAATGTTCAATACTAACTGAGGACATCAAACATTTTCTTTCTTGTCCACTCCTGAAAGCAATAAATCTCAATCTTTGTATTGAAAACTCACTGGCACAGATTTTGAAACGGGCTGTTGTATCCAGATTTGCTTTCAGTGACTGCTCCAGAAAAGAATGATGTATTGTTAAGGACATGCTTCTCTAAGCACCATGAATTGGTTGTTCTGTAGAACAGCAAAGTAAATATTTATAGGCAACTAAACAGCATGTTGTATTTTACCCTTCTACAGGAAAAGACCTAATGAAAAACACTACACCTGTTTAAATCATCATCAGTGACTATGCAAGAATAAGCTTAATTTTTTCAGTTTTCCAATTTTACCATTTTCCATCACCTGAACATCTACATGAGTTTTTTTCTGTCAATATCTGTGATGAATAGGAACTAAAACTAGAGATAGTGCTACTGGCTCCTATATCAACAATGAGAATTTAATAAAGTATCCTATAGATAAACATGAATGCATTACACCTAGTGTTTATATATTCCCTGATAGTGTTTCTTTTCCTCTTGCCACCAAATATTGCAATACACAAAGCATGCAGCAGCTTAAAGTGCTCTAGTATGACAGCGGTATCTGTATAAATGTCAGACATGCTCTGTTCTCTCAGTCCTAATAAATAATGGAATTGAGGCACAAGTAATAGACTAAAGAAATAACTAATGGAATCTTCAGATAAAAATGGGCCTATGGAAGGAAACAGGGGTGCAAAATGCTTATTCCTTGCCTTACGTCAAGTTTTAGGTTAGTGGCCAAGATAAGAAACCAGTCTCCCTCAACTCTCTGTGTAGTTAATAGTTTCTCTGACTCATTTCCTAAGTCTGTAAGACTGAGGTACCTGGTAGATACATATTTATCTCCCTTTCCAAGGGAAGGGTAAGAAGACTTAAAAGCAGAATCCTTGAGTGCCCACTGAAAGAAATCAACCCTAAATGCTAAAGATTTCAGCATAAAATAGATTTAGCCAAAAATCTATAGCACTGGACCAAAGCATATTCTCAATATTTGAAGAATACTGGTGCAAGTTCTCCTCCTACCACTGTTGTTAGAAAACTCAATTTAAGAAATATTTTTCTGAATTCAATACTATGTGCATTACAGTTAGGAAATACGTGTGTTTGTTTTTTAAGGCAAGAAGTCATTTGCTTTTAATACAAACAAGTTTTGTACTTAACAAGAATATAGTCAGAAGAGAGGATGCCTAAAAACATCAGATAATTTCTTCTGACAGCTAAAAATTTCTGTCCCTAATGAAATTACATTAACCACTGCTTATTTGAGTGGCATTCTTTCAGTAATGACTGCAATGAAGGAAATAGACTAAAAAGAAATTCTGAGCTAGTTTCAGTACAGGTTTTTTAAAAATTCTAGTTTTATGTAGGACTGCTGGATCAGACTGCTCCATTTATTTTCTGGAACCACAGAGGCAGAAAAAAACTAAGATGGAAAAAAGTGTGTAGTCCCATCTGACTACAAAAAGACTAACAATTCATTGGACCAAAATTCACAGCTTATTTTCTGCAAGACGTGGAAAGAATCTGATCTCATGGCTGTCATTTCAATAACATGCCTGTCATATTAAAGCAGAGAAATGACAGATTACATTAAGATTTATGGGTGAAAAGCCTGTGGTAGCATGCAATTTTCCTTTTAGATAATAAAAGTACCTAAGTTACTGGTCTATAAAACAGCCTGAATCATGGTATAAGCACTCGACAAAAATATCTCCTGCTGTTGTCATCACAGAACTAACAGATGTTCTCCCAATAAAGAAGTATCATTAGGGCTAATTGCCTACTGTCAGTATCTTCTGTGCATGATGGGTCTCTATACAGAAAAGCAGAAGATGCTTCCTAGATCAGAAGCATTAGTATATCTTGAGCAAGCCATACACCAAAGCATTATGTAGTGCTTTTACTGGAAAGAAGTGGAAGTACTACCATGAAATGCAGAAGGAATGTCATTAGGGGGCAGTAAACAGGTGACCTTGTAGAAGTCCTCATAATGCCATTGAGGAATCTGCTATCCAGCCAAGCAATAAATATGTAAGATTACAAAAACTATCTGTAGTTCTTTCCATATCCTCGATATTGTTCCTCTCTCTTCTAATGTTGAAGCAGTGCTCAATTGTCAGCTCCTGTGATTTCATCCACTCTTATGATGCTGGTCTTAAATCTCTAGGTACTGGACTGACATGACCATACCAGCCGTTATAGTTTTCCCTTTGCCATTAAAGGAGGATAGTTCCCACTTGTTATGGCTACAGAGCAAAAACTGAACATATGAAGCGTCAATGTTTAAGCACAAAACACCATATAAATATAAATTTAACCATATTCATTCTTACAGCCTTTTCTAATCAACTCATAATATTCAAATGCCTGGTAATGAGTAAGAGAAGATGAAAATGGTCTACATTTTTTATCAGTTCTGTTCTGTTTATGTAAATATTAGGAGTCAGCAACGTGCCTCCATTTGACTACTTTATTGCCAAAAAAAAATAACACCGTTATTTAATAGTCATTGTAACAAGTAGAAAGTGTAAGATAAATCCTCCAAAGGTGCAAAGTCACAGGCTAAAAACACAAACAGGCAAAAAGTTGTAAAATATTTCATTTTCGGTGTTAGAGGAATTAGAGAGCCAAACTGCAATGGACCCTGAAGAATGAATGTTAAGGCGGCATGAGAAACAGGATACTAAGCAGCTTTTGGCTGCAAATACAAGCATTACCCAAAGTCTAGTGTACACAAATAGAAGAGCAGAAGTGTCATAGTTATTCTAAATGGAAATAGTGCCATTTAAAGGAAAAAGCTTCTCATGAAGCAAAGCAGCAAAAAAAAACCCAAACACCTTTTCATGCAGCAAGGCAGGAAAAAACCAGAACAAACAACCCTTTTCATACAGAGAATTGGCAAACACGAAAAGCATGCTATTATCACACGAATTGTTATTTGCCAATGAAATGCACTATTTTCCTGGTAGTTCAAATTCACTGTAATCTTGTAACTTCTCCCAGGGAACTCCATATCCTCAGAAAAATTACAAATTGCTGACGTAATTCATTAGAAGTTCATTTTGATGATCAGACCTTCATTCCCTTCCATGAAATTAATCAATCTGAAATACACAGTATCCCAGTAAGGGAGATGTCACATAAAGCTGAGCGTATCTTTCCAAAATAAATATTTGGTTGGTGCAAGATGCCATGTACAGACAGATTCTTTCAGTTGAAGCATAAACCTGAAACACATTTAATCTTCCTGATGTACATTTTCACTTAAAATAAGCGAAGTGTAACTGTGTCAGTGATGTTTCATCTGTGTTGAAGAAGACACAAGGTCTAAAATGAGGTGATTTTTTGCCTTTCGGACTACCACAGGGACCCATTGTCCACTTCTGTTCAGGACACTTTTCAAGCTGTTTTTAATCCAGTCTGAGATACAGTGTTGCAAAAATCCAAACTGGGCATCACCAAAAGTCAGTCACCAATTCAGATTTACAAATGTTTATGTGGTATTCTTTCCTTCATTTCTGTTGCACAAATTTGGGGCTCTAGACTCCTGACAATTTCAGCAGTTTTGTGAGCCACTGAAACAATTTTGGAACTGAGAAATTGAGGAGGTACACAGAAAAAGCTCAGAAGGGAGAAGGTGACATTCAGGTATGTCTCACCACGTTCAGTGACAACACTGTTCTTATGCAGCTCCAGCTTCCATTTGAGCAAGCCAGGGGAAAGTTTGCTGAGACCAAATCCAAATGCACACCTACAATGTTCCACTTGCCTGTGTGTGGGAGACCCTTCGCTGCTACCTGCCAAGGCAAATCTCCTTTGGCACATGCCTGCTGTGCTGTCCAGTGTGACTGCAGATACCTCATGCACAACTCACCCTCACTCCGCATTTCTAGCTGAGGTAGGAGCAGCTATCAGGGCCACCAAGACACACTTCCAAATCTGCTTTTATCTGGGATGACAGATGAACGCTGTGCTGCTGGTGGTGTTGCCAGCACCCAAGTCATTATCTTTACAGTGTATGCGCAATTAAGAGAGCCTGCTTCTGGTGCAACTTCTCTTTCATAGTTCATTCATCCCTTTCTGAAGATTTGAGGGGGGTGGAAACAAGTTGGCCACCCAGACACAGGAACTGCGGCTGGGCAATTTGGAGTTCTGAGTTTACTCTCATTTCATCTAGTTCTTTAGGGAAAGTTCTTTAGTTCTATCCTGGCAATGTAGTGGATTATAAAGGCATCTTGAAAAACATCTATTTGGTATCAAAATAAATATAAATAAATAATTTAATAATTGATCTCCCTGAAAGATATTTTGTTTAGAAATCAGAAAGTTATTGACAAGGAAACTATTGATCTTGATTCTCCATTACAGGTAATCTATGCTTAACATCTCACACAAAAGATGGAAGTGGAAAAGAAAGGATTTTCTTGGATTCCACGTGTGATACCAATAACTGTTCTCCATCTCATTATAAATAAGAATTAGACAGACCATTAGCCACCATATACAGTCAGTACCTATCAGTCTTCCGAATTTGAAGACAGGGAAAAAAGGGTATTTATCATTACTAGAGAACAGTAGTATCACTCTTAAATACCAATATGTTGCAATCCCTTCATTTTTATAAAGAAGTGCTGCTGAATAATGATTCCACTTTGGCATAAATGTTAACTGTTTATATATTTATTTCCATATGGCACATATTTACAATTATTTAGAATTTCATTGATGTAAATTTGCAACTACTATGGGAATACTTCTCACGTTTACAGTGGAACCTTGTTGAATTTTCAAGAATGTTCAGATTAGCAAATGGTACAGCTGGTGGCAAGTTCACTATAATTCTAAGCTCTCTCTTCTTTATTACTCACAGCTGGGGGCAAAGATATCCGATGTTGCCATGCCTCACAAGATGAGTGAGGCTCAGTAAACATATGGAAGATAGAAAAGATTTTTGAAAAACTGAAGTGTGTATGAAAGGCATCAATTTTAAGGATTAGACTATGGTTAGCATTATCTGATTTTTCTCAGTGCCAGAACACGAACATCCATTCAGCCCACTTCAGCAAGCAGTGGGAAACTATTCTGGGGAAAGTACTCTTTAACTAATGCAGAATTCATGCTCTAGGGGTTATTAGCTTTCTTTAAGTTGCTACGGCTTGCAAAAATTACGCCTGAAAGTTTCCACAGTGCGGCATTGTTTTTCTGCACACACAGAGAGACGATTCTAATGTTCTCCTGACTATCCAGATGTTCATTGCATTGAGTTAAGCACACTGCGCAGCGATGGCAAGCCTCTGGCTACACGCTGCTGAGAATCACAACCCAGCAAGCGGGGAGTAACACAGTACCCTCTTCAGGTTCCTGCTTTGCTGGGAATTCAATGAGCAGATGTCTGCAGAAGAGCCATTAGCACTGGAAAGAAAAATTGGAAACTATAAAAAAACCCATAAAAAATTCTTATTCTGACAATAAAAAGATTTGGGAAAAAACCAAAAACATTTTGAGGTGGTGGAGAGATACTTTTAGAGGAAAACCTCCTCTCAAAAGAATCTTTCAAGCCTACAAAACTAGAAAGGGCAAAAAAAATCCTGCCTATCCTGTGGCTCCCATTCAGTGTATCAGTCACCCGCTGCTTGTGTAGAAATCCCATCAGAAGCCCCATCCCACACAAGGCAGTTAGAGCTCATAATTGGACATACTTTTTTCCTGTTAATGCCTCATCAGTAGGCTTAACCCTCTGAACTTGGAGGTGACCAGTACATCATGTCCGTGCCATGCATATTACAGACTATACAATTGCTTAACCCATTTAAAATCAGAAACTTTCAATTACATTAAGTGAATGGTAAACTAGAATGCAAGATAAAAAATTGCAGGAATCTTCTTAGAAGCATTTGTCTCTTTATGTTTCATGCATTTCTTAGTAATTTCTCACTAGAATGCATAATTATTCTTAACTATAAACATCTGCCTAGAAGCAATTAAAATTTAGGATCTGAACCTATAATGTTAACTTTACCGACCTTTTTCTGAATTGTGAATAAAAAGATACTAACCCTTGGACCAAAGATAAGGCCAACAGCAATATTAATCAAAGGAAAGGACATGATTTAATGTCAAAGCAAAGCCTTATCTGTTCAGCATAGCTGGATTTTTATTTGACCTCCTCCCAAAGATGAAAATGGATTTCAATGCTGTCTCAAAGGTCAATAACCAACTACCTAAAAAATTTAGCGGTGACTCATTCATTTTTCAGTAGGATACCACTTTGCTCAGAAACATGTCATCTTTGAACATTTTGCTTCAGTAAAAGAAAATAAAGAAAGAGAAGGATATTTTTTGAAACTACCAGGACATTGTGACAGAAATAACTGGAGAGGTGACTAGAGATTAAATCTATTCAATATTGCTGAACTTGCAAAAAAAATGAGCTGATACAGAAAACTCAAGATTAAGTGGGTTAACAAGGCACTTAGACTGGTGTATATATTTGACTATGACTTTTATATAATACTAAAGTTTTATGGATCACATAAAGATTTATGGGATAAAAACATCCATCGAAGTCACTGAAAAATTAACAATCTGGTGAATTATTTTGCCAAATAAGGAAGGGCCTACTGTATTTGTGGCTAGGAATATTCAATTTGCCATCCCTAGAACAGATGTCAGGTTTCCTTCCAATCACATTTTCTTTGGAAAACTCCAAGAGTCATAGAATAATCCTATCTATGATAAGGAAAAAGCAAATAGAAACCATCTGGATTCTCAAACCATCCAGACTACCATCAATGCTATTCCATATCTATCACTTTTTAGGGAAAACAATTTGTTAACAACTTTTAAACACATTCAATTTTTATTTCAGACTTCCTTTCCAGACTTGTCTACGTGCACTCCAAATTATTTAAAATAACACCCTTAAAATGGCTGAGCGGGGACAAAATGAAGATTAAGAAAAGGCATTTACTACTTAATCCTTTTGTTACATAGGTGCTACATATCAAAAAGCAATGTGAGGGGGAAAAAATAAAAAGAGAAGACGAAAAATAGCTTACTTACTCTACAGTTCCTAATATTCTTTCAGATATATTATCCATTCAGACAGTATTTGCAGATGCACAGAACTAGAGTCTTTCAAACAATAAAGTGTCTCTCAGCAACATCTGTCCCTCAATACTGTGTCGTGGCAAAAATGCACAGGTTGTTAAGGCAAGGTGGGCTCAGCTCTCTGTGTTTCTTCACGGAGATGTGAAAATGCAGGAGGCTGGGAAAAGCCTGAGAACTGTAGCATGTGCTGCTTCTGTAATCTCCAGGGGCCACTGATTTCGGGACAACTTTAGCACAGGCAAAACAATCCACTCAGCAAAAATTTTGACAGCAAAAGCAGCAGCAATGGAAGACATCTCCATGTTGCTCCACTGTCCCATGGGAGTCTGGAGAAGACATAATTGTGTATTACAGCTGTATGCTGTACTATTACATGAATGCAGAGCTGCAGGACTGAGAGCTGTGGGATGGAAAACTCCTCAATGCTACCTTCCAATGGTTTTATTTCCAAGAAAATGACCTGAATGTTTTCTGAAATCTAATGAGATGAACAATGCAGGGAGCACATAAGCAATTTCTCACTGCTTCACTCAGAGGCAGAAAAGAGGGAAAATGAGAGTCTCTTTCCTTAGGAAATGCTTCCTCAGTCTGTGATGTTATCAAGTAACTTTCAGTAATATTGGAGTGACAGTATAGGCTATTTTGAAACTAGGAGTTCTTTGAGGTGATGAACAGTAATAGGAATTGCTCTGGGCTGTTACTACTGCTGTTAAACCACTGTTAAGTCAAATCTCTCTCTGGCAGCAAACAATCAGTTGTGAAAGATTCTAGCACATTAGTTTTTAAAAAACCGGGTCCTGTATATGGCAGAACTGAGTGTTACAGGTTTTAGGAAGGAAAGAAGGGAAAGACAGTCTTTGACAATCACTAACCAGTTGGTCCCAAAGCAAGAGCACCATCCACTGAGCATCGGCATCTCCCTGGACTACAACACGTGCATTGGAGTAGATAAAATCTGATGCAGTCCTAAAAAAAGGAAGCTCTACCTTCACTTCCTTTCCCTTAAAGGACTAGGTGAATATGAATTAAACATCCAATATACAAAACACTTCTTTTGCAAGAAGAAATTAGCCTTGGAATTCCGGAAGAGCAATAGCTTACAGGAGCACCGGCAGTGATGCAACTTGACAGTCTTTTTTCCCACAGACTTACAGGAGCTGTCATCCAGGGGCAGGGCTTGAACCATCACAGCATAAACTTCACCATTTGAAAGCAGCTCTGTCGGTATCTGATTTTCAGCCTCTATTCACTTTCTAGAGGACAACGTGCTAAAAAACTACCTTATGCTGGAAACAACTCTAACAAAACCAGAGAACTGTAGACTGTGTGGCACTCAAACAAGTAGATGCTGCGAAGATTCCACTCTAATGACAGAGATGATGAAAAGGAACTGAAGGATGGCTGGATTCTTTTCGTCCCTTCATGCTTTGGGGATAGGGGAAGAGGGACGGGGAAGCAGAGAACCACAGAGGCAACACTGCTGCTCGGGTCAGCACTCTGGAGACCACTTCTGCCCCAATTACATGGACATCCGTGTAGGTGGCAAGCTGCTGGCAGTGGAGGGACTGCAAGTTTGGCCTCCTTGAGAAGAGAGCAGGAGCTGTTGTGTGCCAGATATGTCCAGTTCCACCTGGACCCACACCACAAGACACAGCTGAGTCCATCAGCCAAGCTGGTGATGCCTCTGTGAAAAAGTGGTTAAGAAAGGGCATAAACACCACACAGGCAGAGAAGCAGAAAAACAGTGAGAAACAGCAGTGCCAACACCAAGGTCAGAAAAGTACATGCTCCATGGCAGAGCAAATACTCCCAAAAGGACTGCAGCCCATGGAGGATCCACACTGGAGCAGAGGATGAGAGAGAACAAAGGAGTAGCAGAGAGCCACAGTCCTTCCCTGAGCTGTTTGTTGCCTCACTGAAGGGACTGAGAGCTACCTGTGGTGATAACAAGGGAGAAGGAGAGGAGTCTGGAGTGAAGCTAAGTCTGGGAAGTGGGTATGAGAGGTGTTTTCCTGAAGTGTTTTAATGCTTTTTTTGTTTTTTGTTTCTTAATATCTGAATGAGTCAATACGTATTATTAAGTAATAAACTAATTTACTCCATTCAAATCTGTTTTGTCCATGATGCTAAGCAGGAAGTGGTCTCCCAGCCTTCATCTTTACCCACGAGCTTTTTCGTTCTTTCTATTTTCTCCCCCATCCCGCAGGACGGGGTAGGGAGAGAGCAAGTGGCCGTGTTGTGCTTGACAGTGGGCCGAGGCCACCCCACCACTACCACCAGAGTTGGCTGTGCTCCAGTGGGCACTGAGGGCCAAGAACTGTGACAAGGATGCACCAGAAGGACAAGGCATAGCAGCATCAGACAGCACTTTCTGGAGTGTGTTGCTGGCTTTAACCTCCGCATATTCAAATTTCGCAGGTAAAACAACCAGAAATAACATATGCACAATTTAGTTACAAGCATTGCTTTAAATTATAATGGCTTGAAACCATAGTCAAGGAGAATCTATCCCTTCAGGGGAGCAGTTGTCTGTGCAAGGTAGGCACAGGATGAAATCTAATTCAGACTGCAGAGGTAGCAACATTCTCACCTCTTCTTGAAGTGAGAAGCTCTTGCTTGACAGTCATCTCATTATTATTTTTACATTTAGGATATTAAACCTATTATTCGTATTTCTTTCATCTTTGCTGGATAGAAAGACAAGCCGAAATTAAAAACGCTACTTGGAAAAGGAACTATCTGTTCCACAGCAAAAATGAATTATGCTTCCATCTGACAGAGAGAAAAGCATTCACGATTGGGGCATTAAAGTGTACATAGATTTAGGACCTCTCAGTGCTGACGGGAGCGCCCAGGGGACAGCGAGAGCCGGGCCCGGTGGGGCACCGAGAGCCGCCAGGACCTGCCGGCGGAGCCCCCGGCCGCTCTATTTTTACTACGGTATGTTTTGCATTCAGACTTTCCACTGCAGGCGGCCCGGGTCAGGGGATCCGCTCTGCCGGGGGAATCTGACAGGTCAGCTCAGCCAGAGTTATTTATAGAGGGCGGGGGACTGAGGAAAAGGATGTGATCGGCATCGTATTCTTCTGCCGCGGGGCTGCGGACTGGGAGAGGCATCCAGGAGCAGCCCCCGCTTCGTCCTCAGCACAGCCGGGCAAGGCGGCCGTGGTGGGGGAGCCCCAGCCCGCTGGACACGGGGACAGCCCGCTGGATACGGGGGCTGCTTCCACGAGAGCCAAAGGGACAAAGCCCAGGCGCTCTTCCACCCCTCTTTTCCCCCACTTTAACTCATGCAGCCTCTCGGGGAGCGAGGGCACACCCCACGTACGTGCTGGTGCCCGCAGTTACAGGCCCCAGCAAATGGGGCGGGGGGGAGATGGCTCTTGTGCCCAGGCACCCAGACTGAGGGTCAGGACAATTCTAGGTGAAACTGCACACGCTCACAAGACAACTGACTGCAGAGGGCCAAGAGAACTAAATATTCAGAGGCAATGAGAATAGTCAGGCTGGAGCTAACTGGATACTGTCTTCAGTCACTGTTCTGAGTGTGAAGACCTTTACAAGGAGGATTTAAGCTTTCTTTGTCCTACTATGACAACCCATCACTTCACAGTGGTTTATCACCCACCCTTCTCTCCTGGCACAGAAGAACTGTATGTACCCAGCCTGCCACTTATGAGATCCATTTCTTTTTGGTAGGGAAAGAAACTGGGACAGAATACAATCATCAGTATTTCAAACTGTAATCGGACTGCCCCCTCAAGCCCTGCTGCTTACTTAGCTGCTTCATCCTGAAGGCATTTAAGTATCAGGAGGTGTTTGGCAGACACATTTGGAAGGGCCTAAGCTGCATGTGCAAGTCTAAAACCGCCCCGCTGCAAGTGGCCTGACATCCGCCCCTGCCAAACCCTGGCTGGCATTCAGAAACAAGACATTCCTCTGGCCTTGTAAGCACTTGCTGAGGATACCTGACACGCTGACAGGATTCAGACTCTTCCCACAAAATGTAGCTATAGCCACCATCTTTTAAAACCTGACCACACTTGGAGATAGTGCCACTGTATGTAACTGCCAAACAGCATGACCTGTTCAGCCTGAAAGCTGATGACCTGGTACCCAGGGCCTCCTGGTCCAGGTGGAGTCAAAGCCACAGAACCTCTTAAGGAAGTGCCAGTAGCGCTTATATTATGTCTCCCGGATTGGGATGACCTGAATCTACCGGCCCTCAGCACGGCAAGGATTCACAGAGCTCAAACAGCCCCTTAGCCACACTGATTGAAGTGCTGTCTTCCTGCTTGTGCACAAAGAGTTTGTTTATGGTTCAGCATTTGTTGGTTAGAGCAGCTGAGTAGGAGCCACTGGATTTCTTTGCCAGATACAACCATCCCAACATTCCCTTGCCTGTTCCACCTTCTCTTGAAAGGATCATTCTCCTTCTGACAAATGAGATTTCTGTCTAGGTGCTTATCCACCTCAGCCTCTGCACACACTCCTTGTCTGGCTATGCGAGTAATGACAAGAAATTATGTGTCTGGCAATACATGGACTTAATATAATGGCAGGACAGTAATGTTCCTCAAGGGAGCTGAGTGCTAAGACCTAAACATGTATCAGCTTAGCAGGAAAAGAAAAAAGAAAAAAAAAAGGGCAACTCCTACATTCGAGTAAACCCACATTTTAAAATAATTACTGGCACTGTTAACAGTCCTGGCTTCCACTTGTATCTGCAGACATCATCTAATACGTAATTAACAGCCAAACAATAATAGAGATATATTAAATTGCCCTGTGCCCATTTTATGGAACACCTCCAATAATGACACATTTCAAACCATCTACATACAATACTTTTAATTCACCAGACACTCAAGTTACCTACATACAGTCAAGTGCCAGCTAAGACTTGTGGAAAGGAAGTGAATGTTTTCTTTGGTATTTTATAGTTCCAGCTCCAAAAGACTCAGGAAAAAGAGTATTTTGTCCTGATGGCCTCATGAGATACTAAGAGCACAAGCAAACTCCTCTAATATGGGAAAGTGCACTGTGCTGCCTGGCTCACCACCATGAAAGCCTTCTCAGGAAAATGAGTGCTGGTGGCTTCCTTAAAGATGCATGCTGAGTGAGGATTGTATGTGGGCTTGAAGGGCCGGGTTTGTCCTCAGGCAGGAAGGCCCATCTGCCTGTTGGGGGACTCCATAAATGGCCTTTGGAAGAGGGAGAAAAGTCATGAACACTTCATTTCTAAAAGTCATGAACATTTCATTTCTAAAAGAGCTTTGAACACTGTTTAGGATTCCCTTGTTCACCTGGAGGAGCCCCCATCTTTCTACAGAACCTTGATGTCCAAAGATGCTCTGAGGATGCCACCAACTTCTACAGGGATACAGGCAGAGCATTTCTCTAATTTCTTGTATTAGTACTTTTTAGTTGCTTGGATTATCTCAGTGACATATTAACTCATCTCGGTGCCACAGTACCCAAGAAGCTTATAACAGAGACCTCCAACTAGAGCATCCTTTACAAAAACAAACTAAAGAATTTAGTCCTGCTGACTGGTCCATCTTTTAGGAAAACAGGAAGGGTGTACGTAGCCATATGGAAAAATCCATTACCATACTCTTACTGCTGAAAGCCAAAACGTCCCAAGAGATCCCATGAATGCATTAAAAGCTCTAGATATTTGATTTCACTTCAGTTTCACCATCTCAAACAGACTACTAGTAATTTAAGTTAATTAATTAATTAATCGCCTGTCATGAAATGCATCCAAGGATTCTGCATTTTAAATGAAGTGGAGCAATGATACTACTAAAGTATACTGTTGTGTTTATAAACTTGCGAAACCCGCAGCTGTGCCGTTTCGGTGGCGACAGTCGGTGCGACAGCGCGAGAAGCTCCGTCGCCCTCTCCGCAAGTGCCACGCATCAAGCTCAGCACTCCTGCGCGGCCCTCGCCGGTCCCTCCCGGCGGCGCGGGAGGGAGAGGGCAGCCGGTCCCTCTCTGAGGACGCTCCCTCTCGCCCCTTTGACAGCGCCACCCGCTCTGGGGACCCTGGGGCGCCACCTGCACCCCGGCTCCCGGAGGGAAGGGCAGGCTGGGGGGACCGACCCTGCAAGTTCACACAAACGCGGCAGCCACCTTCCGCAAGTTCCCTCTCGCCCCCTTTATGCAGCCTCTCCCATAAGGGCAAACCCCCTCATCCCTCCTCCCAGGTGTGTGCTGGAAGACTGCCCGCACCCGCGCTATTCCCTTCGGACCCTTGCAACCACGCAGGCGTGCTGGCTCTGCCTGGAAGGATCAACTGCCCCCTCTGTGACCCTGTGCGGGATAACCTCCTCCCGTGGGTGGTGGCGGCCAGCAGTACCATCCCGCCGGACAGCCGTGGGAGGGGGTGGGGATCTCTCCACCAGACCCCAAGGGTAAAGCCACCTCTAGCTGATGCCGGGGGGCATCTACCGCGCCAGGGTCACGGTGCATCGGCTCCCCGGGGACCCGGGCGCCGATGGAGCTGCCATGACAGCCCTGCCAGAGGTTAAGCCCAAACTTTGCCCCTGCAAATCCTGGCCGGACCTGTTGTCGTAGGGTTCGGCCAACTCCTCCCCGCTCCTTCCAGCGGCAGGGCATTTAACGGCCACAGCAGCCCCGCTGATCTTCCGCGCTGACTTGGTGAGAAAACCCGGGCCAGGGCGCTGCTTGGCTCTCCCTGAGACGCCAACAACGAGCGCTTGTTGGCTGTGGCTCACCTGCATCCCGAACCTCTGAACGCGGCCGTCCCCGGCACGTCCCCGCAAGTTTCGACACTGGAGGGCTCCGGGACGGCCCCATCGCGGCAGGTTGGGCGCGGGCGGTCACTTGTCCCCGGCCGCCCCCCAGGCAGCGCCTCCGGGGGACACGGCCCCTTCCCTGCCTGCGACCCACGGGTCCGCTCTCTCTACAACAGCTCGGCGGGCTCGGAGAGGGGGTTGCCCCTTCTCCGCTTGTCCGAGCAACCTGCCGCTCAGCCCCGCGGCGGCACTGCAGGCTGTGCGCCGCGTTCGGGAGCTGCCCGCCGGGCCGGCGGCGGCCGGGGGTGTCCCCTGAGCGGGCTGCCCCCGCCCGCAGCCCGGGAGTCGCCGAGCGGCGGAGTCAGCCGCCCTCCCAATCCCCCGGCCCGCGGTTCCCAGGCGGTCCCCGGCGCGGAGGGGAGCGCCCTGAGGTTCGCCTTACCCGGCTGGCAGAGAGAACCTGCCGGTAGCGCTCCTCCTCCGCAGGCAGGGCAGGGAACTGTTGCGTGGAGAGCATGCTCTGGCTGCTGCTGGCCCCTCTCCACTTTGGCCGCCCCCTCACCCGTCTCTACACCTCGGTCTCTGACGAGCCGCGTCCACCCGCTTCCCGCATAGACACACTTGCGGGGAGGGCTCCGCATTTTGTCTGCTCTGCAGACTCCCCCTCCCCGCTTCTCCACCCAATAATAATAAACCTCCGCGAGAAAGAGCCACATCCCCACCCCTTTCGCACACAAGGCTCTACCCCTTGGGGACAAGCTGAGAGACAGCCCACTTGCTAATTTCGCCCTAAAGCCGACCCCCAGGGAGAGCAGATGAAGCGGGCACAGCCTTTGCGGGCGCCCCCCCTCCCCCTATATCCCCCGGTTAAGGGACGCCCCACCACGCTGCGAAGGGCTTCAGGTGGCAAAACAAGCGTGAGTCAGAGACGATGTGAGGGGCAAGAACCCGCGGAGCTCGCCCCTCGCACCCCTTACCTTGGCTCGCCGGGGCTCCGCCGCGCCCTGGCCCCCGGGCCGCCCGGACGCGCACTTGCGGCTGAAGCGATCCGAAGCCAGCCCAGCGCATGGACCTGCAAGCGCTCTCGGCCGGCCGAGTCGAAGCGCAGAGTTCAGACGGGAGGTTGGCAAGCCTGGGCCAGACTCCCGGGTCCCTTCATTCATCCGCGGTACTCGGACGGACTTCCCTGGGCGCCAGAGGACGCGCCTGCCTTCTGGATGCGCTTTATTGTTTTATGTTCAGGCAAAGACAATTCTTTCAGTCCAGGTACGGAGAGTTTCGCGCCTGCAGGGGCTGCAACGCTTCCCTCTGTAGCACAGAGGCTGGCCGGTCGCAGCCCAGCCTCTAAGTCTCCAAAGAGAGCTGAAAGCGGCGCTGGCACCGCAGCAGCAGAGGGGAACGAGCTCCGGCAGGAGGAAGCTCTCCCGGAGCCAACCACAGGTTTCTCCAGCTCCTTCCCCGCAGGAAGGCTCCGGGCGCAGCCCCCTGGCGCCAAGCCTGCCGTGCCCCGTCCCTCCGCTGCGAGGAAGCGCTGCGCGGGAGGACGGCGGCGACCCGACCACGTTACCCCTTGTCCCCGAGCCGGTCCCGGCCCTGACCGGTCTCAACGATCCGGAGCTGGAGGAATGCCCTGGCTGCTGCCTATCTGTAGAAGCAAAATTCGCAGGCCAAGAGACAAGTGCCGCCTGAAGCTGCAAATGACAGAGCAAATGGCCCATCCCCATGAGATACCAGCTTTTAAGACCTGCATTCGATGTATCTGTCCCCTTGCCCTGTACCTGCATTCAAAGATGTCAAGTATGACTGAAGCCCCCGTCTGTGCACACAACGGAGCTCACCAGCACTATCCAAGAATGATAAAGTCAACAGGACAAAGGCAAAGCAAGGAGTACAAAATGGGCAGAAGCGGGTCCTGCCAAAATAGAAACAGTTCAGGACCCTTCCAAGAGTCACAGAAAGATGTCACTGGCACCGCAGCTGGGTTCTGAGATGACATTTGTAATCCAGAAAGGGTTCCAGTTTTTACTGTGCATGATTTAGTGCTTCTGAAACGCTATCATTCAAAATGTGAATCAGAAAACACACAAGAAAAGGTGAACAACCACCTCTCCATGAATATGGCTTCCAGCCCTGTCACCATTCTTGACAATCAGTGAGGGTGATACCCCTCATAACAGTATTTATATTTGTAAATATAAACACATATTATATATGCTTATATACAAATAATAAATAAGATCAACATTTCTTAGATTTTTTTCCCCAGTTTCCTTTCCAGATGTCTGTATTTCCAAACTTCAGATTTATGCCCTGTTACTTTGTCTGCGAACTTTGTGGTGCAGACAGGGTTCTCTGTGCTTTTGGAGTGCCAATGTACTTAAGAGGCTCCTGCTCATGGTAATTCAGTGCTGCACTTTTTACCCAACCAACCAAACATCTCTCCAAACCAACCTCCAACATCTGGAGGAAAATAGTGGTGTTCATTTTAAAACAATTGCTCAAAAAATAGGAAAAGCATGGAAAGAGAGAGAAACAAGACCATTTATGCAAAATATTGCTTAATGTAAAAAAGCAAGTATTTTGTGCTGTAATGCAGGAATCAGACCACAATTTGTGATTCATTGCAGAGATTGGGTAGCCCTGTCAAAAATTCTAATAACAATAAATGAAAACTTGTATCTAAGAGGAGCAGTACATGGTTCAGACTGCAAAGCCAGCTTGGCCTTGGCTGAGGATGGCTTCTCTTCAGCTGTAGAACCGTGAATTCCAAACCCCAAGCCAATCTTGACTCCTAATCTCATACTAATTTCCTCCAATAGGAGAGCCACTGAAATTGGAGTTTCACAATAAGATCCAGCAGTACATAAAGAAAGCCTGAGTTCTGGTTTTGTTGGTGATTTTATGGAAATCACTGCATGCACAACAATTATTTAGCTTAAATAATACTTGGTTGAATAGAGCCACAGTTCCCTCAGAGTATGACTTATTTCCACACAGCTGCTGATTAGCCTATCTTACACTGAGTTTGATGTATCACAGTTCATATTCATACACTATCCATATCACAGACTTGTTTTCTGGTACCATGGCATACAGACATTTTAATGCAGTGTTCAAATAATTCATTAACCGCTCATGGAAACAAGCATATCTCATTATCTTGTAATTAATTTGACTTCATTAGATTTTTTTCCCCAATTTTCATCTTGCATTTCCCTTCCTAGGAAATACAAACCACTACAGGTTCTTCATTTTCTAATTCTCTAGAGCAACTGACTAATTTACTTGAATAAGGGCAGACAGGAATACAAATTGTATTCATGAAGCAAGAAAAGGGAGCAATTTAAATGCTCATATGTAACAGGTGGTAACAGGATGAAACCAAAGCAGAAGAGGGATATCTAAACTAAACGAAAATGAGGACAGGGTCACACATGAACTGTCCAAACAAAAATGCTCCACCCTAAAGCACACATGAGAGAGCAGCTGCCACACACATCAAGCTTCCACTGCCTGGCACTGGAACGCATTTCAGACCGAGCATCTCTGTGCTCTAACCTCACAACACAGAAGCTCATCACTCAGAGAAAGCTGGCACAGAGCAGATATGTCTTGGAGTCTGAACTACTGCTGAGATTACAAACTCAGAGCTCACTGCTTTAAAGCCACAATCAAACATAGATGCTTTTATGAACAAATTTTGGTGCTATCTGCTTAGCAACATTTCCTTCTCTAGTAGTTAAGGTCAGCAGAAATGTCTAATAAATCAGCTGTATTTCTCCCTATGAGGCCAAAAAATTCAGCTACTAAGTCCATTCCCACTTGTTTTATCTTAATCGACTTCCCCAACCCACTCTCACAATTTTGTCAGAGCAGTAACATGAAGGAACACAATTACATAATTCCAGCATTAATGTGAGCAGTAAGAATTATCACTGCCAGAGAAGGGGACAAAAAGCATACTTAAAACTTGGGCTGCAGTATGTCAGTCATCATTACCCGGGAAGTTTGCTGCTTCAATACACCAGTCCTTGAGAACAAACAATTTTTCAAGTTGTTTTTGATACATTTATTGTCTGACTTGGTTTTTACATTAAATTAACACACACAATGGATTTGAGATTGTTACAGGGAACAAACCTGCCCTAGGAGTTTCCAATCCCAAACATACCAACAAGCTGTGAGAACCTTGGCTCAGTGGAAGGATGAATTCTCACCAGAATGCATCTAGAATCAAGAAAAGCCCAAAGTTTTTGTTTTACACACAGCTAAATATTCTTCATGTTAAGTCATCACCAGGCTTCTCTTGCTATAATTTCCCTTCAACAGCAGCTCAGATTATATAATTTGTTTTAACGTATACCTACCAATATGCATTTTTTAAGCTGTTAACATTCAAAATATTTGCTCATTATATTATGTAACAGTACATTACATATAAATTGCTAACAAATCCTACCTTCAGTTCAATATTTCTTTTCTAGAATTACCATCTTTCATTAATATTGAATAAAAGGTGATTTTACCTGTACCTTTTACTTCAAAGGTTGTTGACAACATGCAGCTCCAACCAAAGAAAGGCAAAATATTAACTATAAAAATACTTTAAAGAAACAAACAAAAATCTAGTGATTTATTAAACTGCAGATTGCTCAAACTCCCACACTTTTTTTATGCCAAGAAATAAATATCTGGTTCAGCAGGCAGACCAACTGAGTGCAAATGACTCAGATGGTTGGATACAATATACAGAACTATTTTGAATAAAATTTCAAAAATAGGTATGTCTTGCATATGCAAGGTTCAGAAGAGATACAAATCCTTTAAAAAAGGGGATATGCCCACTCACACATACTTTTCTATGAACAGAATGAATTTTTATAATAAGAAAGCATGGCAATCTTTTATGAAGATGATCAATGAAAAGCCTTTTCCTCTCCAGTATTTCACACAAAGACTACAAATATGCAGAAAAGAATACTAAGAACTCCTTCAAACATATAGCAAGTGTAGCTAATTTTTATAACTCTCTAGAGAGAGGTTTCTTCTCTTTGCTGTAGAAGCAAGGATAAACTTTCCATTTTACTTGTTTTAAAGAAAAAGCTAGCAGTAAATAGAAAAATTAGTTGCAGTCATGCAAGATAAAAGCTGTTTCCACAATGTTTTCATTCATGTTGACTTCCATATTTCAGCCAGAAAGGTATCTTTTCGTACTTTTGGATAACCCATCACATTTTACTTCATCTGAACAAAAATATCTCTCCTTTTCCTCTTAGTGACAGAAGAGTTACTGGCATATGCAGTCAACCAACAGCATCACCTCACTCTGTTAAAGAAAACACACTTCTATCTAGAATTATCTTCCAGCATTAATATGATAGAAAAAAGTTAAAGCAACAACATGAAAAATTAATTATTTCTTATACTAGAAAATAAGAGAATTCAATGGAGATGCAACTTTGCATAGTGTAATTTTAATTAAATCTACAACTTTAAATACTAATGGTCTGACACATAACTAATATGCATCTCTAAAATGTCAATTAAAAAAAAGTACTATAAAATAGCATCAATCCATGCGAAATACTGTCAAGTTTTCCCTACCTCTCTCCTCATTCACCAAACTTCTGTGAAAAATTGAAAAAAACCTGATTTTCTCCCTGTTTTCTTAATCCATGCAATCAAAAGCTTCCGTCTTTTTGCAACTTTTCTATTTTATTTTCCTGCTCCTGAATCAGAATTACAATTGGATATCTGTTCAAATTAACACTGGGTCCCTTTACAAGTAAGTCAAAATCAACCAGAAGAGCTTTCAAGAAAACTACAATATTTTCTACTAACTCATACAAATGGTCCCACTGCCTTTGCAGGATTTGTGATGAAATTATATGCCCAAATTACAAGGGCACACTACTAATACCCTTTGGCTTTGCACCCCATTTTTTGCAGCAGCTTGTAATCACTTTGCAATGTTCAAGTATCAGCAAAAAATGTCTAGCAGAGGTTTAAAAATTCAGTTTTCTGATTTCCCTATTCCCAAATTTAACTTGCAGTCTCTCAGCTGAGACTACATAGCTTCTCTGACAATCCTGAAGCCAGATGAAAACCTTCCAGTTCTACCAACCAATACTGATAACCTAAAGCAAGGTATTCAAAACTGTCCGTAAAAAAATATTTAAACATTTAGAAGTTTAGCTAGATAGTTTAAATGCGACTATCAAGCACCATCCAGATGGCTTCAGAGCAACATATAACTGTATTGGTACACTATCCAATTACACTTTTGCACCCATATGCAAATATCAAACTCTAACATTTATCCCTACAAATAGTCAGGTGATACTCTTTAAGTTTAATTTCAAATTGGTTTTCTGCTGCTGGCAATTAGGGCAACAGTAAGAATGCACCCCTGTACCCTGAAACTACTTCACATCCATGTTCAGCATGTGTATCTGTCCACTAAAGGAACTTTTCAGTCACTTCAATTTCGAGGAAAGGGGTGGAGTGAAAGAACGAAAAAGCAAACCCCCCAGTTTGGGGGGGGAGGGGTACTGTATTGTTTGTGATATAGCTGAATTGAAAGACAGTTCACATTTCCTTTCTCTGAACAAAGCTCTGAACAAGGCCCCAGAATATCCAAGTGATCCAAGGTTTCCTTTATTACTTGTCATAATTAAAACTGAAGCACAGAAATAATTGTGTGATACAACATAAAGATTAGCATACGAACACTAACCTTCAATAAACCACAAAGCTGATTTTACAGGAAACGTATATTCAATAAAGCATTTTATACTAAGCTATTCTTAATATTATGAAATGGAGACAAGGAAAAATAACATTAGTAATACAAGAGATGTTAACAAATCTCAGTCAAACTATCAGCACTTCAGTGTAGACCAGAATATACTATTACTTTCAGTGTCTGAGTTCAGTTTTGTGCTGTGTATGTAATAACACAAAAGGTGACATTTCTTCCCTCTGCATTTTCCTTAGCAAATAGTATACATACATAATCTATTCATATTAAATTCTGTTACACATGGACTAACATTCTAGGAATAATAGCTACCTAAAGCCCAACTGAGGTATATTAAATATTGAGTTGTTTTCAGTCATTGTAGACCATGAGCCATGCAACCATCACAACAGCAACTCCGAACACTGGCAGCATAATGAGGTTCTTGTACTTTTGCCATGATGATTGTTCAACTTCTACCTCATCCTTTCTTCTCTTATTCTTTCTTCGCCCTTTTAATCTGTTTTCAAAAGCTTCCAGTTCAGCCTAAATAAAGAGAACCACAAGTAGTTGACAACTGCGTCAGAATTTAAAACAAGGAAATGTGAAGATTTTTAAGCAACATTCCCAAATAACATTTAGTAAAAGTAACTGTCAGCCAATGGAAGCTGCACATCTCAGAGATGAGATGGTAGCACTACATCCCACAGGTACAAAGCACTTTGCTTTCAAGTATTAAACCATTGTTTAGTTTCTTATAAAAAACATTGCCAAAAATGCAGCCAACTGAAGTTTTACATGCTCAGTTTTTCAACTCAGGCTGAATATATTAAGCTAAAATAAGATTTTTATTTCCATTAAATATGTTAAAAATACATTTTTTCCTACTAAAAAACACACTTGCATTTAAGCTATTTTACTAACTTATATAAGAGCATAGACTGGTATCTTCAAAGACCTCCCCTTAGTAATAAAGATGCACTCTGCCAAAAATAAATTAATAAAAACATAAATAACTAAAAATCTATCCTATTTCCCTCGATTATTTATATTTGCATGCTCACTAAATTTTAGATTAATTGCTATAATCTTAGATACGCACAAAAATATTCCATTTGATAAGTGTTATAACTTAATGCTTAACCACTCATGTGACTGTAGGAGGTATATAATGTCCTTGAATAAGAAGCACGTGCCCATAGGCCCAAAAATGGAGCAAAGCAACTACAAAAGTAAGAATGCCAGGCTTGCAACAACGAATCGCAGTTTCAGGGGCCAGCCTGGAATAAACAAGAGAATCCTCTGATCCCTGTTCCTCATCCCCTTCCGCATTTTTTTAAAAGGGCATCAAGAGGATACAGACAAAACTCATTTGAGGGTACAAAGCTGAAATAAAACTGGAACTAGGCAGACTAGAATAAAGAGTGAAGACTAGGATGAGGCTCCAATGAGAAGCCACCTAATCTCTAGGAAAATTAGAAAAGACCTGAGACAGACTAAAATTAGAAAAGGTCTGACAATTGCCTGGATTTTTGGTCAAGCTGTCAGCTACTAGAGAAAACATGGGACAAGGAACTAGGGAGCAGAGAAACCAGATGGAGTGAAAGGGAAAACTGATGGGAGTAGCAGAGCGCAGCAAGCTGGGACTGGCTGGGCAAAAGGCACAAGACTGAGCTGAAGCAGAGGAATCATGGACAGTGAACGGAGACAAAGCCTGGCCATGAGAGGAAATAAATCTACATGACTACTGCTGCAGTGCTGCCAGGAAGAGAGACTAAGACAATACAGTAGGTGCATTTAAGAAACGAGAATAAGACTGTTTTGGGAAATGGACAGAGTAGTAATTCAGTAAATAAAATTTTCCCTCAGAACGCAAGGTTGCCTGATGTCTGGTCTTCCTCCACTGACAGCAAGTATTTGTCAGATTTTCACAAAGCAGCTCTTCCCTTCCTGTGCCAGATACTACTGTTAGCAGGAGAAAGGGACCTATTTTGATATCTATTCCTTTGTATCTAATAAAGGCAGAAATTGTTGGCACTTCTCTGATGATATGGGAGAAGAGTTCAGACAAAGTCACACAGCTTATTTGAAACAAGATTACTCTCAACTAGCTAATCCTCCCTTAAAAAAGAAAAGTATTTTAACGAAACAGGGTTTCAAAATCCAAAATCTGGAGGCAAGGGCAGAGTTTTTAGGGGTTTATGGACTACATGGCAGTATTTCATTTTAGACAGACACTAAGTAAAATTTGAGGCTTCTACAGTTATTATACACCTGTGATCTGTACATTTTAAAAGCAGAAAACTCCATGAATTGGAATAATCTGAATTAAAATATAGGGCTCAAACAAAATGTAATAGCTATTGAATTGCTTTCCTAGTGAACTATGTAAAAATTTGTCTAAAAATAAATATATAATAAAAAAAACCAAAACACATACTGAAAAAAGATTTGTAGGCACAGAATACAAGAGAGAAGCTATCACTATCCTTGAAAAGCTACCTACAGATTTTGTGTAACTGTCACATTCCTGAAGCGTCACCTTAAATGACCTCTGAAGTAATGGTTGTGCCCAGTCTTCAACAACCTTAACTTTTCAAGCTAAACAAGCCTAGGGTTTTTATTTAGATAAGAACCTAACTTCCTTGTATATAAACATATTAAAAGTAAAATGAAATTTATTTATTTAAACTGAATACTCAAAACATCTCGTTCAGTGTTGCTCAGGCACTGGATTTTGTTCTTTCATGTGTTATTCACTATATTCTTCCTGCACTGAAAGGAGTAGCATTCCTATGGGAAAATGTAGCTAAATAAATGCAAGTAACAGCGACTATACAGTCACTAAGTGTATTTTCTGAAAGTGAGGATATATTTTTATTAATAGGGATGGGGAACGCTTGACTTTTTAACTTCTACGGATCTGTTAAAATTTTTTCTTTGTACAAAAAAAAAGGAAACTAAATCTTTCATACAACTGAATAGATTACACTTCAGGTTCAAAACCTGAACTTGCAGTACTGAAACTCTAAACAGCTTGAAAATTTAACCAAATATTTTACAATGGAGAGGGACAGAGAGAGCTTGGTCCGAGTTGTTAAATAATCAAAGCACTGATCTTTTTTCCACCTCTAGCAATTGTGAAAACCCTGGCCTCACAGGGTGCCTCTGAATTAGAAGCAGAGGGAAAGTTTGGCTGCTAGGGCCATGACAAGAAGCCTCGCCAAGCTGTCTCTTCCACTAAGAAACAAGTGATTCCATCTGTAAATGGTATTTGCTATATTTGGTAGCAACTTTTGCTAATAACAAAATATAAATGTACAGACTTACTAGAGCATTAATTTGTATAAAAAACATTTAATGAAGTTTTAATCAAAATAGGTTTAAGAAACTGTGACTAATAGATGAACAGTCTCTATAAAAATGTGCTAATGACATGGAGGAAGTCGGTACAAGAAGCAAGCTTTTGTCAGAAGGCAGTATACTCAAAAATATACTCTTAATGTGACTCAACACCCTACAATAGTGATGTCCTCCAATTTCCATCAACAGATGGCAGATCATGAGTTCAAACGGGACGGGAACCAGTGTTACATAAAAAGGCTGCAGTAGATGAGGTTAGTACTCGTGTGCAGTTCTAGAGCCTATTTATTAGTTACAGCTGTCCCTTTTTTTTACAATTTGTTTTGTTTCTTTTACTGGTTTTGTCCTACTGCTTCCTAATGCACTAATATAACTAGCAACTCTTTAATTAACCTTTTAATAGGGTCCATTATATATAGGCGAAGTTTTCTATCCCTGAAGTCACATCCATCACAAAACACATTTGCAGGAGCAGTTGCCATATATTGCATAGAGTTACTACTGTTTGGCTGGAACTATGAGACTTCAGAGAATGTACGAGTAGAAAGCAATGGTGGTGTGACTGCAGAGAGAAACAACCACTGCTGAAGAATCCAGCCAAAATCCAGCACACTATGTTGGTGGAGTGAATCTGCTACTGTTTCAGAGACGCCTCGCTACTGAGACTTTCCTAGAGGGACTATAAGTGATTTTGAGTAGAAATCATTAGCAATTGGGCAGGATGCCTTCTGGAATGCATGAAAACACTCAGTGCAAGACAAACATCAGCAACTTTGGCTTTCTAGCTCTAGAACTGTGTGTTCTTTACATGTTTAAATGCCCATTAGCACACTTCAGTATTTAGCTTGCAGAACCAACACCTACAGATTTCCTCTACCCAACATATTTCAGACATCTGTACACAAGTTACACTTCCTGACCTATATGCCAGAAGTAACATTTCCAGGGTCAGCCCAGAGAGCAAGAAGAATTAGATGAACTGTCTATGAGTTATATGAGGGAATATGTGCTCAATACTGCAGACAGCTGAGATATGAATGCTGCAATAAACATTGCAGGATGATCACAAAACAGTGCCCGGTGCACTGGACAACAGACACATAACCATGCTTTTCCTGAAGGATGAGAAGACAGGGCTCCCCTATGACAAACAAAAACAGGCCTTGCCAGAGCACTGTAGATGTAACACTTCCATTAATTACTTAGAGAACTTACAAAGTGTGTATAACATAAGTCGTGATCCACAGAGAAACTGTCTATCCTAATGAGACTCAGGAAAGAGAACAAGTCAATCAGCTCTGTAAGCCTCCCTTGCTCCCTTCCCCGTCAAGCAGGGAGTAAGCCACTGATCCCTGATAAAAACAGAGTGTGACATGCAGGTGAAAACACAAGTGTAAGCTAAATACATAGATGCTGTGATAATTGAGTAAAAGGAGTCAGAAAGCACACATTGGATTTGAAATATGATTTAGTGTCAAATGCTCACTCAGGCATAGGCACACATGCATGAACTGGCTGGAAGGCAGGCAGACTCCAGATGACAAATCTCTGACCTAGCCATCACCACCAACTGAGCTTAGAATGTTTGCCTGAATATGATTACTATCAGCACCTCCAGGCAGCTGGTACAGCAGCTTTGTGGATTACAGTGCCAACCACACACCCCCACCACCACCAGCAATTACAGTAAATACACATTTCCCCCCACCCCAGAGACCTTGAAGGACAAAGACTCATCTAGCTGTCCTTGTTCTTTCACGATGGGAGGGGGAAGGGGAGCTTCACTCAATATTTAAATCTTGCAGAAGCTATTCAGTATTCTGTGGTGTTTATGCTGTATAAAGCATTTGATTAGAATAAAGCATACTTAGTATTTTAAAAATAAATTACATTATATAAAGTTATAGCAATACAAGGTTACCATTTTGCACAAAATTATGAAAATTGTTTGGGAAAATGTGGCCTCTTAACCATTGTAAATAATTTACAGCACACAGAGTATGGTAACAGCTGACAGGAATGACTGTGCATATCACATTAAAAACTATACGTCTTTAATTGCATGTAAATTACATTATTTACTAAGAGGAAGAAGATGAGGAGGACGTGGATGAGGAAGAAGAAAGGTTAATACCTGTTGTCTTCGCTTCTCCTCTTCAAGAGCAGCTTTGGCTTCTGCTTCTTTTATCTGTCCAGACATACAAAGTTATAATAAACTGTTGTAAACAGCAGCTAAACCTATTTTCGTAAAGAGTCATAATCACTCCTATAGAATAGTTCTCAGCAAAAGTATGCAAACTTTCCATCATATGAGCTCCACCATCCAAAAGTCACATGGAAAGAAGTCATGGGAGTTACAATTGCTAATCCTATAGAAATATTTTGCAGTGTTCAAAAAAGCAAATTAAATGCTAGAAAGTATTAAGAAAAAAATGGTGCAGAAAAAATTGTCAATATGTAAACATGCCACATACTTGAATCATACCTGAATCTTGAATCATTTTGGTCCTACAATAACAAATAAATATGACACCTGAACATATACAGAAGACAACAGGATGGAGTGGCTTCTATCTGAAGAGACCCATAACTAGGATTCATCAGGTGAATAAAAGGACACCACATCCTGAAGAGTGTGTAGATGCCAAATAGGGATAAAACATCAGTAATTATTTTTCATAATGCAAAGGCATAAAATGAATTTACCAGAAGGTTGGCTCACAACAGAGGAAAGTATTTTACTCCCACAGAGTATTTGGCTAAATCTAGAATTTCAGTGCTACAGGACATTTGTAGATGCCAAAAGTTTATGTCAATTGAAAAACAACCAGGCATGCTAATAGGAGATAAATCCAACAAAGGCCATTAGACAGAAAGACACCATCTCACCCTCTTAAGTTCCCACAGTCAGTTATTACTAAGTAATAGTAGTAACAGAAAGAGTACATGGGGTAAGTTTATGTATCTCCCTTTTTTAATACATTTTTGGGCTTTGAGCATTGCAGTCACCGAATCACTGCCTTAGAAAAGTTAGCTGTAAAAACCTATTAATAACTTGAAACTAAAAAATCTTGATCCTAGTAGCTGGATGATTTGCATACTAACAATGAAAATGGTTTACTAAATACTGCTTGCACAGGTAGAACTGGTTACAAATAATTTCCAATTCAAGAGCTTTTAATGACTAAGGAGAAAGCACACTAGCTCATGTTTTAGCACACTGTAGCTCAAACAGCAGCCACTGAGGGCAGGGTCAAAAGCACGGTCCTATTTGCAGGTTTTCAAACAAATTTTTAAATTACTAAACCTTGTATCAAATAAAAGCACTGTTGATAATTTCATTAATCTAGATACAATTGGCAGAGTCTCTTTAGAAATGTGTGTAAAGGACCATGCACATCTGAAATCTGAAAGTCTAATGTGCAAAAAACTACACAATGAGCCCCCTCGTTTTTCACTCCCATCTAATGGCAAAACTTCAGCTACAAAAGAAAAAGTGACCTTCAAATATGGAAAAGAGCAATAGAAAAGCTTCTTTTTACACTGGTGTGGTCATATTTGTATAAGACACATAGGTATAATGTACACAGATAAAGGAAACCTTAACTAGTATAATCACAGCATGGGAAAACATTTCTAGAACTATTTCTTTAATAAAATGTACAGTAAAAGACACATTCAATTCCTAGGCACCTAGTGAGTAAGAAGTCACTAGGTGCCAGACATGAGAAGTTTTATTAAGAATTAATGCACTTTGGTTTTGGAAATTAATGGCTGTTTTGCAAACGTGAAAACTAGTTTATCTTTGTAAATGTCTGCAGTTTTCAACCATTTTTTTTCCAGTTTGGATACATTAAACAGTAATAGACATAAATAAACTACTTTCATCAAGTGTCTATAATAGGGCACCATTCTAGTATGTCATTTGCATAATAAGTCAACACAGGCTGCAAAAGGTGCCCAAAAAGAATTTAAATAAAACTTCATTGCTTTATACAAAAACCCCAGAACAAGTAAACCCACATTCTTCTGTGAGGAAGGTACACATAGCTAGGTTATGACATCCAGTATGTCTGTGGCATTGCTTACAGGAGAAACTTGCAGCCATTTGCTCATTGCATTGGACCATTTTTCCCTGTGGATTAAAACATCGGGGCAAGAAATTCGTAGTAGTATCTGCTACAGTCAAACAGCACTGACACTGCACCACACTGAGACATGCCGCTGGATCTCAGCTCATGCACTCTTATTGTGAGTTCACCCTGCTTTAGGGAAGGACTCCATATCCTATGAACTTATCTTCGCAGTCTTACTGGAACTGTTTGCTATGGCTGGGATTTTATAAAGGCATATCCCAAGAGTTTTAGCATTCAACCTGCTTGCAAAGTTGCAGGATGTGGTCAGTGTGGTACTTGTTAGAACTTGTCAATCAATACAGAAAATCTGAGCAGAAGTTGACTCGTCAGCTTTACCCACTGAGTTCTTGGGTTGTGTATCTATCATGTCTAATACTTACCTGATAAAACCCAAGCAAGTTATGCATCAATTCTTTCTGTTTATGTTTTTATAAAAGGTTTATAAGAGCAAGGATCATATCCTGTCTCTCTGTGACAGCACATAGCAAATTCTTTACTTCATAAAACAGCTGGGAACTAGGGAGAAGTCACGTTTACAGCAGCCTAAGTAGCATTCTGCAGTTGCTGGAAATTCTCAATTCTTCCAGTATAGGATAACTAGTACCACGCAGCAGGATTATACTCCACATTGGACAAGCTGAGCAACTGATGGCTGCAAAACCTTCATTGGAAAGACAGATCTTACAATGCCCTGTGAAGCAGCCTGACTCTAATCTTATAGCTCTAATGACTATTTTATCATCACTGATCATCACTTGCTCTCAGTGAAAGAGGAAAGAATTAGTTCCAATCAATTTAAATGAAAAAAAAAGGAAAATAACATACTACTGTTTTAAAATAGTATTTGAGTTAATTAACACCATTCATAAACTAAAGTCTGAAAAAATAGCTACTATTCAACAGAACATCCACTTACGCTGCATTTCTGCAGGTACTACCTTGAAAAAATAATGTGTTCTTTTTTCTGCTTTTCTTGAAGCTCTGAGAAGAAATTATAGCTACAATGGATACATTACCTCATATGCTTTCCGCTTCATTTCCTTGCATAAGGCATCGCATTCCAGTGAAACTTGGCCTTCTTGTATCTTGCTGCACTGTACTTCCTGTTAAGTATAATTTGTCTTTTATAATCATTTCACTATATAAGATTTTAGACATCAACTTCTTTAGGAAAATAATAAAACTTTCTTATTTAGTAAAACATTGGTTTTAGATATAAAATAAAGCTAATGACTGAATGTTACTGGAACCGGTAATTATGTATTAAATTGTCCTTTTTTTTTTTTTTCCTTTCTTTCTAATAAGCCAAGCTGAAAGGAAGAACAAATCAATAGTCCAGTTCAATTTTTGTCTTCTTTACTCATGTGTTTGCCTTAGACAAGTAAGATAACCTTCTGAACCTCTGGCAGAAAGAGTTTGCATTCAGAGTCTCAGTAATTTCATATACATTATCTTAACTGGCTCAGATTACAGGACAAAGTCTGGTCATTGTGGGGGGGAAATTAAGTAACTCTCATGCATGCTTTCTCCCCTTCTCCTAGTATTGAAGAAATAAAAAAACCAACAAAGTAGTTATCTGTAAGCAGAGGCTGATCAATTTTAAGCACTTGTTCTGTATATGTCATCTTTTCTCCTGCTGAGCACCCCACCTGCAAGACTTCTAGATGCACAAGACATATTTTGGAGAAGCTGAGGACTTTGGGGAACTGCAACCTGCTGGAAAGCTCAGAAGTTAACTGGGTCCAGAAGAGTAATTTACACAGCTTTTAATTAAGACAGATCATGGGGGTTTTTTTCATAAAGACAGTATTTGTCAAGACTTCACATCAATTTCTGTTGTTCCCCTCATAACAGTGTATAGCTATTATTACTTTTTATTATTACTTTGTCCTTATCTTTGTTAGAAGCTAAGGGTGCTGATGCCTGTACTTGCTTTTAGGTTTGCAGGGAACCTTAATTAATTGCATTAGTTTGGGTTTCACAACATCTGTGCTAATTCCAACTTCTGTAAATTTTCCCAATATCATCAGAAAAATGGAATTTTTATTCTCAAATCACTCCAAGTCATCTGAGTATTCTTCCCACAAAACTACAAAAATTTAAGTGTGCATAAAGATAAAGCTATGGTAAGTCAGGCAGCTAACATATTCTAGAATTAACAAGATTCTATATTCTCCAGTGAATCTTCTGATATAGCAGCCCAGATCTTCAGCTGATGTGAATTGTTACAGCTCTACTGTAGTAACTGGCCCTATTCCAACCTGCAGCATCCACATAATCCATCCATACAAGCCCAGGAACATGGAAAGAATATACATCCTTCAAAAACTGCAACTTATAACTTTACCTTCTTCAGTCTCTTACAGAGACATCGGAGTTTAACCTTCTGGCTGCAGTTAAGAGGACAGCTACCTGAATGGCAAATCTCTTTACATCGATGACCACAGGGCAGCTGTAAAGAACAAAACACAAATAAAACTCCCACATCAATAAATCATTGTAAAATTACCAAGAATCTAGGAATTGGTTTTATTTCGGACATAGCATTTTAACAGAAAACTCACTCAGTTAATCAGTCTTTTAACTTGTGAAATAATTGGTTTTTCTTTTCTTTTTTGGGGGGAGGAAATGTTTGCTTCTTATTTACTGATTTCAGTTCCTGTAGGGTGATTTATCTTTTATTGGCACAGCTTGATTAGAAGACAATTTCTCCTTTCACATGTTTCAAGAACAGTCATTTCCACAGTAATGTATACAACAATCACCCTAGCTATCTCTATGCTGGGGGAATACAAATGGATAAGGTAAAAAAAACCCCTGAAAAGTGTACTGCAGATTAGCTACTTGTAGATTAGACAGAGTAATAAAAGAAAGAGGAAAGAATCAGAAGCAAAAATACTGCAGAAGAAATCTTGTATGCAAGCAGCATCTGAACTATGCAAAAGTCAAATAAAGGTCATCAAAATTCTTATCATGTCCAAAATAATTTCTCAAAATCCTAAATTTCTGCATTTGGCGGATTATCCCATTTCTGCCATCTAAAAGATAAAGACTTTTTTTTTACTGCCAGTGCAATTTTTAACTTACAGAGAAAATATTATCATTCATTTACTGTGTAAGAATTGAGTCACTAATTTAAGTATGCTGACTGATAAGAATGTAGCAATGTTCCTGGCATTATATTAGATAAAATATGTCAAGAAAGTAAAAAAATGTTTTTCATTGTTAAGAACTTAACTAAAAATATCCCCTGCTCATACACATGCCCATAAGAAGTCTTCACAGTAACAATTTTTCATTTTCAATTACACAACCCAATACTGTTAGTAACTGAAGGTGGAATCTCACAGAAGACATCTAAGCAGTTTACTTACAGAGAGCTTTAAATCCCCCAACTACCTAAAACAGCATTAGACAGTATTCTTTATTAAAAGTGAAATTTCACCTCTTCACTGTCACCAAGGCATTAACACAAACTGGAAAATGCTCCAAGACATACAATTTTAAGATACATTTTTCATATTTATTAAAAATTCAAAATGTATACATGCTACATCACTTCATCCACAAGAATGAGAATAGTAAGTAAGTATCAAACCCAGGTGGGTACACTTCGATTAGTAAATCTGGATTCTCAGAAGTCCATTGGAACTGGCACAACATCTGAGCTAGTATCATGAGACACATACCTAAACAGAACGTGCATCTTTCCGACTAAAATTATGGAACACACATACATGTCTTCATGTCCATGACAGACACAAGCTATTATAGATACTACGTCGTTTTGGCTCAGTTTTTTAGTTACTGTTTCAGCATATTTCACACAGGACTAAAAGGAACATTTAAGTAACCATACTCAGTCCTGAAGTCCAGTCCTCCTACAGGCCCCTACCTCCTATATCCTTCCAGGACTGGATGAAAGCTTACTGTGAAAGCAGTCCCTCATCCTGACCCTATTTTACTGTTTCACTAAGGAGAGTGCTCCAGGAGCTCACTAAAAGATGTAAGAGCTTTTTTTGAATTTCCTACATTTGTTCTAGCTAGTCTAAGCCGCACTTCTTATCCTCATATTGAAGTATTTCTGTCTTTTCTTAAATGGCTCTTTATCACCATAGTATTCCCTCAATTGAATTTCAACCATGTTAAATCAATGTTTCTTGAATACATAGCCAGAATTGCATGTAATATTTCAAATGACATCTCAGCAGGACTTTGTACAATGCCTTCATTGCACCTCATTCTTAGTAGAGTACCTTCCCCAAAACATCTTCAGCTCTCATCGCATTTCTCTCCAGCTAATCATGCTGTGAAAATAAGAATGTCTGCTGTTTCCTGGGAGATTTTTATTAGCTTCACATGTATGGTCTTAGTGGGAGTTTTTTTCTCTGTATTTAATAACATGGCCCCAATACATGTGTTCTACAGATGCACTTCCTCAATACTCATACACTGACAACACCCTACAACTTTTAATCAGAAAATGACAATGTTTTTGGTGCCAAGGTCATTACTGAAAACAATGCAAAGTCAAGTGTCAATTCAGTCCTTGGGAAATCTTCCTTATTGTCAATACCTCTTGCTCCAAATTTTTCTTTAGTTTTGTTGTTGTTTTGGGGGAGGGAGTTGGGTGTTTTTTTCAAAAGATAATCAAATACAGTTGTTTCCTTTAGCCACCTTCATGTTTGTATTAACCCTCTCCTGTATCCGAACTAGATATTCACTAAGTAGCATTGACTCACTCACTCTGCTGATGTCTTATGCAGCATATCTCATATATTCATTTTAACTGGAGGGAAAAATATATAAATTGGTCACCTTATCAAAGAAGGAATTTAGTTTTTTCAGGCACAACTGATCATCAGCAAATATTTTTCCCTGAAATCAAAAAATTACTTTGCCTCATTTTGAAAATATGAGGGGAGAAGTTTGTCTAAGCCTTGTATGCCACCAAGGTCAGACTACTACCCAGAACATGGAGTCTAATGGCTGAGTCTCCTTACAAGTGACCACAATCTCTGCAAAACCAATTTGCTACTGCATGAACACCGTGCAGTAGGAGGGCCCGTCTCCTGACTCCCTACACAAGAGCATCATACACAATAACTCCATCTAGTCTCACCTGTAAGTCATCATGCTGGCCAGAACAAGCCATGGCAAGAACTATTACTTCCAGCTTACTCTTCCATAGTAATTCGGCACATTTTCATTAATAGTCTCAAAGCCCAAACAGTCGTGTCCTAACTGATATGTCAGAACTGCAAATTCAAGTCAGCAACCCTCACCTTGACCTCTAAGTGCTACTGCAATAAAATTCATAGATGCCATTAGACCAAAATATTTATAGCAGAGGAGTACGTTTAATCCAATACTGAGAAGCAAATGTACACAGTTAGTTTCCCTGTCAGCTTTTTTTCTCGTCCTATATCTCTCTGCAGGGAACTTTCTTCCCTTCACTGCAAGACCAACACTAAAAGGAATACCAAGAAAAGCTGTGAAATAAGTGACAAAACAACATTTCCCCATTATCTCAGAAAACAAAAGCAATCATTCTGCCACTTCTGCTGGATAAAAAATGTAATGGGAAAGGATTTTTTTTTTTTTGCTTCTTTTTAAGTGTCCATGCTGAACTACTTGGTGCTAAAACAGAAAATGTGTGCCCCCTTTAGATCCTTTACCACACAAGATCTCTTTATCAACAGCTTCTGGACTAAAGCCCAAACTGAACAGGCTTTATGTTTGAGATGGCAAGGCCATTATAAGGGATTTAATCCACAGCTCTGAAAAAAAACCCCAAAGAATGTCCTACAAATACTTTTCCCATATGCAATGCATTTAAATCTTAACATTATACCTGATGATGATAAACTCTATCAACACTTATGGAGGCTTAAGTGAACTCCAACAGAAGGTTATAAACACAACCTGTTAATATACATCTGATAATAAAGAAAATACCCTGGTACTAAAGAAAATAGCACTTTTGAGCAGCGATCCCAAAAGCTAAGTACAAAAGAGAATTTTGCCACTTCCAAATACAAAATTAAATTTTTGTAGTTCACATACATTTGCAGTGTGTGTTTATAGAATTAAATATTATTTCCAGAATGCTTAATTAATGTATTAAAAAAACCCAAAAACATAGGCATACTTTTAAAATTTATAGAATCACAGAATTGTTAAGGTTGCAAAAGACTTTTAAGATCACTGGGTCCCTTAATCTGACACTACCAACTTAATCACTAAACCATGTCCCCAAGTGCCACATCCACACATTTTTTTGAACACTTCCAAGGATAGTGACTCTACCATTTTCCATTTCCCTGGGCACCTTAGTACAATGCTTGACCACCTGGGAAGACATTTTTCCCGATATCCAATCTAAACCTTCACTGGCGCAACTCGAGGCCATTTCCTCCTCTACTGTCATTTGTGTGAAAAGAGATCAATCCCCACATCTCTACAAACTCCTTTCACTGCATTGTAGAGAGTGATCAGGTCCCTCCTGAGCCTCCTCTTCTCCAGGCTAAACACCCCCAGCTCCCTCAGCCACTCCTCACAGGACCTGTGCTCCAGACCCTTCATCAGCAATGTCACCCTCCCTCTGGACACGCTCCAGCACCTCAGTGTCTTTCTCGTAGTGAGGGGCCCAAAACTGAACACAGGATTCTGGGTGTGGCCTCACCAGTGCTGAGTACAGGGGCAAAAATTACATTGTCCCTACTGCACTATCATGTTAAATTAAATTTATCATCATGGGCTCCCATATTTCACATCAAGACAAAAGCAAAATGCACAGTAAAACTACAAAGTACGGCTGCTATATGGAATAAAGTGTTAAATACAGATTCACAAATACTGACAGGAAAACATAAACAATGAAAACTGATAGACTTAAAATTTCTGTGTAAGAATTGTCTCAAAACATCTGCAAGCATGATCATAAGAATTTAATCACCCTGATTAAGAAAAAAAAAAGAAGTTAAATTTCCTTCAACAGGATATCTTGTTATTATTACCAAACAAGAGAATTAACTTTTTAATTAAAATATCTCATATATAACAGCTGTGGCAGCATTAAAGACACTGCTTCTCCCTAAAGCGGAAAGGAAATGTGACCTGTACTACATAATGCTGGAAGTCACTTTTTTAGTTTTATACTGCCATAACCAAAAGAAAAGCATGAACATTCTGAAGTTTTTCAAGTTTCTGAAGGATTTTTTCAAAGGCCCAGACAATATAACTGGTTTTCTTTATCCCCAAATGTACCATGGCAACTGTAAATGAAATACGGTAGCATACTGTCTACTGCAATTTCCATTACCCAAAAACATCTCAAAACAACTGCAGTAAAATACTGCATTCTACTGAATCTAAGTTGCACTATGGTAAGCTAAGAGCAATAGTGCACACTGATTCATAGCAATCATCAACTTCATTGAGCTCTGTGAATGACTCGATGTCAGCTTCTGACACTGAATAAGAAAATTCTCATGAAATACTAATTTGAAATTGACTTGAGGCTTCCAGAACTACATACAAAACCACTTCCAAATTAGTTTTGGGCAGACATTTTAGATTTGCAATCTTTAAATGCTCTAAATTCAGTAGTCTCATCCATCTTATCTCTGGCCAAGTTGCCTGTAAGTTCTTGTCTCATGGCACAAAAACTTACAAACAACAAAATGGTCTTGGCCTATATTTGCTGGGGAGAGGTGGTGTTGGGAGTGGCAGGGTGATATCTGTTAAGGCTGCTCCTTCAAATTGTGTTTATCAATGATTCCTTTAGAAGAGAACTATCAGTATAATTTGTATTATGATACTGCTAGTTAATTTTCTCAAAGCTGCAGAGATACATTTTGTTTATAAAACAGAAACAGACAAAACTTCCCTAGAACTGTTCAGTATTCAGAGAAATGGGAACGGATTCTTTAGACAAAAAAATGGTAAAAACCCCATACAGTACACACGTAGTAACCAAAGAAGGATCTGAAGAAAGTAGGATGAACTGTAACACAAAGATATGAACTACCTGAAGCAAGAAGGTACTAATAACTAACAACTTCTATATTTCATGAACGACAGTAAGAGCTAGAGCAAGCATCACAGGAAAGGAAGAACATGCATTTTTACATCATCAATTACACTAAAACAATTCTCTGGATAGCAGAAGCTGCAAAAAACCTTATTTTCCAAAGCATTTATAGAAGTAAGAATTTTAGAACTAAGTTAAAGCTTTATAAAACTAATGTAAATTGTGTTGTCATACTCTTTATTTCAGATCCCACCAAATTAAGTAAAAAATACATCATCTGTGGAACAGGGCAATTCTGAACTTCAAGCTAGAATTTGGGACCACTACCAGGTGGATTTTAAATCCCAGACTAAGTCTGGGAAATATGTTCAGAAAAATCACAACAGTTACATTAACCAAAGTCAAAGATGAGCTGTGGGGAAAAAAATTCTTTGAAGAGAAGCTGAAGTACAGAACATATAAATCATGGTAAGAGATTATGAGCAGTCTTGAAAATACAGAGAAGGAAGTCTCAGAGCAAATAAAACCAAATTAACAGAGGGACATGAAAGGACAAAATTAAGAGGTGAATGGACAACTAAATAATATACCAAAGTGTTCCCCCAGCAGGAAGAGAGCTTTCAGATATCCAGATGAGAAAATTGTGACAGGCACGTTCATTTACAGGAAAAAAAATCCATCAGATAGGCATTTTCAAGGGCAAAAAGCAGAAGACACAAGTATGTACAGAGCACAGCCTTCCTGTTGGGGTTAACACAATCTTGTCCGAAAAGGAGAGTAACAGACACAGTTGGGAAAGCAGCAGGAATCTTTTAAATTTTTGCATTTACCCAAAATTAAAAAAAAAAAAAAGTTTTCTAATAAAGACAAGGATTCATATTTGAAGTTTCTGACACTGGATTTAATGAAATTCCTGCTTTTCCACTTCCCACATTTTCTAACCCTCCAGAAAAGGAGTAAAGAAAGAGCTGTCACTCTCAGCACAGTTAATGACAACTAAGGAACAAACACAAAATAGTAAGTAATGCAAGGATTTCTGAAAGCACATAAGAAGCACACAACCACGGCATCGGGAGGGACAAGGACAAAGTCCTTTGGCCCATCCCACACGTCTAGTTGTGGGTAACACTGCTGTAAGAGAAATCCTGCTGCTGATGAAAATTTGGTAGCTTCTCCAACCAGTTCCTGCCCTGTTCCACAAACTATTACTCAAACATAGTATTCAACAAGAATCTTCTTGACTGATGCTATTGTCTCATAGTCTGAGCATCATGTAGTAAGAATATTATTCTTCTCCACAGCAAACCTTTAGATGTACTCAGATATAGCAGAGAGACTAACTAGCTTGTCTTCTATTTTACACTACTTAACATATATTTCACTAACACACCAGGACATTATTAGCTCATCTCATTTATTAACTATAAAATCCCTTATCCCCCAAATTCTTGCAGTTAGAGATTCTAAACTTGCACTTAGATGAGAATAGCAAGCACAATTCCCAGCATTTTTCCTAATCAAACAGCATCCTATTATTTCTGAGATATAAATTGATGACCAGTTTTTAAACCATGTGAGAGGACATATTCTTCCACATTCAACCTTATCTGCATGCTTAAACATTCAAGCCATTAGTGCCTTGGAGATAAACCTCTGTTCCTTTAATACAACCCTCCTAGTTGACAGCAATACATTAATACATGACCTTCAAGTACAGTTCACTAACCAGCTTCGCATCTATCATTTAACATATTCATTTAGACTAAGCTTTTCTAGCTTGTTTGGCCTATATTCACAAAATTCCACATAGCCATCAACTCAAGTATTTCTTTGTTAATATGACTTACCTCTTTTGGACACTGATTTTTGCAGGAAGTAAGAAGTTCCTTTTCTTTTAAATCAGCACATGTTAGTTTTCTGTAAAAGGAAAGACGCATTTGTGTTAAAAAAAATTCCTATTTAAAAACAACAAAATTCAATACAGTTAGGGGTGTATTTTCAGTATATTTCTGAAAGAAAAGTGGACTCATTTGTCCACATCCTGTGTGACCAATATAAACTGCCCTATTTTACAGACAAACCCCCATAAACTTAGAGGACTTGAGGTACTTTAAAGGAAATCAACAAAGAAAAACATACTTGCATATGATGAATATTTTCAGAACAATCCCCAAGTTCCATCATGTATTTTATAAAGTCTAGCTTACCCTCTATCCACACACACACAAATGATTAAAAAGGAGTACAAATGGTTACTAAGCAGTTTTTCAATTAAAACAGCTAGAAACTGAAGGGCATGAACTGCAAAGACAAAGACCTTTTACACTAACTACATTTATTTTAATACTTGTATAAAATTCTTCTTTACGTACTCTAAAAGAAGCACATACAGAACAAATGTTATGTAGATGACTATATATTTGTGTAATTCAAAGGATTATCTGTATTATAAAAACAATTTCTGTTCACAAGACTCCATGCATTTATAGCAATTTTAGCAGTAATACCAAATAAAATATTTGCAAAATTTAAATAGAAAAAACATTATCTTAGAAATTATAATCAAGAGAAATTTTATAAATTGCCGTAAGAGTAGCTCCCATCCCCAGACATTTCAAATTACTTAGCATTCAAATGAAAAGCTGGGTTGTGTTCTGACACTTACAAGCATTCAATATACAGTACTGATAGTTTGCAGTGACACTTTATTTTAAGCATCTGGAGACACGATGGGCAATCTCCAGGATGACAAGGCAAAACACATCGGTGAGGACAGCCAGCTGGCCGGGGCTTGGTGCACTCTTCTTCACACTGTGAACATTCCGGACCCGCCTAACAAAACAGAAACAAAGTACTAAAGAAAGCGCCAAACATTTGTTTTGTGAAGTGTCATTAATGACCTTTTATACACAAGAAAGAGTTGGGGTTTTCCCCAAATATAGTTTTTGCTGTGGAAATCAAGCTATTCAGTAAGGTATTTCACAAGCAAGAGTAATTATTAAAATATGTTTCTTAGGAGAAAACCAGAAATACTAGTGTCTGTCAGTCAAAGAGAATTCTATTTTCCATCCTGGGCATAACAGAATCTCCTTAATATTAGTGCTTCAGAAAATGACCATAGCCCCTGTTAATTCTCTAAGGAAAATTGTTAGAAATAATAAGTCATTTTATTCAAAAACTTATCCCACTCATCATGTTACTGTAATGCTTGAGTCATTACTTACTACTCTCTAATACAGGGGTGGAAAGATTGGTTTGCTTGATTTTAAGAAGCAAACTTTAAGTCATTCCATTTCCATACACAAATGATATTCTGTAAAATCTTCCAAAAAGGATGATTAACGTGGGTATATCCTAGGAGCTGCCTAAGGTGTTGCTTCTACTCCACAGTTTGCCAGAGCTGTGATGTCACTCTCATTCCAGGTGATATGATCATTGGCACAAAGTGATGAACATCACAGCACAGTAAATAAAGCTTCATTTCTACTCGTATTCTTAACAACACTTCCAGAACCCCAGTCTGCAATCAAATACACCCAGGTAGATTGACATGATTTATCAACTGAACCTACACAGCACAATATTTAAGGCCCACTATCAAATTCAAATGTTCAGTTTCCAAGAAGTCAGCCAAAGTAAAGCCAATTTATCCAAGAATGAAGACACACAAAGCTTCCCCAACATGACTATTCCATGCCAATGTTTCCCTTTTTGCTGCTCAAAATAAGAGCGTAAGAATTTTAAGTTGTTAATAGCTTTTCCCCAGTCCCCTTTCTTTCTGCTTCTATAGCTGAACAATTTTAAAAAGAAACCTTTGTACAATGATTGTTTACAAAACTTAACTCACAAAAATTTAAATATAAGAAAAACAACAGGAACTCAAACCATTTAGAAAACTATCATATAACATTTAACCGTAGGTAAAAGCAAGCAGTTGGCCTTTCTGCAACATTTTTCTAACACAACATGCAGAACCAACTGAAATTCCAGACAGAAAAATTACTACTCAGACATATAAGCCAGAAATTTAATCAGCCCTGACTACATTTAGTCTACCAAAACAACAGAACAAAAGCTCTAAAGGTCAACACCAACTTGACTTCATAAGAATTGAAGAAAATTGAGAAATGAGATTTACCAATACTTTGCAGGTACATAGACTCCCATTTTTCTGAGAATGTATTGCCTCATTCAAAATGGAGCTAGGAATAGCCCTGACTCCTTACATTTTAATTGGCTTAACTGAAGCAGCAGGCAGGCAGCCTCTTATAGTCATAACTGGGGATGCTCAACTGCCACTCACTATTTACCAATGTCACTCTATTGCTGCAAGTTATTGTTCTACCAGTTGCACTAACAGCCCATACTCCTCAGACAAAATTTCCACAACCATAAATAGATTAATGTGCTAGCTACAACATAGAGTTATTAGATGACAACAGCACCACTTCCAGGACAGGAATCCACAGGGATATTATGCTATTTAAGTTAAATATAACAGCTAGTTAAAATATAACATTTCTGCTTTGTACCCAACTGAATGCTTCTGTGTTTTCTAAATGCCCAGACTCCCCACGTTGCAAATTTTTCTAAAGTAATGATTAAAAAAAACTTGAGAAGCTGTTTTCCTCCAAATCATGACTCTCAAACCACAAAACACATATACATAGCTTTGGCTGCTCATAACTAGAACAATTTTAAGCTTTATACTTTTGTTTCATGTTATCTTCAGCAGTTAACACCTACAACTTCTTAACTGCATAAATGACAGTTTCTAGTAGACACTGATAAACCGAGTATATCATCCCAGTACTTTGAAAAGTCTGCAGCAATTCTGCAACATTTCCAGTGCTCTCCTAAAGGTCTCCCAGCCTCCTCAACCCATTTAAGCTCTCCTAAGTAAATAGTTTCCCCAGTAGATTGAAAGTGCATTTTGTATATAGGGATTATCAGTAGTTCCCTTGATCTTGACAGTTACAAAAAATAACTTCCTAAGACTTCCCAAGGGTGTTAAATAAGGTTCTGATGAAATTGAAGTAATGTCAACACAAAACAGAAAGTTAAAGAATTTGCAAAAAATGTAACAGTCTCAGATTTATAGTCTAAGGAAATACAGATTAGCTAACTGTCACAGCATCAATGGGAACAGCACACATGCAAGTCTCCCAGTGGGATAGGGAACAGATCTGTATCTTCCAGATGCAAATTCTTTATTTTCCAAGTAAAACTGAAGACAACGCATACCCATATAAAATACACAAAAACAAAAGCAAAAAGGAAGTTAACCTACCTTCTTTACATCTGCACTGCTGTTCAATTTCGTAACATGATGACATTCTTCCATACAGGTATGATTCTGACAATCAAGAAGCCGCCCACAAAATCTCTTACATGAGTAGGGATGTGCAGAGTGACATGGCAAGAGACTAACCTAAAAGTTAAAAATAAATAAATATATATATATGTGCATGTGGGATATATATACAAACATTGCACATATGTAGTGTGTGAGATAAATATATTTACACACACAGAGACCCAGAATTATTACAGAGAAGTTCTGGAGCAGTATCTTTGTAAAAGAAAAAACACCAGTGAAATTCTATTTGAATTTTTCTTTTAAGTATCATTTGGGTTCCTGTCCACATAACAATGTAACCACACACATTTGTTTTACACTGACAACAGGAAAAAAAGCACACTTCATTAAACAAGCTAACTTTTGCAGGATAGTTTCCCTTTTTTACTTGAAAGACTATTATACGCTCAAATCTTGTAATGTCATTTGTTCAGTCTTTCTGAATCACATTCATGCCTTCAATTAAAGGTTCCTAGGGTGCTTTATCATTATTGCAGAAGACAGTTACAGATTGCAGAAGACAGTTACAGCCTTTCACAAGGCTAACTGTGTTATGGTCATCATAAACCCAAAATATTTTACAGTTTGAAAAACAGAACACAAGCTGCAAGTGAGAAATTCTACAAAGCAAATACTACATCAAATATAACTCCCAGGAGACTTAAGGAGAAGCAGAAATGGCTCCATAACAGGACATAAAGAAGATTTTAATGTCTTATGATACATTTCCACTTTCTAATTTGAGGTTAACACTCCAGTTAACACAACACCATAGTACTTTTCAGAGCATCTACTTAGAAGCCATTACTCTTCATTGGTACCAAAACGCAGTGTAAACTCCTAACTAGGTTACTTGCCTCAAGTTGAATAGTACAAGTCCCTTCCATAAAAGGATTAGAGGAAACTTGCTTTTAGCATTTTCCAACCATTATATAACACTCATATGAAAAAAAAACTAGTTTTCTGTGATGCTGTCAAAAAAATTGATTTTTTTTCTTAATTTCATTATCACTTCGCAGAGAAAAACAAACTATTTGTGATGTTATTACACAAGAGGCTAATGTGACATAACTCACTTTGACTAGACTAAGGGTGTGATTTTACGTTGCAACTGTAGTTGACTGAACAGCTTTGCAGGGTACCCCTTCCTTTTCTCTCTTCAAATTCTACAGTCCTCACCGCACACTCCCACCACTCTGAGCAAGTCCTACCACACATCTCTCTTTACAGCAAGATTATTCAAATAATCAAAATGGAAGAAAAGGAATCAAAAGAAAAAAGTTCATCTTTTGCCAGTGGCTTGGCCATACAAACAGGTGAACACTGGAACTGAAAAGAGAGAAGAGAGATGGCCCCACAGGGCAGAGTGAGGGACAGTCTCCCTTCAGCACTGTCCATGTTGATCTCCCTCAATCACACAAAGTACAATTTAAATCCACTTGCCTATATAAACTTCTCTGGGCTTCACCCAAAAAATACTACTTCACATCACATCACTGCAAAATCCAATTCATTCACAAGACCTCTGAACTTCTCTTATCATTTTGACTCACCAAGGCTGAACACAAGTCTGCATGGCAGCCTGAACATCAAGCACAGCATATACAGGAGAAAACCTTGAGGCTATTGCATCCAACCACTGTCACATCTCTATGTCAGAGCTGAAGCTAACGCTGGCTAAAGCACTGATACAACAACCACATCAAGCAGTCCAAACTCCTGGTTCCTACTGCCCCTTGCAAACATCCTACTCTGCCTCTGATGGATGTTTCTGGTGACCAAAGGAGGAAAAGCCAGCAAGCAGCAGGCCTAATAAAAAGAGGGTCTGAAGCAGAGAATAGTACTATACCCAGAATGCACATACCAGTTACCAAAGCTTTTAATGTTCCTAATATCCTATCCCTTCACATCCTCCTCCATCTCCCTTCTCAGAGCACAACATCCTTTCAGCAGTAAGCAGTCAAAGGATGTTAAAAGGTAAAAGAACGAAAGAAAAGATGTAATAAACATTACAATCTGCCCACTTCTCTACCTTTCCTTCCTCACCCATCGCCACTCAGTTTATGACTACTGGTTCTGCTGTGGCTCAAGCAGTGACAGCAGATCGGGGCAATAGCAGCAATTAGCTCTAGGGCTGCACTGTTCCATAATGCTGATGAGACTTTTTTTTTACCAGGAGTTGTCTTCCACCAGATAAGGACACAACCACGAGCTCCAGTTAGAGCCAAGCACTTAGGCAGAAGTGGAGCATCCCTTCCAGTAGCATCCCTAAAGTACACAGATGAGAGGCACTGTTAAACAAAGGCAGGGGCAGTGAAGCACACAAGCCAGCCAGGCAACAATGGCAGCTTTCAGATGGGTGGCTGGAGGGAACATCCCAGCCTTCTGGCTGCATCCAGCATAGCTTCAGCTTGAGCTCAATAAGATACAATAGTCTTCTGGAATCAACTGACACTGTAGCCAAAAATTGAAACATTTCAATTAATTTAAATCAACTTTTTTTTTTTTCTCCATTTCTCTGTTGTGGTTCTAAGTAGTAAATCCAAAGGAAAAAATAAAGTTTTACTTCCTACAGTTGGAATGCATTTTTGAAATGGCTAAATGGGGGCTAGAACTCTTGCTACAAAGATAAACATCAAAGTAGCCACAAACTCCAGGAGGCTGATGAGCTGAAGAATGAAGAAGGCAGATGAGAGCCATAAGTATTTTATGAAAACTGAATGGGGAAAAAAAAAGAAAATAAGAAGGCATCGTTTTCAGACTACAGGTCTTCCACAGGACAAGGAAAGGAGGGAAAGGGAAAAAATACTTGACAATTTTCAGAAGCTTTCCAGGAAACCTCCCAAATGAATAAAAGCGATTAACAGCCACATCAATTAGAATATGAAAACAAAAATCAACAGGGAAACTTTTAGAAACTTTTATAAGGTCTTTAGCCATAAAGATGAATCTCATCAAGTTTTACACAAAATTTTACCTAGAGGCAGAGTAATGGTCTTCCTCCTAAAAACCACTCAGAATAATAAAACATAGCACTAAATTCCCCCCAAAAGAAAAAAAAAAAAAACAAACCCACCCAAGAAGAGAGTTCAGTGATATGTCCAGAAACAGAAAGCCTGATGTTACAGTATATTTACAATACTCATCAAAGAAGCAAAATCAGACCATTCTCCTTCCTCTAGAATATCTACTGAAATGAAGCAACTACAAGAAAATTATATACAGCAGATAAATTGATATCATAGTCAGTAAAGATTTCTTTCTTTGTCCTCATTTAAATGTTTCCCATAAAAAGAGATTTAGAATAATTTGATTTTAAAGAAGCATATATGTACTACTGCTATGAAATTCAAATGTATATAACAGTTAAAAAAAGGTATAACATCAGGATTTCTTTTTTTGGGATGGCACCAACTGTTGATAGGTGATTTTTCTGACACAAAATCTGAAACAAAATTGAGAGCTACTTTTAAGAATCTACAAATGGAAGAATAATGGGTTATTTATTTTTCTAAATATATGTAAAATTATTTAAGAGAAGGCTGTAGACCTCAGCTAAAAGAAACCTTCTTTTAGCTTAAATATTGTGTAGAATCATACTTCCACTACACACAGATTTTATACAATTACATGATCTGAAAAGTAGTTTTAAGTCTGTTGTTTCAAGTGATAAATTGCTTGTTCTAAATGCCAGAACATGTAAGAGCTCAAACCAAATCAATCCCTTAAAAATACTTCCTAAACTAAATACCAAAGTGAAATATAAAAAACCAAAAAACAAACCCACACACAACCCCCCAACAACCAATCAACTCCAATACCTACACAAATTAAAATTACTGTCTAAATATTAACAAATTAAGACAGTAGATTTGCTTGTTACACAAGTCCTAAGGTGTTTGCTTTTATTCTCTATTCTACACATTGTCAGCAGGCATCCTGATAAAATACAAGAAGACTTTATAACTTGCTTCGTTCCTAGTTTCTTTCTTTTTTGTATCTCTTCCATTATAGGAGGTATAACAACAGTCCAACATAAGTAGTAATGGTAACATAGTAGAGCAATAAGGACCTACTCAAGTTTCTAAGCAAAACTGTGCTTAAGAAAATTGCTACTTTCACTACTTGTGAACAGTTCCCATTTCCCAGTGAAAATTCCCTCACAGGATGGAAACTTCTACTGGAGGGCTGCATGCATACATTCATATGTTTTCTCTTATTACAAAAGTAAATTAATTTGAGCTGAGATTATTTGTTAAGAATCAATGAGGCTGTAAACCACTGAACAGACATTACATGTTCAGGTTTTTTTTCTTTGGAAGACATTACATGTTATTTTTTTCTTTGAACAAAAAAACATACAATGAGCACAAAATCCACCGCAAATAAAATACACTTCCCACACACATTAATAAATATTTTTTTTCCTTGACTTCCATCAGAATCTCAAAGATTAGGAGACAATTTCACTCCAGGAACTGCTGCACTTCAGCAGCAAGGCAGCACCGCCCTCTGCTGGCTGAGAGAAGTAACATTTCATCTACAGTAGCATGTAGCCTCAAAAACTCTAAATAATTTAAGTCAGCCATAAACTCCCAGGGATTTGTCCTTATTTTCTACACAAATCCATAAAGAAAACATGACCCATAGCTACTGAATGATTTTGCTAAGACTAGTATACTATAGAAAATAAAATATTTTTTAAATTATTCTGAAACAAGTAGCAGTAAATATGTAGTAATTGTTACTATTTTCTCTAGTAAGAGTACCGATACTGTCCTTCTGCTACGGGGAAGGACAAACTTCACAACCATGTACATCTGAACAGGACCAAATCCTTTTGTATTGTCTAGATCAAGTTATAGAATGAATACAGCTTGTATTTTGTTTATACATAAATTCATGAAAGTTCAGGTGAGATTTGATATGTCCTATCAAAAACCACGTCACTGATTCAATAAAAAATTGGCTAATACACGTGTAAGTTTTACTGTGGAAAAACAAAACAAACATCTTGAAAATCTGTTTCAACAACAAACAGATATGCAGGGTTGTTCTTTTCATCCACTTTCAGGGCACATTTTTCTTCAGCAACCATCATGCTGCAAAGCAGCTCTATGGAAAAGCTGCATTCACAGCCTGGATGGGTTAATGGATGTGCTGCCCAAACAGACTGTGGCTACATGGACGTTGGTAACAACATTTGAAGATGTTGCCACAACACAATCAAGCCACCATTACAACATACACCAAGAGATTTGCAATAAAGGTCAAAGGAAAAAAAAAAAAAAAAAGAGGTATCGTCAGTATTTTTGTATTTAGTGTTTTCTAGATTTTTTTACTAGCTTAAAATCATCCTAGGTTTTTTTATAATATTGTTAGATAGAATTTGACAATGAATTTATGCCAGACATACTAGTAGACCAAGTCATGATAGCAATAGCTTTTTTTAAATTAGTTTAGCAAACATCTTTCAAAATCAAGAAAAATTACTTGACCTTAAATTTCATAACTTTTAGAAAATATTGTGAATAATGATGATAGCTACTAAGCATCAATTAGATTCTCCTCTCATGTAAGCCAAAATAGACAGTGACTTCATCTAAAACTAGAGAAGGCTACACACCAAAAAGAAAAATTAGTAACTAGCACTAAAGAAGTTTCCACTATACTATCTGATTTCATCCATGTGTGCTTAGATCCAAGTTACATGAGAATTTTCCTGTATGACACTATGTTCCTTATCCTTTTAAAATATACACAGCAGTTCATAGAACTCAGGAATGTGTGACAGAGAGAGAATATTAACTATAGAATGGGGGGGGAGGGGGGGAAGCCGAAATATTTAATAAGAAGACCACCAAAAAACATTTAAACAGCCGCAAGAAAACACAAATAGCTACATAAATCATGAGTTTAAACTTCTGTCCATGAATTCTACAAAGTAAAATGGTTACATATTTTCGGAAAGGAACTAAAATACCTTCTGATATGTAAGCTCTTATGTTAAGGTACTTCACTAATTTTAAAATATGTATTAAAACAATCTACTATTTCTTTTTAATCCCTTTTGTTTTGTTAATCCCCATAAGAGATTTGCCACATTTCACTTCATAAGGCACTTTCCACGACTCACCTCATGCTGTCCAAGACACTCCCTGTTAAAGAAAAAAATCAGATTTAGAAAATACATATTTGTTTAGGGGACTTAAAACAGTGACAGTGCTTTTCACACAAAAATTAGTGCAGTCTATTTTTTAAAAGTGCAAACTAAGAGAAAACCACCCAACTATACAGCTCAATGCCGCCTCCTTTTCAACAGTTGTTCAGATTGCTGTGTTTTATAATGAAAATCTCAAAATTTGTTTCATGTGCAAACTAATTGTAGTTGTATATGAAATCAGTTACTTTTTAGAAAGTAACCTGCTTTGGTTCCAAATATCATCTTCCTTGTCTCTACTAATACATTACAACATATTTTTCAGTTATTTCAGATATCTAGTCTACTCTGACGTTTATAGTTTTCTCCCTTTTAGAATGGTTTACTGTTCCTAGGTAAGAAAACCTGTACTGCGATCAGAATTGTGAAGGTATTAAATGGTGACTCATTCAAACACTAAAATTAATCTTTTGCTCAAGTTATTTTGAAAAGCATCTTTTTCTTTTTACCCCTCATTTCATATCTGTCATGCCCTTCATTTTTCTACTAAAATCTTTTAAGGGAGAGTAATGAAATCATGAACATTCAAGCTAAAATATGTCGTAAATCGGATCCTAAAAATTTCCAGATGAGTATTGTAAAAAAAATTATCCCTGATGACTTCTCTGACACAAAATAACAAGAGCTGCAGACGATGTTTAGGACAGCAGGCTACTAACAAGAGCAATCAGCCACCTAGTGTAAGAACCAGCAGATGCAACACAGGAGCCTGTTCTTCGCACAGCTCAACTACCTTAAATCCACAACAATCCTCCTATATCCAGCTAATTCGGCTTCTAGAACCTCTGCATTCCAGTGTAGCACACTTCTGTTCCACTGCAAGGGTAAACTGCTCAACCAGCCAGATTGTCTTCTGCCATGTAATTAGATCAATAGATGAGGAATTCCCCATGGCAAACTTGCATTCAAGCTGAGCTGTAATGGTGTCAGACGAACTGCCAGATGCCATAAAAAACTAGCAGGATCACCAGGCTCAAATAGCAGTAGCTAGTTTTTCTATACAGCTTGGACAGCAGTTACATATGGAATTCTTCAGCTTGGGACCTATCTTGTTTAATTATTTTTTCCCCAGTAACTTGGAAGAGACAAAATGCACCAGTTTTGCAGATAATGCTAAAGAACAGTACAATCAACACATTCGAGTGCAGAGGTACCATTCAGCATCTAAACAGGTTGAAAGTACAGCCTGAGAGGATTTTCATGAATTGCAGGAGACAAAGTCCTGCATCTAATGACTGACTAAATCCCAGCAATACTGAAGGCTACAGGTTGGGAATATAATAGTGGCAATTAGGAGAAGTTACCAAGGTGATAAAGCCAGGCTCCTTCCTGAGGTTCATAGCAGGGATGCAAGAGACAACAATCCTACTCTTAAACAAGGAAGGTTCTGAGTAGAATTGATGTACTCGAGGGGCTTTAAGGTCCAGCTGGACAAAGTTAGAGAAAAATGCCCTGAATTCAGTGTTGATCTGCTTTAAGCAGGAGGCTGCACTAGATGACCCAACCTCAAGGTAACTTCCAGCCCTAATCGTTTTGCATAACCAGCAGAGCAAATAGAAATATTCCTTTTAACTATTTACAGAAATAGATACTAAATATATTCCACAACAAATCTCTCAAAGATACCATGATCATGCTCAAAGATACCAAATTTTTAGGAAAAAATCAGAAAGGACTGCAAAACCTAACCGATGAAGGATGGAATCTCCATTAACATCCATCCATACAGAAGAGCATTATTTAAACTATTCTCCATTACCATACTTGTGCAAATGCCATTGTTCTAGCAATGATTCCAAAAGTGCTGCTAATGATCTAAGAAATTGTCAGGTCATTTGCTTTGTAGCAACACATGTTTTTTACTATTTTGTTAATTCAGGAACCTTCTCTCATATTATTAAAAAAAAAAAAAAGAACATTACAATTGCAAAGATCAATCAAGAGAGTTGGGATATTCCAGAATTAATGTGATCTAATGCTAACAGAACCATAATTTCCCCAAGCACTATGAAATTTAACGATTCTTCCTCCAGTTAGAAATTAAGTACAACTTTTTCAGTATGGTTTCTTCCTCACTTAGCAGACTTACCTTCTCTGGGCAGCAGTCTTCAGACTAACAGAGGTGATTTTGATGTTGAAATTCAGAGGAGATACACCTTTCATAATGCATGATGTTACACAATGACCTCTGCAGAATACCTACATGAGACAGCTTCTATACCTGGCTTCTACCCAAACACTGAAACCAGATTGCTCATAACAATCTGACTTTTTCACCTTTTTTGAGTCTGGCTTTGAGTCCAAGTATCAGAAGTATTGAGTGGTTACAGCTTTGAACAAAAGTAAAACCTATTATAGCACCATCCTATATTAAGTTCTAAACATATCTACATAGACAGTCAAATATACCTTTTTATTTTCTTCCTCCATCTAGTTTTCACTTCATAAAACAAAGGAGGGATGTTTAAAAACCAAAAAGACACTAACACCTGTGAAGTACGCAGAGTTAAAAACAGTAAGAGAATACAACACAAAAACAGACCAAACCCACCAGCATTTTATTTTTCAAATAAATATTGAATTCTGGGTCCTCATTTCATAATGTAAACAGAAGTTTCATCAAATTGAAAAAAGGTGAAAAAAGTCATCATCATGTCTTCCCTTATATCCTCAGTATCACCATAGAAAGAGTTGATTCAGCTCAACTCAAGGAGCAGAACCTTCAGGACAAGTCAGAAATAGAAAGAAAAGAAACATATGGGATAAAAAGTGTCCACCTGTCATTCACTAGCATATAATAACCGAACAATTGAGAAACAAAATAGCAACTTATTCAGCAAAATATTATGATCCCATAAACCAAACAAGACAGAAAGCACACGGAAAATGTCACGTCACTGATGGCTATCAAACTTCGCAATTTTCATGTTTGTCTTTTAAAGGAGCATTACACACAACACATACCAGAAAAAACTTACCTTTACTAACATAATCAGTCCTTCCATACAGTGAGTACACACTACAAAAATGTCTATTACAGTGCTCCTAATTTTAGGAGATTGGTGTTCACATAGGCATTTCCTTTTCAGCTGCAAATATGGTTAATTTCATGTCCATCTCTACAACAGTACCAAAAAAAAATCTCTTTCCATATAAAACCTCTTTTTTTTAATTTGTTTTTTTATTTTAATACTTACACTGGTATAGGAACCTCACAGGGAGGGCAGGGTAGTGCAGTCTGAATGAAGGCCGGCTCAGATGGCTGTTCCCAAGGCCCTGCAGACTGATGCTGAGAGCAAAAGACACTAGTTGAATACAAAACACAAATCGAACTATCTGCTTGACCATAAATAAAGGTATCATCTAAAGAGTTTCCAGTTCTAACAAATTCACTTTCCGGTAACTAGCTTTTTACTAATGGAAATCTCCACTACCCCTACAAACAAAAAATTACAGTTTCATCCTTAGCCTGGTTAGGGATAGGAAGATGAAGTCCTGTGGCTCCTAGTGCTAAAAATTAAGCACCAAGCCAAACAAAAAAGACCAGCAAAACAATTCTAACCAGTTAATAAAGGTTAAATGGAAATTTTTATTTTTTGAAATAAAAATACTTCAATTAGTAAGCTAGTTCAATTACCATCATGCAGTGCCATGTTAAAAAATGCCAAACAATTTCTGACCCCTGACTTGTGTCAAATTTGATGTTTTTGTAAATACTGGACTTTTTTTTGTTGTTGTTCTTATGTTAAAAGCAATTGCTTACAGCTGAAATTTAATATTTTTAATATAACTCCAACAAAAATCTTATCATTTTTTGAGCAATTCAATTATGTATTATAAAATTACTTAGATTGCAACAAAGGAGCTGGAACCACTTAGCATCATGCTGAGCAGTACATGTACCTCTGTGCTTGATTAGGTATTTACTCTGAACTCCAAAAGCCTCAAAACATAAGATTCAGGTCAAACTGATGCTCATTGTTCCAAACACAAATAATATACCCTTTTTCACTGTTTACTTACTAAGCCAGGTTGCTTCACAAGTGCTTCATCATGGCAGGAAACAGGGCACAAATGACCACATGTTAAGATTTTCTGGCAGGGCTGACGACATGGAGGACACTGCCCAAAGTGACAATAGTGTTTCTCCTGGGTAGAATGGTGACAGGTAGGCGGCCGACTGAAGTAAAATCCAAGAATGAATCAATGTGACAGCAAGAATTACGAAGTTACAGTCACTGGGCAAGTATGTTCAACATATAAAGGACTGAAATTAGTAAGTTATTGGTGTTTTTCTAAAATTAGCTTACTTCTCACCTTCAGCAGGTGGTTAACATTACAATAAAATTAGAGAGGAATTCTAAATAAAATTAAAAATCAAAGTTGGGTTTACATATTCAAAAGGCTGTTTCGATCCTAATTCTGCTCTGCACTATGTAATCTTGCTACAACCCAGCAGAAAATATTCTTTTTCCTTTTGCTAGTGAAGTTTTCTAGATAAACTGCCTCACTGAGGTACTTCGAAACATACCAGAGATGACTTGAAGAAATGAGCTGGACTACAGAGTTGGAAGAGCTTGGTGAGACAGAACCTCCCCCATGAAGCAGGCAAGCTGCTCATGAAACCTCGGTGTCAGAGAGGTATCTGACAGGAAGGATTATTGCTAATCGCCATCTGCATAGTCAAGGATACAGAAAACTGAGAAGTAATGGCTGTAATCAGATAAGGAACAATTTTTGCCTTTCAAGGTATATTTTACTACTTTCTTTAAGGACACTTTAAACTCCACTTGAGAACAGGAAACACACGCTTTCTATACAGACCTGCACAGCTGCTTGCACTTGGGAGGTCTGATGGTACGCTCTCTGCCACAGGGCACTTTTATGGAAGTTTTTCCACAATTGCATTTCACATCTACAGTCTCTGGACATGGATTACAACTACCTAAAAATAAACATATTAACAATATGACAAGCAAGTTAGAAATAACCCCCTTCTCACATTTTAAAAAGAAGCCCAGTCATTTGGATCACACAACACTTAGGTATTTTCTGTTTGTATTTCAGTCTTACATACATATGAAGAAATGTCATCTTTCATCTAAATGCAAAAAGGGACACTGCAAAACCGGTACAATAAAGTTTTGCAGATTTTGTATGATATTAATGTTCAGCCTATGTATAATGAATGCTTCCTTGAAAACATCCTCCAACTCTATAAAGTTACTAATGTTACTAACCTGATATATTTTTAAAAATGTATCTGTAAAATATCTATGTTTTAATTTATAACTCTCCCACACCATTTCTTCACCAAATGCCAACTGCTAAGTTTTATTATTGAGTAATTAACAGCAAGAATATGAATCTTCTAAAAAAAGCAAATTTAGACACGGGATTTTAGCTTACTAATCATGTTGCACTCTGAAACTTTAAAGAAATAAAAACGAAAGTTATTGACAGAAATTTTTAAGCAACTCTGACTTGTTAGTGGGATCTGAAAAGCAGCATTTCAAGAAGCAGATGTCTCACTGGCAAAAGCTACTGAAGACAGAAAGATAGAAGCACTACAGTCTTTATACTGCAAAGTAAATTAAATAACAATATAATGATCAGCACACACAGAAACATAGAACTGTTTGGGTTTGAAGGGACCTTAAAGATGATCTAGATCCAATCCCCCTGCCATGGGCAGGGACACCTTTCACTAGAACATACTGCTCAAAGCTACATCCAACCCAGCCTCGAACACTGCCAGGGATGGAGCATCCAAAATTTCTCCGGGCAACTCAATTTCTTGGGGCAAAATTTCAACTCAATTTCTCTGGGGCATCTCAATTTCTCTGGTTCCAGTGCCTCACCATCCTCACAGAAAAAATCTCTTCCTAATATCTAATCTAAACCTACTCTCTTTTCATTTAAAGCCATTGGCCCTTGTCACTACATGCCCTTGTAAAAAGTCCCCCTTCATCTTTCTTGTAGGCTGCTTTAGGGACTGGAAGGTTGCAATTGGGTCACCCTGGAGTCTTCTCCTGGGCTTGAACAACCCCAGTTCTCTCACCTTTTCCTCACAAGAGAGGTGCTCCATCCCCCATCAACTTAGTGGTGCCTCTCTGAACTCACTCCAACAGATCCATGCCCTTCCTGTGCTGAGGACCCCAGAGCTGGATGCAGTGTTCCAGGTGGGGTCTCACCAGCGCAGAGCAGAGGGGCAGAATCCCCTCCCTGGCCCTGCTGCCCACGGGGCTCTGGATGCAGCCCAGGACACGTTTGGCTTTCTGAGCTGTGCGTGCACATGGCTGGGTCATGTCCAGCCTCTCACCCACCAGCACCCCCAAGTCCCTCTTGGCAGGGCAGCTCTGGATCTGTTCATCCCCCAGCCTGTGTTGATAGTGGAGTTCGCTCCACCCCGGTGCAGAACCTTGCACCTGGGCTTGTTAAACCTCTGGAGATTCCCAAGGGCCCATGCTTGTCCAGCCACTTTTGCAAAATAAACTGAAGGTCTAAAGCTACACTGCCCAGAGTGGCCAATATGTGTACAATTCATTTAAATATCCTATTAACAAAGACAACTGACTACATTCTCAAAAATACAGGAAAGCAAAGATCAGAGATTCAGAGTGCCTGAAGAGAAGGTGAGAGCACACTGTTCTCAAATCAAGTGTTATAATGTACTACAGTAGGAAGCAAAACATTTCTATTCCCTGGCAACACATTGTAAATTTCAGCAAGCATGATAAATATTTAAGAAAAAAAGATAACCAAAAAAACTAAGTTACTTTTTTTCAGGGACTCCTGCTAAAGGCCAAGTGTTTATTATCACCAACCTCTAATAATTACAAGATTAGGTACCTTTTAAAGGACCCCATCTCAGAAATTATTTTCTAGGAGGCATCTATTTCCTTTAACCTCAGTGGTCACTGCAATCTGGCAGCTCATTAGAAAATTACCCTGACCTGGTATTACACACTAAAGATAAAATAATTAATCTAACTTTTCAGCAGCTGTTAAAATACTGGTATATATGGAGAAACACATGAATATAAATATTTTTAAATAAAAATAATTGCCTTTATTAGGAATTTTTTCAAAGATTTATGAAGATATTACAAACTGTACTAGACTATTTTGTTAAAGCACAGAGAATTTAGAAAAGAAAATAAATTTATCATCTGGTATCATTAGTCATTACCTTCATTATATGCAACTTTACTTACTAAATAGACAATTATACTCTTTTGATAAATTACTCTTCAAAGGGTATATATTTGATATTTACATTCTCAAAGATCACTTTTGTTTTCTTACAGACATTGCTTTATTGTTTTCATGTTAATTATTAGAAACCTTTGTCACTTTTAGCCAGGCTGTAAAATGAAAGCAACATCAAATATAAACAATCATTCAACATAAAAGTTTATCCTATAATGCAGCATTAGCTCTTCAGTTTTCCAAACAGAATTTTATTCAATAATTTAGTTATCAACCAAACTAATGTGGAAAAACAATGTTATCAGTTTTCTTCTGACAAAAAATTACGTATTTCTAAGATTTTAGAGAGGTACAGGGGATGGAGAAGAAAGGAAAGGGAAAGGAAAAAAAAAGGGCACAATATACAGAGAAAAACCAAACCACTACCTTGTGGTAATGATGCCTTAGGTTTTAACTTTTATATTTTTCAAGTCCTGTACTGCCTAGTGTGTAACTCTGAAGTTTCGTGTGGCCTGTTAACTACTGTTCTCTCATGCTGGTGAGACATAACAAAGCCTCTCTAGGTTTGTTCTCCAAGGACATCTAGATTGTCCCAGGCCCAAAATGTGTAAACCAAAAGCCTCTAAAGAGGAGGGGCAAACTTGGGGTAATTACATCATTAACTGAAGTTAAAATTGGAGAATTAACCCTGATAAACAAATGGACCAAACTTATAAAAGTGTGAAGAGCCCATGACCCAGGGTCCATCTTGGGTGTAGCCTTTGGCCTGCCCACGGTGTACCTTTGAAGGCCCTTCAAATAAATACCTACTTTTATTCTCTTATTTTTGTCTAGCCTCTATTTTTAGGCAGCCACTTCAAGGCATCAGTGACAGATTTAATAGCAAGTCCTCTCCTCCTAAGAGTCACTTCCTTAGAAGCAAGACTGGCTGAACAAGTTGTGAATTATGTCCTGAGCTGTTGCAACTTATACTTCAGAATACTAAGGGAAATTACAGAGGCTACTTGGCTGCTGTTTCAGCAGGGTAGCAGCTTCTGTGGGGAAAATTGCTGAGAGGGCAGTCAATTTTTCAGTCATTCCAATTTAACCCCCTACCAAGCAAATATCAAAGCAATCTGCCAGGTAATTTTGCCCATTTCCAGCATCTTTTTAACCAAGGTCACTGGATTCAGAAGCAAACTTTTTTGTTATCCTTCTCATAGTCAGTAACAAGTTCTTATTTTCTTTTACTGGTAGGATACCAATATACATTCTAATTCCACCTTTTTTTTTTTTTAAGCCCACTTGTACCACCACACGTTGCATTCTAGGATTTTTTAAAACCATCCAGACTCAATCAGCAGCAGTCGTTTCTGTATTTGGGCTTTGTTATGCATATTCAGTGAACAAAGTTATTGGGAAAAGGAAGTCAAAACATGGCTTTTGAATTACACAGCTGGAGACAAGAGCATTTTCAGAGGAACAATATCAAGCAAAATCACCAGGTAAAAACTCAGGTTGCCACTATGTAAGTCCTTAAGTTCTAACCAGCACTTTCAAACACACTGTCCCCACAAAAAGCCCATATGCAACAATGGAGAGAATTTATTAAGCACCACACACAGTCCTGCAAGCATGAAATTTGGCAAAAATAAACCATATTCCATCATTACAGGGATTCTTCACCTGTTCTTACCTCTGTGGCAGCCTGAAGGACATTTGTGATTTCTGCAGCCGAGAGTCCGCCCGCAGACTTGATCACAAGGTGGACAGTTTCCAGAACAGCACTATTAAAAACAAAAAAGTCTAATAAATGGAAACAGAAATTTCTGGTATATACTTTCCCTCTTCTACTATCTCATTTTTTCAATACTTATTTTAAAAAATGTCAGCGCACTTTTGTGAAATTTCCTCAAACTCATTCCAGAAAAATGGCCACCCGTAAAGTGGTTTTTAAAAAAAAAATGAGAATTATAAAATAACAAGAGAATACACATTTGAATGCGTTATTTCCACACACTAAAAAGGCAGAGGGCTTCAAAAAAGCGTAAGAACATTTAAAAGTTCCAATTATTATAATATTTTAATCCAAAATAATTTCAGAAGATAGGACATCTAACAGTTTACCTCATTACCCTGCAATTTCTTCCACTTTTATGCTATATTGTCCCCATCAGAAAACTGTTGTTAACCGTTTTTTTTAATACACCTTTTACCTTTGTAGTAAAGATCAGTTAACTTCAGGACCAGTTATCTATTTTCTATTCTTATACAAATTAGTAACTTGAAAGAATGAGAACATTTCACAAAACCCTCACATTGGTGGATGCCATGTCAGGATAGAATCTTTTTTATTAACTTGAAAGGTACCCTCCTTCCAACAAGAAATCTGGATTTTGCATCACAGAGGTGTCAAGATTGCATTTACTTGTTTTGTAATCTTTTCACATAAAATAAATTCACTATAACAATAATATTTAAAAATACCTAAGAGTAAAACTGTATTTTTTCATGCCTATTTGTGGCAAGTAGTCCAAATTTCACAATGTATTCACAAATAGCAAGCAACTTTCAGGCTCTCTTGAATGAATAAACTGAAAAGATACTTCTGAGTATCAGTCATTCCTTTTGATTGACTTCAAATAAGAAGGGAAACAAAATTCCAATTTTCAATTATCAGACCACTGCTGCTTGCACTGGTGTGTATTAGAAGGTGGGATGGAATGCTGGGCTGTCAAAATTAAAGTGTGTCCCTGACAAAGTTATAAGTGATTCCCAGCTCTTCTAACAAAGTAGGGAAATAAACTGATTTAACTCCTGTAGAATGCATAACACATCAGTGACTACTCAAGAATCTGAAAGCAAAACTGGCTTCTGGAAATGGAGAGCTGTCAAAATCCCCTCCCTGTTTATAAGGCCAGTGAGTTTTATTTGATGCCATCCTCCTCAGAGAATTTTGGTACACTGAAAACTAGTTTCAGTGACATGGAAGACAACTCCTCTTTCTATACAATAACATGAGATGGAGCAACAAACTGATGTGATTTTATCAAGATTTTTTAAAAAGTGATCTAAACAATGCATTTGAGAAAGATTATCTCTGGGCACTTACCTTCCTCCGACACTGGTGCTTTTGACAATCACGGATTTTAGTACACTTTGTTTCACACAGATATGGCTTATGACACGGCATGCGCTTGGTGTGCTTTCCACAGCGACACTGTTTTTCAACCTCCTGGGCAGCAAGACAGGGAAAAAAAGGCAGGGTATTTTTAATATGAGAGAAAAAACAAAAAGGAAAATAAAACATTCTACTACTATCTGGAAAGGAAAGTTCAAGGAAAGTAACATTACACTGCATACACAATGCAATTGTGTCATGCAACATGACAAGCGTAATTGCAAAACAAATTCATACAAAAAAGTACCTCTCTTGCACATTAAACTAGATTCACCCATAGCATATACAGATAATTCAAGAAGTAGATGAGCAGGTTTATCTGCCCTTCATCCTGGCTATCATGTGATAACTACTATCACCTAGACTTTGTAGCCAAAGCTGGTTCAGGAAGAGACAACTGAGACCTGACAGAGCAATGGCTTTGTAGGCCAGACCACAGAAGCTCCAGAGATATCTAGAGCACAGTAAAATTCAATTTTCTTACAAAGAAGAAAATAATGTTATGTTACACCACCTTCCATTTAACTAATGAAGGGATATCATAGAAAGACAAAGCCAAAAGGAAGCTAGAAAATTTTTTCTCCATCTTAAGTGTCTTTCAGGGCATAATAATTTCAAAAAACAAAACAAAACCAATCCAAAGCAATACACTCATCCAGGTACAGCCTCAACTCAACACAGTGCTCAACTACTTATTCAGAACTGTGTTGGGGTGGGAGGGGAATAATGAAAGGACATGCTGCTTTCAATAAACAAAGTCAGAGATTTTGTGATAGATATGATTTCATTTTCCTTAGGTGACTTGCACTGTTCCAGGCACATAGCTTAAGAGCCCAAACAAAATGTGAATGTGCTACAGTAAGACCAACCTGTCTGCATATTTCACAGGGACCCCGATGACAGCGCTGTGAACATTTATGGATGCCACATTCCAGAACTTTGTCACAACTATCACCACAGGTGGGCACATCTTCTGTACAAGGCAATGAAAACTCTAGATGAAGAGAGAGAAGTACAAGTAAACATTTAGGAAAAAAAAAAGCCAAAATATTTAGGAAAAAAAATGCAATGTATAGTTAAGTTCAAAGGACAGTTGTCTTTCATTTTTTTAAAGCTTCTTTAGAATTACTCAGTTATTCACATCACAAATTAAACCCCTGGTGCTAAATAAAGCTTTGAAAGCTATGCAAAAAAGTTAATATACTGTCATGGTTGACTATAAGAACTTTTTATGGACCCTGCCCTGAAGAATTGTCCTGAACTACTGACTCTGAAAGACTGGAGGACTTTTTATTCAATTTATCATTAAAAAAAAAAAAAGTAGCTTACTTGTTTTTCCACACGGACAGGACCTTTTCCCAGAACGAGGACAGTCTCCACAGGGACCAGCATGACAAATTTGTTCACATGTGTGATTGCCACATGGCAAACATTTCCCACACACCTGAGAAATTCAGAGAAAGCAAGCAAATGCAATGTAATGGAACTACACACCAAGCCAAAGCAAGCCAAGGGCAAAAAGCAGGAGTGAGATGCTTTTGGATCCAATTTCACTTTTTCTGAATTTTGTTAATAAATCTTGTATTTGCTGAGTTCACCAAATAGAACTGATCATCCCTGCAGTGATCCTGTCTGGAAGACCACAGTACAGTGAAGAGTTAGTGTTGCAGAAAACCTGAGTGGTCCCAGGTCTGTGTTGTGCTGCACATACAGCTGAGCCTTCAGGTCTCACTTCGGCCACAGGATAAACTTATTGTAGCAGAAGAGATTGGAGGCAGCTCCCACTTGGTACCAGTGATTATACTGCCTGCATGTCCTTGCCTTTATGTAAAAGTGCAGCAAGAAGTTCTCATCTGAATACCCTTTCTGTTTGACTGTAGAAATTATGATCGAGGATGCTTTCTTGTAAGAAGATCCTACAATACCTTCAACACCCAAAATGGGGTCTGCACTGCATTCTGCACATGTATCATGGCCCATTCAACGCTGCACAACTTGGGGTTCCAGAGATCTAAAGGGACATACTATTCTTTAGATTATACTCCTTTACTCTGCAGTGTTAGCTGAAATAAACTGCATTTTAATTGATACTTCACAGAGGCCAGGTACCTTTCCTACTAGGATCAGAATGACCAAGTATCTTTTGGTACAGCCTCCCCCCTGCCACATAATTTTTAAAATTATTTTTATTTTTTCCAGTCTGTCAATCCATAGCCTTGGTCTTAAGCACAGGCTGCAAATCTACTTCAAAGAATTAATCACAAAGCTTTCATTCTGCTACAGTCCTAAAAATAAGCATGAAACTCTTGCCTACTAAGCTGTGGTTTCATTCTTATTTTTGAAGGCAACAGCTGAAATTTCAACCTCAAGTAGAAGAAAAAGAGTATAAGAAGTTAAATGCATTGCTAGCTTAACCCTAGAACAATTCCAGAACAGTAACATTTTAACTACTATAAAAAATTAAATGAGTCACCAATTAAATCTCTTCTCAAACAATGCTGTTTATATTTTTGATTGCACTTTCAAAAGTTAAACATTTTTTTTTTCTTACTGAATACATTTTTCCAATCTTTAATACACCAAGTAATCAAATTTTATAAAGGTGAGAAATCAGTTAAAAAGGATAGCTTCAACATACCTGATCACACTGCCACTGAGGACTCGCACAAAGTCTCTCTGCTGTCTGTCTTCCACAGACACACCGTTGTTTACTGACACGTGGACAAGGCTGACAATCTCCTGTATGTAATCGCAAAGTGACACAGAGTAGGAATTGCAAAAGGATGATGTATCTTAACAATAGAAACAACTACTGCTCTGAAGTTAAAAAGGCTGGTCTACCTGCATGACAGGGATTCTCACAAGCATGTTGTCCACACAGCAGCGTTCGTCCACATGGCAGGCGGCAAGACCACTCCTTGGCACTGCACCTGCGGGGCACTGGTTTGGCTTTCTTACAGTGACAGGTTGTTGTGACCATCTTTGGGCAAGGTGGACAGGGTCCTAATTACAGGAAAAAGAATATCCTGCTAATGATCATTCAGCAAATGCAGCCTTGACTACATCTCTTTTACTCTGAGAATTTTAAATATACTTAACAGATTTTAACTGTGCAACAGGTACCTAAATACAGGTCGCACAATCAAGAAACACAAAGGATTTACCTGGATGACAAAGCAGCAAACATTTATGACCACAGGAAGGTTTGAATTCCCTCTCACATATCTGACCACAGGAGTGAGGTACCAGCCATGGGTCCACTGATGGATTCTCCACTTTTCCACAGTAACAGTAATACCTACTGGGAGTTTCAGAGCGTTTGTATTCAAACCTACATTTCGGACTACAACAAGGGAAAAAGGAGTGAAAAGAAAAGAAATTTTTCTAAACAATTAAAAAAAAAAGCAAAAAAAGCAGCAGTTTTTATCATTTTGGCTTCCCAAGACTGTTTCAATGCTACCAATTAACATTTTTACAACTACTGAAATGAATAACAACAATATACAGTAACACAGAATAAAGGTCTTTCTATATGTCAGATTTTACAACACATTCATTAGAATATCTGAGGAATTGTCCTGTCAATGCAATTTCTTTTCTCTAAGAATATATATAGACAAAAATTCAGCACAGCAAAAATCAGAACAATTTTTATGTCAAGCAATATCAAAAGAATCTATGCAACAGTTAACTTACTTAAATAGAACCAATTTTTTAAAAAGGGATTAAAAACCAGGGGTTTACTAGTAGCAGTCTATTAGCCATGTAAAACAAAGTTTAGCAACACTATTAAAACTATGCATAATAATTAGAGTTTTATCTGAAAGATTTTAGATTCAAGATGTACATCTTCATTTTTTAGCCTTGTTGTTGATAGAAATTAAAAAAAACATTATTGCTAAAGGTACATAGACACTAGAGGTCTGGAACTTATAAAGTGCCACAGGCCCAATAGGCCACATGCAAGCCATGGACAAGGGAGGCAACACAAGGAAAGAGAAACAAAGTAGTTCACATTTCTGGCTACACTGGGAAAAGACCACGGACAAGAAGGTCCCCCTTCACAGAAGAATAGGGAATTTGAAAGACCTATGTACTCATTTTTAACAAACAAAACATCGATTTGCCCCGATATAACACATTACAGACCATGAACCATTTCTCAGTAGTGATAGCATAGCTTTAGCATGTCTTCAAATGTAAAATAAAATACCACGTTCACCATTGAACGTTTCATTATATGCATTATGTTTAAACACAAAACAAGTTCATAGTAGAAGAGGCATTATCAACTTGAGATGCTGCCAGCCAATAACTGGCACTTTATTTCTTAAGCAAACCTGCTTGGGAAATTTTATTCTTGCAGCCACATTATTATCTTCTTTATACCATCTCAAGTTAAACTGCAAGACCTGATTTAATTTTTGGATTATACTGAGACTAAAAAAATAAATAATAAATCCCTACATCTTGCTATTTGACAATATTTTTTAAACTTATTTCATGGTGCCAACTTTAAAAGTGAAAAATATGTAAAGCCATTCAGAAATAAATGTCAGGAGCTGAGACACATGACAGATAAGTTACCTTCTCAGAGGTTAAAACAAATTTGACACAGCAAGGTTTTAATATCACTGTAAAATTTTTCTGAATCATGTTAATGAAAACTTTAAAATAATTTTAAAAATCAATAGAAAAGTCAGTCTTCTAAACACTTTTTGTTATGCACATCATTTACAAGTACCATTCCTTCTAAAGTAACACCAGTTCGAGTAATTTTCCCAACAGAAGTTACTTTGTAAATGTACCATGAGGAGCTCACCATGGCCAGGGATAATCTTTCTTTCCAAAATCATCATCTGTCAAAGGAGAAGATAAAAGGAAAAGGCTATCCTTGGCCCACTTTTGGATACACACCAGATGAAATATACAAAAGCATCCACAACAGCTCCAGACCTAAAGAGCAGACATCAAGTGTCAATTACTTGAAATGAGGTTTCTGTTTCCACTGATGAACATCCATAATATCTAAAGAAATATAAGCTTGCTATTTTTCCCTTTAAAAATGGTTTTTCAAAGACAGATTATACCCATGGTTAGATCAATACAGGCAGTTTTATTGTTATAGATTCAGACCTATAATTTTTTTTCCTACTCCCGTGGGAAGTTTTTGCCAAGGCTGATGGAGCCCAAAATACTCAGATAATCAGAGAAATGTTGACTTAAACACACTGTTGGAGGTCATGTAGCACAAATTGATGCCCAAAGAAAGATTATTGCCATCTTAGCTCTGTTCAGACACACCTTTGCCTAGCAAAGCTGGAAAGTCCTGAGGGATGGGGACTCCACAACCATCCTGAGCAAGTGTCATACTACCTTCCTAGTACCCAATCTGCACCTCCCAATGCCCAGTTTGTGCCACTGTCCTTATTACACCACCTGGCACCATAAAGATGACTTTGGCTTTACCCAAAACTGTAACAATTTGGTAAGGAAAGTGCAGAAGAAAATTTTAACTTTATTTTTTTAAAATAACTTAAGACAATGTTATGAAATAATATTGCGAAAATATAGAGACTTTCCCTATTAACTTATAGAGGACAGTGTCAATGACATAAGTTTCTAGAACTGTGGTAACTAACTTCCCAAAACTAAAGCAAAGCAGGAGAAATTACATAAACAAACAAAGTTGGCTGAAATGATACAGATTCACTGAGTTATAAAAGAAGACTTACAAGTTACCAAATCATCTCACTTGTGCTAAGATTAACTCTATCAAGAGCCATAAAATGTCAAAAATCAAGCTAAACATATTCATTAAGGTCTGAAAGAATATGGATTAAATATGTTAAGAATTGATACAAAAATATATTGCATTTCTTTTTAGAAAGAAGTTACTGACTACAGTTTCATTGGGTACTTGTAGTCTGCGCATATCTATCACCAGAAATTAAAATATTTTCTGCACTTTCTTTTCTTTTTAATGTTAAACATACAGTTGCAAACATGTTTTTGATTCAAGTAACAGAAAGAGGAAAAAGTATTTGTCATGAAATCTCTCCCATATAAAATGTACCTATATGAAACAGGACAAACTTCTCTTTCACCTGATCAGCACTGAGGGCAGCAAAGTTTATCTTAGCTTCCTTGCTGTAAAAGTAACAACAATACCTCTTAACTTCCTGGTATTTCATGTTTTGATTTGCTACTCCATAGCTTATTGAATACACAACTGGAAGCAAGGGCATTCAAGCACTTATCTTTGTCACGTACTACTACCTAAAACTTAAAAATAGCTATTTTACACTATGATAACAAACATATGACAACAAAAGACATATTCTGATTACAAGCTACACATATAACCACTTATGTCTTCCAGTGTTTCAAAATCCAAAGTTGTTAAATATTGCATTTAGTACTCTTACCATTTTAAAGCTCTCAATCCCAAGAATAACCTCAATAATATAATACAAGTTATTCAGACAGTTACATTTGTTTTGTTCTAAAAGATTATTGTAAAGTACTTACAGCTTGGTTCCTTTTAACCGAAGCAATGCAGATGAGACATGTCATAGCCCCTGACTGAAAAGCCTCATTCATGTACTGTCTCGTACGCTCCAGTTCACTTGCATCTCCATCTTTAACGTACAAAGATTTTTAAAGCAATCAGTAATGTTTGATCTCTTATTCTGCACACGTTGAGACTGATGCAAAAGTATTTTTTCTCTGAATAAAGCCATTCATGTATTATTTTAAAAGCCACACTTAAGACAGTTTAAAACTATACTACTGCTTCTGCACAAAAAGACAAGAAGTACAGCCAGCATGCACTGCTGGGAAAAAATACTTTTAATATAAGACATCATGATAGAATGCCTTCCTTCCAATTACAGAAAAATTCTAATTCACAATGATACCGCATTGTTTATGCTTTCATACCAAAATAAAAGCCAATAAATGAAAAAAACATTACCAGTTTGACTAGTGTAAATGGTAAACGTTTTGTCCAAAATCTTCCCCTGTTTTGCTTCAGCATCTTCATCATCGTCTTCAGACGAGGAGCTTAATTGGTCTTCAACTAGCTTTTTTGCTGCAGCCTGATTAGCCTTCTTAATTTCATCAAATTTCTTCAGTGAAGATAATTCTATTAAGAGAAAATATTAACGATGATTACTACCATGATAGTTATTTGTAAACACCACATTCAGTTCTACATACTCTCAATTGTCCTTTTCTTTAAAGAGTTTGCTATTTTTTTTAAGAGTATTACATCACTACATTTTCAATACCACCCAAGAAGAGATAAATTGTATTTACTTCTTTACTGTGCATTATCATAAAATTCACAGCATTACTGCTGACAAATCCAACCAAACATACCAGAATATATCCAACTATAATGTTGCTTTATGAAAAGGATACTTTAAAAAACCCCCACACATCCCACACAAACACAGCTGTCATAGCATAATGAAGAAAAAATCAAAACACTGGTTTTGCTTGTAACAAATTGACAGTTGTTATAATTTGCAGATACTATACAGGTACTTCTCCAGCATTTGGTATTTCTTAAATTATGACTTTCACTGATCTCCGTCAAATTCAACAAATCTTTATTGCAATAGTGTGTTCATGCTATTTCCCAGCTAGCAACATGAAAAGTGAGCAGGTATTTTAATGTAACCTTTTTTTAAGTTACTGTATGTGAAACAGAGAAAGGTTCTCACACGGAGGAAAAAAAACCGAGTTCACAATAAACAAAAATGCCTTTAAGAAAAAATATGATGGAAACATAAAGGTCTTAAGGAGATCACTAGCTTTCCATATTAAACTACTAGACTCAATGTATTTACCGGGGTTTCGTCAAGTTTAGTTTTAAGACTCTCCTTACAAAACTATGCCGCCACTAAAAAGAGCTCTGTCTTTGGCACTTCTCTGGTGTATTTCCCGAGGATGAATTTGCACTGACAGCTGCCGCGCGCACCGAGAGCCCGCACCTTTCCCAGCTGGGAGCAAAGTGTTTCCCTGACCAGCGCACCTAAGGATGTCTCTACCGAGCAACTCCCCTAGCTGTTTCCAACCGTGGGAAGAAACAGATGTTTCATCCATTACTTCACACTTTACTCTTCCGCTCAAAGAAGAAGACCGTGCACCTTGTGCACCCTGGCGAGGGCTTAGCCCCTTGCTCCTCGCCACCGCCTGAGGCCTCCGCGTCTCTCCCCGGCAGGAACCTGCAAGCAGGACACGGCACATGGCGAACACCGGCTCGCCGCCGCCGAGCAGCGCACGAGCGGGGCCGCGGCCCACCAGCCTCCCTTCCCCGTGATGCCGGGGACAGCCCCGACCTGGCCACCTGCAGGGGCTCCGGGCCACCGCCGGCTCCCCAACCCGGGGCCCGGTAGCGCGGGTAGAGGGCAGGACACGACACTCACCGCTGGCCCCCTCGCTGATGGTCCCCGCTGCCGCAGCGCGGGCACCGCCGCGGCCCCTCGGGGCCGGGGGCCGGGCGGCCGCCCCAGAGAGAGCGGCGAGCTCGTCCCCGGGCCTGGCGCGGCC
>VZRV01009655.1:3323452-3436418 GCA_013398115.1 Falcunculus frontatus
TGGAGGCGGCGGGGCCGCCGGTGCTCCCGCGGCAGCGCGACTACAGCTCCCAGCGCTCCCCGCGCGGCGGGCGGGCCGGCGCCGGGCACCGCCTCAGCCGGCGGGGCTCGGAGCTGGGGCTGTGGCTCTGTCCCTGGGTCACGGAGTGCTCCAGCTTGGAAAACGTGTGAGATTACCCAGTCCAACATTAACCCAGCACTGCCACGTTCACCATTGAACCATGTCCCCAAGTGCCACATCTATACGGCTTTTAAATACCTCAAGTGATGGTGACTCCACCACTTCCCTGGGCAGCCTGTTCCAGTGCTTGACAACCTTTTCGGTTGAAATTTTTCCTAATATCCAAATCTAACCTCTCCTGGCGCAAATTGAGGCCATTTAATCTCGTCCTGTCTCTTGTTGCTTAGGAGAGGACACCGCCCCCCCGCTCACTACCTCCCCCTTTCAGATAGTTGTAGAGAGCGATAAGGTGCCCCCGAGCTCCCTCGTCTCCAGAGTCAATTTCTGGCAGCCGCTCCAGCAGCATGCTGCTCTTGCAGACATTTTCTTCATAGCTCCTGTAACTCCTATAACTTCGTAGCTCCTGCAGTACTGAGAATTAGAAACCACAAAGCCTGTTTAGAAACTTCACTGAAGTACATCCAGAAGGTTGTAGCGCACGGAAACATATATTGAGGAACCTGTGTGCCTCCTAAGTTCTAACAAATAAAGGCAAGTTGAAATAGTTTTAATTTTATTGCCATTTCCTTATAGCACTTACATTATGCTGAGCGCCAGGAGGAAACTTTGCATTTAGCCTTTTTTCAGCAAATACCTTCTCATAAAAGTTAGGTTATACAAGATTTCCAACCACGAATAGTCTGAAAATAGTAAGCAAACCACTGGAGGCCAATTCTGTTTTTCTGTTTTATATTGAAGTGGTTTTAATCAAAGAATTTTTATTCTCAAGAAAGAGGCAGGTAGTGAATACAATTCATGTCTTAGACGGAAGGATCAATACAAAAAAAATTGTTAACAGTAGATATCTGCCTTTTTAAATTAAAATATCATATCACACATTTCTCTAATAACAAAGGAAAAAAGTGCTTCCTAAGTGCCTAGTAGCCATATAGGATAGGTTGCTGCTGGCATACAGATTGCAAATTATATTCAAGACCTGAGCTGGAAGAATGCTGATTGCAAAGTCCGACACTCACCGTATAGCTAAATGCCAGAATAATCCTTGCTCCTGTGTACAGGGATAGAATCTTTACCGACAGGATGGCATACCCTTTCCCCTTATCAACTAATTAAGCCATTTGTCTTTCAAAACATGGGATCAACAGGGCATGAACAGCCATTTTGTATTTAAATTTACCCTTGTTGTTCTGTATATATCCTATGCATTAAGTACTTCATAAACTTTCATCCTTGCAATAAATCAGGAGTAATTTATTGATCTCTGGCATCCTGGAAAGCGTCAACATTACCGAAAATGAAACAGCCAGAAAGGAATGCACTTTATAAAATACCCAATTTATATTATCTCCATCCCATTAAGAAGAGAATGCAAGTGTAGAGATATTATTGACAGTAACATGTACATATGTCTTTTTAAGAGTGGCAGTTCAATTGCTCAGGATAATCAAATTTACCTAAATAGAGAATTATCCATTCTCTCATTACAGTCCCTTTCTTCACTCCCTTTCATCAAACTTATCCAATGTTATATGCCTGTGATAAAATTCTACTGAAAATACCCAGCTGCAAGTACCCAGCTGAGACCATGACTAAGCAAACCATTTTTTTGCCAATGAAAAAATATATAAATTAGCAGAAAAGCCAAGGAGATAATGAGTCTTAAAGCAGCTGAAAAATGGATATGAATCTATAGATTTTACTATCTCAGAAGTAGTTATGAAGAAAGAAATACTCTATTAGTGGGAAAAAACAGCCTTTTTGGTCATATTCCTCCCCCAAGAGCATCTACAGAAGATGCCGTAGGAAGAATTTGGCCTGTTGCTGTCATGTCTTCCCCTTGCACTCTGCCAGCATAAACCAGTGGTACATTAGGGACATAAACATTTTTAGTTACAAATCTTCAAAGCTTGATAGTTCATATTCAGCAGCCATATGATTACATGGAACAGAACAATCTTTAATGTATATTTTTATTTGTGTATTATTTGTATATTTGTGTATTATTTGTTATTATTGTGGAAAGAACACTAGATTGTGAGCCATCCATATCTTTCATATTGATGCTTGCAAAAAGTTGTATTTTCTCCTCTCTGCATTCCAACCTTTGCATGTATTATCCTGAAAAAAGGACCATTTCAAACCGCCCACTTATATTTCAAGAAATCAGCCAAGGTGGACCCAATGAAGTAATAGTATTTTCCACATCTTACAGCCTTCAGTACTCTCATCTGCATTGTAGATATACCTAATTCTTTATCTAATATCCCATACTTAATTAATTTCTCATTACTCACTAGATATTAAAATGTGCTCATTTATACACAAACTTAATATAAAGGTTAATGACTTCAAATAATATCATTGTTACCAAACCTTTCCTTCTTTCCATAAGCAGACACAAAGAAATTCTTTTAAAACAGCCTGCAAAACTTCCAGTATTTGCCAGTACACGACAGTGTACATAAAGCATTAGCAGATAATACCACTAGGTTGTGCAAGAGCAAAGTGTTATCTTCCATTCTCATTCTTGATTCTTCTTTTTCTGCCCCAAACCTGCCAAATACACACTGCTTGTAGGAGATCAGTGACAATGTCTCCACAAATAATTCTTTGTAATTAATAGTTGGGTATTACAAAGATTAGAAATTAATGTATTCAGCCCCAGCCAGGATTTGGCCCTCAGTCTTATTGGCAACTTCCATTAGTTTTATTCTGCTTTTGACAATCCAGGTTTATCTGTGGATGGATCTGCTTCTTCTAAGTCTGCAAACTCTTCCTCTATAACTGGCTTCAGTATTTTCTCTATTTGTGTAAGTCTTTTTTTCACTTTCTGTTGTGCACCTTCATACTCAGCCAACAACCTGGCAACCTTTGTTTGTAACCTGTCCATAGCACGTTCCATATAGGCAACCTTCTCTTCCAGATCTTTAGGATCACTTCCTAAATTTGCAATTTCGATGTCCAGCAACCCATCTTTCATTAGGATTTGCTTGCCTTTTTCTTCCAGCATAGCCTTTGCATCTGGATACTCTGTTAAAGCCTCCATGAGATCATCTTTAGACAGACAAAACAAGTCCGAGTATCCAATACTTTTAATATTGGCTGTTCTTCGATTGCCAGCTTTGCTACCCTTGATATTAAGAATGCTGATTTCTCCAAAGTAGCTACCATCACTTAGGACCACAAATTGGGTAATTCCATCATCAGCAACTACTGCCAGCTTGCCTTCTTTGATAATGTACATCTCTCGTCCAATATCTCCTTTTCTGCAAATATAATCTCCAGGACTATATACTTGGGGCTGGAGTTTCAAAACTAGTTCAACCAGCAGACCAGCTTCACAGTCTGCAAAAATCCGAACTTTTTTTAGCGTTTCCAGGTGAACATTGATTGCAATCTCTGCTCTTAGTTTATCTGGCAGATACTTCAAGACCTCCCTTTCATCCACAGCCTTTTTGTTTGTCCACAGGTAGTCAAACCACTTTATAACTCTTTTTTCCATGTCTTTACTCACATTCCGAAAGTGCATGTACTGTTTGATAGCATCAATCCTTGCTTGAAACTCTGCCCTGGCAGCATTCATGTTGGAGATCATAGAGCCCACGTTACCAACAATGGTAGCAAAAATCAGTACTCCAACCAAGAAGTCAACGACCACAAAGAAATACTCAGAATCTCTTACAGGAGGGGGGGTTTCACCAATAGTAGTCAGGGTCAGTGTTGACCAGTAGAGACTGTAGACATATTTTCTAGTTAGGCGGGCAAATTCAGGATCTGAGATGTTGGGGTAGACCCATGTGTCAGCGCCAAATCCAATGGCTTTTGAGATTGAGTAATACACACAGGCGTTCCAGTGAATAATAATCACAATGTACATGACAAGGTTAGAGATCCTAAAGATATTTGGGTAGTTTGTCCTGGTTTCTGTTCTCTGGAAGAATTCAAACATCCGAGCTACTCTGAGTAGTCTGTTTATTCTTAATTCTGGGTAATTCAATCCTAACTTAAAGTATAAGAGATCAGTTGGTATGATTGACAGAAAATCTAGTTTGAATTGAAAAGATTTCTTGTATTTCTCTCGTAGCTTTCGTTCTTCTTTCACCAGAAGACCTTGCTCCAGGTAACCTAAAATAAAATTGTAAATAATAAAAATGCTACAAGTTCAAATGTGTTGTGTTTCATGTCAGACCAAATCCACTTGGAAAAATATTTTGGGTGCAAATTCCATATGGAACATAATTTCTTTTCCTTTTTAATATTCAATCTCTTATTTCCAAATAGTCAGCTTGAGTCCAAACGTGGTTCAGCTTGAGCTAAACTATACTGCTTTGAAAGATAAACAGTTCCAGCTCTGATTCTTTTCCTCCACTTTTCCACTATCATGAACATCTGAAAAAAAAAGCACCTTCCCCTCCAAAAACACCTCCACAAGCTATAGGAAGGGTGGTTAATGAGGGAGAGAATTTGCACACAGGAATTTCAGTTCCATATTGAGTGTATCTACTTAATAGCTCCATAGGATAGTATTTTAAAATAAATAGTTGCAGCTGAAGTTAATAGGATGTCTTGCTTGCGTAATGGTCTTGAAAATGAAGCAAATACTTGAATCTTCCCTTAATACAAAAAACAGATTTAGGTGCTGGTTTTTCAGAACCCCTTATCCTCACCTGGCTGCACCACGTTTGTCTTCGTGAGTCAGCTGCAGGCAGAACAGCTTCTACCTGCTTATCTCAAACTTTATGTGTCCTTTGAGTAATATATCAGAATTACATCAGAATTTCTCCTACTTTTACAGTAACACTACAGTCTTTCAGAAATATATCTCAATGTCTTTTTTCACTATTGCACCTCATCAAGGCTGTTCAAATAAGAGAAGTAGTAGTATTTTGATTTTTAAAAAATCTCAAATAAATACGTAAAAAGGAATAATTAATTGAGTATATTTACCTGTCCTTGTCTGTACAAACATATCAGCAACATAAATGGCATCAGAAACATAATCAATAATAAACCATGCCACTAAGTAATCATGCTGAAGCTCATCAAAACAGGCTCTGAATATGAAAAAAAAAAGTAAATTACTATGAAACAAAAATTAAATACTTGCATGAATCAGTGATGAATGGAATTTTTTTAATCTATTTAGGGATATTACGATTTTCCAGAAGTTCTATGTAGTCATTAAAGGAGTACATCACCTAGCAATAATCATGGTCCAGTTGTACATGACAGGCATTGTGATGCAAAACAACCAGTTGTAATATATATTTCCTGCTGGATCAATGGTGAAAATATCTTTCTTCTTCCTAAGTGGTAGACAGGGGAAAAAAAAGAGATTTAATGAGAGACTTGAAATACATATATCAATTTTTGAGGAATGAAGCATTCCAGAAATTATTATTGTCAAATAAATGATCTTTATCAAAGTTAAACTTCCTTGCTCAAATGCATGGAAAACATGAATCTGATGACTTGGAACACAAACTTTAGAATCTAAATTTTGCTGAGCAAAATTAACTTGGCAGTCTCACTTCACTTTATAGTGGCACAAGTAATTTTTAAATTATTTTTTTCCTACCCAAATAACTCTCTCGTCTGATAATTGATTTTATCATTAAAAAAAAAAAAAGAGATTATGTGACTTCTAATTTTTAAATAAATATAAATTATGAGATGAATCATGCCTTTCTCACTGGGAAAAGTCTAGCCCTGATGAAGACAAAACATTGGCATAGTTTACATAAAGAAACCAAAGGATAGGAAATTATACAACACAGGATTCTACTGCACTGTTTTAAGTTACTCTTCCTTAGCCAGAAAATTATGAATTTACCAAGCAGAGTATAAAGCGACAACTTTTAAAGCATAGAAGAGTTTACTTGCTCGTAGGTGCCTTTGTGTGTGGAAGAGATTGCTTTATACTGGCACATTGTTTGCTGCAGTGTGTTATCCAAGAAATATTAGATAATCAGAATCCAAAGCAGATATATCTTGATCAATGTTTTCAGATCACCTCCATGCATGCATATTTCTGTTGTCCACATATGAAGTTAAGTCAAAACAACTCTACTCTAGGGAGAACAACAGCAGTCTGTAGACTCGTTCACTGAAGTATAAACATCTTTACAGGACGTCTCTGAATGAATTTGTTCTTACATCAAAAGCAGTTTTATTATACAGCATAACAGGACCTAAATGAAAAATACTTACACTTCTATATTTTCTTTCTTCTTCAACTTATCTTTATTTTTATTTTTCTCTTTTTTTTCTTTGTTCTTTTGTGTTTCTCCATCCTTTTTTTTTTCTGGCTTGCTAAGAAATAGATTAACATTTTCCATTGTTAAAGACCAAGTTAAAACATACTTAGAAAAAACCTAAATATCTTAGAAATAGTAGTATTATTACTCTTCATCTTACCTCTTCTTTTCTTTTTTCCTTTTCTTCTCCTCTCTAAGAAAAAGAAAAATATGATAGGCTCATGGGATGCACATCCCCTTTCTTCAACATCTATGTATTAGAAGTATCTGAATTCGGTAAGGATAACATTATACTTAGGTGTTTGACCTTCCAAAAAACTATTTTTCTTATTGCTTACTGTATACACCTAGAACTACTTTTATTTTAAATTAATAGATACAATATCAGTAACTTTGGTAATGAGGATGATTATCGTAACTGATATGCATGTAGTTGATATGTATGTGCAGTCTCTTTTGGGCTTACCTGAACGATATAAGTGTTTCTAAAGAAACTATTAGATATATTATAATTATTAATTTCTGCTTGAACAATCAAAATTGCAGTACTGTTATTTTATCAAATGGCAAAGATACTTACTCATCTTTATTACTATTATTGTTTATATTGTAGCATGCAAATACTCCAGGTAGATATTGTTGCCTGGGGAACAATGAAACAACACAGTTATATGATATCTGCCAAAATTAAAAAAAAACAAACTCCTAAATATTTACAATAAGCAATATACTATAATCCTAAAACCTTAGTTTATTACTAAGAGTGAAGAAAATCATATGATAGCAAGTATCTGTGCTTAGATAATCCTATGCAAATTATCAAACTATAAAAAAACCAAACTGACACAAAATATATTTGACATACCTGTTTTCCCCTTTGTGCAATAGTCCAGAGTCCTTACTGGTGTCATGCACTACCACACTGGGAACAATCGTATGGGATTGATGGGTCTCAATTACTCCTACCTTCATGGTCAAGTTTGTCTTAACATGGGTGATTGAAGACAGCTGAATAAAAAAAAAAATCAAGTCATTTTGCAAGTAGAAGAAGTAGGGGTTTTTTTTCCTAAAAAAGAATCCTTTACATCCTTGCTTTCCTGAAGACAACAAGAATATTTGCAGTTTCCTGTCTCCCTTGAAATTCCCACCAGACAAGAAGATCACCAGGCAACTGCTGCTAAAGGGAACGTCATACACATCTTTAGGGAGGCATTAATTTAGGTCTTTCTCGTGATTTTTGACACGTATTTTAAAAATATTTAAACAATTCTGTTTGAAACATCTACCACTGTTTCCTTTGGTTTTGAACCAAAGGCTTGAAACACTGTATGAAGATGGATAAACAGATTCATGCACAGATGACATCCTGAAAACCAGACTAAAAAGTAGCCCCTGTTTGTAGGTCCAAAGAAATCTCAGTATATCTGATACTCTGTTGAGACCAAAGAGTGGGTTCTGTAAAAAAGAGGGTAAGACTATTGTAGTAGTTTCCTTATTCATATAGCAGGTATTATATAAACACCTAAATAGAAATGTTAGTGTCTCTTTATGTCTGGTCTGTTCATGTCAAGGAAAAAATAACCTGAAAATGTTTTATAGCTAATACAGTGCATTCAACTGCACAATTTTCTAGCACTGGTGTAATTAACTTCTGCTCTCCTTTTTCACCACTTATTCCTACAATGCTGTCAGTTATATCTTGGCATCAGTGAGACTGCCACCTCTTTAGGCATGAATTCTGTTTACCAGTGTGATCTGCTCTTGCTGGGACCGGTTAGAGAGCATTATAAAACAGGTTCTTTCCACTGCAGTAACAATTTCCCTTCATGTGGGAAATCAGAGTATAGAGATGTCTGTAAACCACAGACTGACAAGTGAGTGTCTGCACTGCTGGTGAGGTCAAAGCCAAAGCAATGTATTCTGGCACACCCCAAAGGAGAAGCAGAATGATACAGCTGACATATTACTGCCAGACTTACTTGACTTCCCTTATTTGTCAATGAAACTAAAAATACACCTATACAGGAAATAGGAGAGGAAATGCATGTTTCCAGCACTCATCAGACATGAATGACACATGGTGCAAAAAATAATACAGCAATATCACAGAATCACAGAACATTCTAATTTGGAAGGGACCCACAAGGATCATTGAGTCCAACCCTTAAGCAAATGGCCCATACAGGGATCAAACCCACAACCTTGGTGTTATTAGCACCATGCTTGGACCAACTGAGATATAACATTCTACAAAACAGAAAGATAAAAATTGAAGACCAAGATATGCTATTCCATGAATAGTCCTAAATGTAGTCCAGTATTGCTGGTCAGTCTTTAAATGCTCACCAGCAAGGATCAGGTCTAAGATAAATAGATATAAAAATATTCTAAGACATGGTAAACTTTAGGTTAGATTCATCAGGAGACTAAAACTATACCAGGTCTTCCACTGACTTACTGCTTGAAAGCGTGAAGATTGAAATTATGCCAGGTTGAATTAAGTAGCTTTATATCTGCTTACAGATGCTCTGAAAGCTCTACTAATGCTGGCACACAAAATTCCATCCTGATTAAATCTATATCCTCCACAGGGCCTCACAAATAATGGTGCAAAATAAATCTGTGTCCAACTCAGCACCAGACAACTGCAAATGCAATAATCTCAAGGGAAATAATTTCACTAACAGAGTGGGCTCTAATTCAGTCAGTTCATGTTAGGACTCACAGTTCCAGCGTTTCTATACATGCACACATTTTTCATGTTTACATTTGCTCTTTAAGTCTTCTTTAGTTTGAAGAAGAAAACAAAACAAAAACTTTCACTTTGTGCTCTCCAGACATACTGATTTGCACTTGTCCTAGAGGTAAAAGATTATGATAGGTATGATAAAATAGAACATGTCTAAAAATCACACCAGTCCAGAGTATGTAGCCTGTAGGCTGGGGGAAAAAATCTCTATCCTCTAAATTCCCATGTTTTTCAGGTTAATAGGATTTTCTGTGCGTTTTTTCAAATAAACAAATTTCTCTGGCTCTGCTGGTGACTACTGTGTCGCACTTGGACACGAAAAGAACACGCAGACACCTGTTCAGAGAGAGAAGCAGAAAAAGAGAGTCCAAGAAGACCTCGGACTTTATTATATATCTTCTTAATAATCACCTTGGATTGGAGGGTGAGGTTTGCACCCCTCAACCACACTGGTCAAAGGAAAATCCATCAAACATCTCCGCCCACGAGAAAAAAATGCAAACAATAGAACAAAGTTACAAAAACATAACTATGTTTACAGAAAAGTGCGTGAGAAACTCTTATACAGAAATGAGAACATCGAAGAACTGCAAAACTCAGGGCGACACTACTGTAAGTGGAGACTGCGGGATACTGTGTATTCTGGGGAAGCAGCCATGGCAGTCATGCATAGGATTTGCAGAGAAAGAGGAGCTGCCATTTGAGGCAGGACTGGACATTTCAAATTACTGAGGCACTGGAAACATTAAGAGCCATAGAAATTGAAGTATGGACTAACCTGTAGTCTCAAAATACCAAGTCTGAATGTCAAACTTAGGTGAGTGCTGCACCAGGTTATTTTCCTCATCAGTCAGTCACAATGTATAGCACAAGAATATCTTCAAATTCCACTAGTCTAAAAGCAAATTGTGGGGAGTTTAAGTTCCCAAGTCTAAGACACAGAAGTGCTTATGCAGCATGTGCCCAGTGCAAGCTGGACACACAGAGTAATTAAATCTAGTTTGGGGACTTTTTTTACCTTGTTACAGCATTTGCCCATACTGGGCACAGTAGAAAATATCCCATTAAACTCAGTGGGTCTGAACTTATCCTAATGAATTTTCAAGCATTTCAAATATTTTTTACTAAATTGTATCACCATCATGTTTCCTACTCTGTAGTCACACATTTTTTCTTACACTGATGCATTGTCACAAATTGTTACACTGCTTTTTAATACTGGGATGCACATTTTCACTTTATCATATTTAGGTAGCAAGTTCAAAAGGTAATAGATGCTTTCTTTAGAGATATTTTAGATTTCTACCATATAGTTTTTACTGTATCATTGAAAATAGTTTTCTTTTACTACTTTGGATTTTTTGAAATGTAACTACTATGATAAACAACCAAGTTTTCAAGCATTATGACCTGAAAACTAATTATATTAATTACTATACGTCAAAATCTTTAGGGCTGCAAGAAAATGAAGGCAGTATTATCCTTTTACAGATTTGTGATGAGTGGATAATCAGCTTCTATCTCTTCTGCTCTTTTATTTTACATATTTCTCCCTTTCTTACTGGCCCACCACATTGACATTTCTAGTCATTATTTTCATAGAGAAAATGCTTTAAATAAGGATACCCTGGAACAGATTTTGGCATCATATAAAGATCTAAATTTTTTCTTTACAAAAAGCAGTAAAAAAATTCTTCATAAACATTTAAATCTGCAGCATGCTACAGCATGATCTGTCTTTTCTAACATGCTAAGGGTCCTTAGCAGTTCTGCAGTAAGCAGTTTCAACAAGCAGTGTGCATGCTTACCTTGGGAATGTAATCTGCTGCTTCTAATAGAGATCTCAGTCCTTTAAATCAGCCACATTTCCTTACTACATGAGCAGAACCACCATGAAAAGCTAAATATGATCAACATTCATAAACAAATCCCTTACTGATTAATTTCACAAAGAGCCAGCCCCTGTGCAGTTCTCTGAATTATTCCCAAGGAAGGGCATGGTTATCAGAAGAGGATTTCCTTGACCTAGTGATGGATTTTGAGATTTAGAGGGAGATGAAAGTGACAGTGGCAGTCAGTATTATCCTTCACCTGAGCCGAAGCTTACCAGCCCTATCTACAAGCACAAGAAGTGACAAACATTGGAGTGTGCTCTGTTTCGAAACTGAGAAAAAAAAATATTGTAAATAACTATATATTCAGTATTGTCGGCTCACTTGTTTTCTTAATATTGAACATGCTTTTTAACTGTAGTAAGTTTTTCACTGTAGTAGATAAAAAAACCATAAATGGAAATTTCCTGTTTATTTTAATGTGTATACCATATGGCTGAAGAAAACAAAATTACATTTTAAACTACTTAAAGTTCTTAAATAATATAACATAACATATTTTGATGCTTAAAAAGTCAAGTGCATCATGGATACATTTTTAGTGGACAATACCATGATGATGAAGTTTCAAGACGCTGAACTGATCTCCAACTTCAGTATGGATTATGACTTTGCAAAAGGTTTTAAGTAGCTGCATTCATCCTCCGTTAGAAATGTGCAAGATTGCAGCTGTAGTGGCCAGAGAAAGGCCCCATGAGGATTCTAGCATATACTTCAAAAGAGAAGATGGTATTGGCATACTCACCTTTCGTATTTCACTGCGGGATACCATAGGAATGAGGAAAATAATATTCTCTGGACTTTGAGTGATTAATTTTTCAATCTGGAATGTTTTACATGGCCCATTTTGGTAAAAATTTTAAAAAAAGGCTTTTAAGCAGCAAAGGGAGGTATATGTTCAAAGTGAATTTATATCTTTGTCACAACTGAGACATAGCTAAAGTTACTGAATTACATTTTAATTTTGCTTCGCAACAAGCAGAATTCAGGAAAGCAGTCCAGTCCCTGGGACTCCAGGATTATGACACGTTTGTTTCTATAACCAAGGGCAGCAGGAAAAAATGCCACTAGCAATCATAGGAACCAACTTAAATCTTGCAGCCCGGGTGACTGAGTTTATAGATTTAATCACAAACCCAAAGCCGAGTATCACAGATCAGCCTCCTGACAACAGAAACAAATTACACACATCTGCTGCTATGACTTTCCAACCCTGAAGACAGTCAGTCCATTCTGCAGAAAAGAGAATATGTATTTGAAATTTAAGGAATAAAAATTATTTTAAATAAGACAGTAATGGGTAACATGGAAATGCATGATCTTATGCACAATGGAAGCCACATACACCAGTTTTGAGTAAGATATGCAACATAACAAACAGATAAAGAAGTGAATAATCTTCTAAATTCTGGCATATGCTTCACTGTTGTCTTTGAAGAGCTGAAATGCAACTCTTATTCTAAAATCATGGATATGAAAGGAATCTCAGAAGGTCACTGCATCCAACCAATACTGAATCTTGGTCAGTTTTACTTCTGTCATTCTCAAGCATTTTTGCCCAGCTTGCAGTCTGAAAGATGTCAATGTTCAGTGCTGAGCAGTGATTTTGGGAATATGTGGAGGCACTAAATGTCTGGGACATATGCCTTGTTGTGCATCACAAAGAGTTGATACACATTTTTACTCTGGTATAGAACTGCCCATTTTCTTTTAAAGTAATCAGTCCTGCAAAGCAATGCTAACTTATTTTTTTATTAATTGGTGGAATTTTTCAAAGCCCTCAAACAGAGGAAGATGAGTCCTACTAGACCTAGCCAGTTCCTTGTCTGACTGGCCAGGAGCTCACTAACCTGTGAAGAAGTTTGCTAAACAAACTCTGGATGAGTTCAATACAGTGGTGTGAATTCTGCCCTCCTTTAAAAGCCAGTTACACAGCTGTCATTGACTTCACTGACGATTATATTCATTTCACGTTAATATTTTTTCACACATATTTTTCCTGACATTCTTTATTCCAGTGAAGTAACCCTGACTGATGGGAGAATGACTGTACTAATGGATTATTGTTTTAGTAGGCCAACTGGAATCTATTTTTGCATCTTGCATTGTCATCATCTGTAATTCATCTCGATCCTATTAAGGCTACCTGTAGTTTCAGATTCTCACAGCCAAAATACTAGATACATTATATATATGTATGACTTATAAATAAGCAGGTTTTAATGGCACAACAATTGCCTTTCAGCTTACTGTGTTGAAGCTGTGTAAAGAGATGAGTGTTTGGACTGGGACCACAGTTTTGGCAGGCTTATTTTCTGCAAATACTATTCTGTTTTTTCTAGTGCTGATGCCATTTCAGCAATTAATGTCATGTTGGAAGTGCTGTATCTGAGAAGACTTCAGGGCTTCTAGCTTATTTAATATGCTCTTGTGTAGAACTCAGTGTCATGAAGCTCAACTGGCCCCAATGAGGCTTGATAACTAGAAAACCATCAGTGCCAACAGTGTCTCCACCAGTAGGTGGTACTGTATTTTTACTTTATGGTGCATGATGGAGACTGAAATAGAAGCAATTTAAGATGTGTATTGGTGTGTTGGATTCCCATGTGCAGATGAAGCTGGAATCACAAAGCACTGGACAGACTGCAAGTGCTCTCAGTCACAGAGCACAACACCACACAGTGTGCTCAAAAACTGTATCAAAGCCTTTTACCATCATCTTTCAGGTCCAGAGCCTAGTTTTTGCATGACTACTCTGCACAGGGATTAGCACTTCCGAAATATCCATGCTGCGTCTGGCCATGCCCAGCAGTTTTTTCTGTGCCCTGAGATGAACCTGCAGTAGGAGTATCCTTGTGCCTCCCAGGTTTGGTGGGCGTCTCTCCCATGAGATGTCTCTTCAACTCCCAGGCTGAAACCTGCAAGGAACAGAGAGACTGGCTTATCAGAAAACTTTCTGGAAAATACCAGATCTTCATTCAGTGGTATGATTGGGATAACAAATACTTGTAGTGACCCTACAAGGAGTTCCAGATGCTCTGTACCATCAGTATTTCTGTTTAGCAGAATTTTATTTCAAGTTAAAATAACATAGGAAATCTTGGTTGGTTGCACAGAATAATGATGGTAAAATATTTACACATACAAAGGTGATTCCACTGATACTAGTTCAGCTTAAACAAAAATCATCAATATATGATATTGCCACTGATAAGAGTGATAGAAAATGCACTGTAGATAAAAAAGGTTTAATAAATCTAACCTTCCATGTTATTCATTCTTTGTAGTATAGAAGGAGTTAAGGTGGCACTATCTGGGCATTTATAAGGGAACATGTATACAATTAATCTCTATACAGCAAGTACAGAAATCTAATAATTTTGAAGTTCAGTCTAGAGGCATTTTTTTTTTCTCAGTTGAAGTTAATTTCTTCACATACTGCTCCTGCAGGTCTGCACTAATCAGCAAGTAGCGGGGTAGATGGAGTTCCCGTGGTCACTCACAAATCCACTTCAGTAATTTTTGTGTGGCTGCATGCCAGGACAGGTAAGAAACCTGTCTGTAGCTTCTGTATTGAACAGAGCTCACGTTTTGACACTGTCATGTAGCAGCGGCTGCTGGCAGAGTAACGCAGAACAGGGCAGCTGAGCAACGATGACAAGATTTAAAAATGCCACAAGGAATTTTCCTAAGTAATAATAAAAAAGAGGTAGATCTTGCTTCATGTCTGTACCTGGCTGCACAGTGAACAGGCTTTCTAATTGTGGTGAAACTTGTTATCATCATCTTCAGTATTTACAATAATGTAATTAAATACTGCATAAGGAACTCAATGTGTATGCATATGAGAAAAAAATCCTCAACAAGACTAAAGAATTTATAACAAAGCCAAAGACACGCACAGATTATGATAATTAAGTCATTCATGGCTAACACAGAGGTAAAGATGAGGTTTATTAAGGCACAAATGAGGTTTCCAATGAGTTTTATTTATAAATGTAAAAGATTAAAATTGGCTAGATAGTCAGTGCTTCCATTTTTATTGAAGACCAACAATTAACTTTCCTTAAAGTCAGCAAGTCCGTGCTTGGAAAGTTTCATGAAACCTTTCATACATTACATAATTAATGAAGTTATGTAACTACATAAGTAGCAGAATTTTAACATAAATTTTCTCTTGCATTTTCCACACACTTAATGGGGGGAAAAATAGTGCAATAACACAGAAAGGCATAGCAGGGTTTCATAAGACACTTATTCCTCTTTTGGAAAAATGGGAACTGTCACAAAATTGCTTTGACTGTTAGTACATGGATATTTTTACCTCATACACAAAAGGTTGATCTGTTCTTAGCCATATCTGGCATAGCTCCAGGGAATCAAATGGGTCTGTGCTGATTTGCATTAGCGCACGATCCAGGCATTGCTCTAAGTCAGTCACAAGTATCATTTTGAATGGTAAACTGGCATCTTTTTCCTCTTTATATCAGCTGATAAGATTGTATATCAATACTTTATTTTCTTTCCCTTTTGACCTTTACATGTCATCCAAAATAAAGAAAAATATATCAGTGTTGATAAATTACTGTTATGTGGTTTGTTTCTTCCTGACACTGTCTCGAAGTTCTTCAAAACAAGTTGAGTATGAAAACTGCTAATCATCAGTGAAGTATTCACCTATGAATTACGCCTATTCTCTTCTGTAATAATATTACAGACTTTAAGTTTTTTGCATCTGTCCATTGACTTGGATTGTTAGTCACAAGTTTTGTGTGATTTCATATTTTTTCTCAGAAGAAAAAGGGTTTCATAGTGGTTTTTGCAGTTTATTACAATATAAAAATATGAAGCATGTAAAGATTTTCAGCCAAGAAACAATGAGTATACAGCATCATTTAAGTTGGAAAATAATCTTAAGATCGTTGAGTACAAGTTAACCTGACACTCTTAAGTTCAGCACTAAACCATACGCATCAACACCATACCTGCACATCTTTTAAATATCTCCTGGGATGGTGAGTCCACCCTTTCCCTAGGTGGCCTGTTCTTTGGATGAAGAAAAAACTCCCCCGGCACAACTTGAAGCTGTCTCTTCTTGTCCAGTTGTTTTTTACTCGGGAGAAGAGACCAACTCTCTCCTAACTACAACCCCCTTTTCAGCAGTTGTAGAGAGGTGTAAGGTGCACCCTCAACCTCCTTTTCTCCAGGCTAAACACCTCAGCCACTCTTCATAGGACTTGGGCTCCAAACCCTTCACCAGCTCCGTTGCCGTTCTCTGGACTCGCTCCAGCACCTCAACGTCTTTCTTGTAGTGAGGGGCCCGGAACTGAACACAGGATTCACAGTGCGTCCTCATCAGTGCCAGCTTCAGGGGGACAAAATCCTGCTGGCCACACTGTCCCTGATACAGGGCAGGATACTATTGGTTTTCTTAGCTACCTGGGCACACTGCTGGTTCGTGTTCAGCCAGCTGTCAAAAAAGGTATAAATCAGATAAAATATTTTATTTGTTAATTAATTAGACTTTGATGTCCATGGTCTGCTAAAGGACTTGGATGGTAATGAGGCACATCTACGGAAGTGTTAGCTGCATTGTTTCTCAGTATTCCTGCTCTGGGTACTGCACCACAGTGAAGCCCTGAGCAGCAGGTCAGCAAGAGCTGTGCCAGGGGAAGAGGTGGTCTTTGGCAGCTCACCCTCTCCCACCTTCTCTGCGGCTTCAGCAGGACCTTGTGGATATTACCACTTCCCTTCTCAGCAGATCTGCCGACTGAGTCACTTACAGGATTGCAGCAAGCTCAAAAAATTGACACATTTTTGCAGAAGCAGAGCTGTGAACACACAGAGTTGACAGATCTGAGAGGACACAGAACAAAAATAAGAATTTGGAGCAGGCTGCAGACACGCATCTATCTGGATACATGGTTTTATGCTATGGGCATGCTTATGTTGTACAAGAAGATCACAGTTTTCTCCCAAACTTTCAGATTGCACTTTAAAATTTTAATTTAACTGTTTCAAATACCATTTAAAATTATTGCTCTGATTTTTTAACAGTAACCTGTTTTAGAAATGTTAAAGCAGAAAAGTCAAACTCTTTATCATGCAGCCTGCACTGGATTCAAGCTACCTTCCATAGAAGTTGTTATAGTGTAGGCATAGTAAAGATAAAGTGGAATGGTAATTAGAATCACAAAAACAAATGCAACGTTCCTTTTCTCCTAAGATACACAGTGCTGGTTATGCTAAAAAATAAATACAGAAATAAAATATGAGACTAAGACATTGAAACTGATCTCTTGGTTTAACCACAGTACTGCAAAGTCAAGAATGCCTAAGGCAAGGAAAACCAAGTTATTTTGCTGATAATATCATCGTATTTCAGCAGCATGCCCCACGGGTAAAACTTTTCAAAACCAATGATGATTAGTTTTGGTGCTGTGCTGCAAAGAACGGTTACAGCTGTGTTAAATTTGCAATTTTGCCTCTACTTTGAGAAATCCTTGTGCATGCTAAAGGTCTGCAGACTGTCCCAGGAAGTTTGCTGGGCAACATGTAATGTTTTATTAAGCCTTACATTTTGTAAATGTATTTCACTTAATCATACCAAAACCAAGACCTTAGACTTCCACGTTGAAACTATTGATTGGGTAATAAAGATAATTATTTCTTATAGCAACTTGGAGCCTGATAAGCCACAGGGAGTCAACTCAGGGTATGCATCACCAGGCACTGCCCTTCTTCTACGACGCTGGCATAGTTTGGCCAGGGGATCACTCTGCCTGCCCGCAGATCCACGGGCTAAAGCGAGCCACAGACATAAGTGGCTGCACATCGAGACTGCTCACCTCTTCTCCCCGGTGCGAAGGGGAAGAAAATTAAATCTATAGAAACTCCCAGGAGAGGCAAATGGTGCCAAGGTACTTCAGGAGAGAAGTCTCTTATTTGGATTCAGTGTTCGGGTGGGGCCACAGCACTCCCTAGGTCTGGGACTTGATAATGATCTAGGAAAGCCCATTCGGGGTCACTCCTGGAGCCCTGCGTGCCCCTTCCCTCCCAGGATGGGTCCAGAGGGCTGGCGGGGATGCCGCCTCCGTCTCCAGCGGAGAGCAGGCGCGCCCAGGTGCGCCGGGCGGCGCCGGGGCGGGCGGAGCCGCCGGCGCGGAGCCCGCGGAGCCCCGCAGCGGTGGGNGCCCGCCCGTCCTGCCGCGCGGGTCAGTGTGTGCGCGGCCGCGGGGGCCGGGGCACCGGGGCGGGCTGCGGGGGCGCGGTTCTGGAGGGGAGGGCGCGGAGTCTGCGCGGAGGGGTCGCGGGGCTCGGGACGCGGCTGTGCGCGGAGGCGAGGGCGCGGTGCGTGCTCCTGCAGCCCCCCTGCACCCGCTCCGCGAGTGCGGTGTCCGGAGCCCTGCACGCGTAAAATTCTCCTCCGCCCTGACGTCACGCAGTTGTTTTCCGACGAGTGCCGCGGTGCCGGCGCCGGGGAGGCTCCTGCCCTTCTCCCCTGGCTGCCTCGGGTTAAACATCTTTTCACCTTTGTTTTGTGCTTTTTTTTCTGAGTCTCCACTCCAGGTATGCTAGGGAAGAATTCCTTGCTGCTTCTCGGTACACCTACTTTTGGCCCCAGGAGCCATGCCTTGGCAAAGGTGGGCTTGGTATTTCCTGGGTGACCGAGAAGGGCGTTTCGTGTTTCTGCCAGGGGTGAGCTGAGTCGTGAGCTCAATAGAAATCGTCAAATTATGTGTCTAATCAAAGCAATTAGTTTTCGAGAAGACTTAGGACCTGTATCTTCAGTGGCAGGTTAAGAGCCAAGTTGGCTGTCACTAAGGGCGAATCAGCCCTGGATTGCAGGATGACAGCAAGTTAGACGTGCCACAAGAAGTGTGTGTAGCAACGGGCTGGCTGATCTACCCAGTTCAGATAGAGAATATTTAGGTGTTTGAGGGGAAAAAAGAGAGAGAAAAAAAGACGATTTAGCTGAATAATTTAAAAAGTTTAGAAGTTACAACAGCAGCTGTTTTAGCTCAGACTGGTTTCCTGTTGCTGCCAGCCTTGAGTCAGAGCTGGGAGAGATTATTTCTGCAAGGAGGGGTTCTGCTGACAGGTTCCTGTTTGTTGACATTTGGAAGTGGGAGGTGAAACTAGCTTAGCTACAGAAACTCTGCTGAGCAAGCCAGGCAGCCTGAGTGGTTTGTCACCTTCCTCAGCGTTTCGAAGTGATCCTCGGACTGCTCACGGGGTAATAAAATAACAGTAATTCCCAGATCAGCTTCCTCTTTCCATCTCTCAGGTGCTTCTTTGATCAGTGCAGTGACATGCCACTTTTCATGCAAGTGGAACAAATACGTTTTTTAAAACTATGAAGAGCTGCTCAGCACAATAAGCAGAGATCATAACCGTTCAAAATTACTCTTCTCAGTGACAAATCCAAAGTTTGTTTGTGAATGTGAGCAAAGATTGTAATTCAGAAATGAGAGAAACAACCTGTGGAAGTCACTGGGTGACTTAATACAAATGGCATGATTAAATTTTTCCTTATTTGATGTCATAATGTATGCTGAGGAATGAAAAACTTTAGAACACATAGAAAAAGTAGCAGTAGTGTCATGTGAAAGGGAATAAGCCTGCCATTCATCTCCAGCTGAATGCAAGTACATCAGTCACAAAAAAGAGGGAAGAAGAGTGTTATTTTCTTAACTTTAAAAACCCAGTGCACTGATAGAAGCTGCCCTTCCTGTTGCAGGTAGCTGAAAGACTATACTTATCAAGTGCATTTATCTTCATGTTTTCTTTCAATTAAAGGCAAGGAATGTTACTGCTTCTCACACCAGCCTGGTTCAGCACCAGTATAGATATTGGGAGTTAAGGGATTTCATTAATCTCTGTGTTGGTTTTTTTTCACAGAATCATAGAATAGTTTGGATTGGAAGGGACCTTTAAAGGTTATCTAGACCAACCCCCATGCCATAAGCAGGGGCAATTTTGTCTTGCCCTGATATGTGTTTACTAAGAGAAAATGTATTTATGCTTAAAGGACTTTTCTGAAATTTTGTTTTGTGATTTGTGTTTTATTCTTCACTAATTATGTCAAAACAAGTACATGCAAATTTTTCTTCTTCTAAGACTGTGTTAATAGTTTAGGATTTTAAAATACTTTCAGGTGCAAATGCAAATTCCATTTTTTTTACATTATCCAACTCTAATTTCTAGTAGTGATGAGAGGGTAGAATAGTATCTATCCTACATACATGCAGTAGTAATTGCACATTGATCTAAGTTCTCTAAGATTTTAATCTTCAGCCGTGGAATATGAACATACCCATCTTGTGAGAACATTTTTATTAAGTCTGACTTAGCAACATAAAACAACTCTTGTTATATGGAAACACTCTTGGCAAACAAGGAAATGTGGTTGCACACCCTGCAAATCAAATTATAACTTCCTGTAGTATGTTTGTTGTACAGTATGGAATGGGAAAACAGGGAGCAGGTACTCACTCTGGTTCCTTACTTGAAAAGGGCGCTGTCTCCCAGAGTTAATACCAGCATTGCCAACTGCAAATATGAGATTTTTAAGACCTTACATGTTTTAACTATTCCTTGTTAAACTGTATTAAATGAATTATCCAAGCCTGCTTATTGTTAATCGTTCAGTGAAGTACTTATAACATTATTCAGAGCTGACATGTGAACACAGAGGCACATCCTTTTCTACTACGTCCCCAAGTAGGGTTTTTTTCAGCTGGGGAGGGGGGCAGTAAAAAAAGGGAGTGTATTACTGATGCTGCCACTCATCAGGATGAATCGTTCCTGTGTTATTTTAATTACAGGGAAAACATGGAAAGCAAAACTATTTGTTGCATCCCATCCTTTATATGAATCACAGTGGACTGAGCTTTTGTACTTCTGCACCATTTCATGTTTTAACGTCTTCACAATAAACCTTTTTTTTTCAAAAAAGGTTGTTCTTAAAAGTATTCCAGTCTAGATTCTCTGATCCACAGTGGTTGCCTGATGCATTCCACCATGAGAAACTGAGGCATCAGCCTAGAGTGCCTGAGCTGTGTTGCAGCTTTGCTGCCTGACCCCTACTTCCCCATGCAAAAAAACAACTCCTTTTGTTCTTGGAAGTGCAGTACCTCTTCTTCCTTTAAAAACACATCTAGGCTGAGAACAATGATGTCATTGCCACAGACTATCATCATAGTGCTACTGGTAATGCTTGGCTGGCTGAGAATGTGAAGCTTCGGTCTCCACTCAGGATCACCCAGCTCTCCAGCAGTGTTGCAGGGATAGCTGGGGGAACAGTCCCCTGTGGCCTGTGATCTACCTCCACCCAGGGCTTGCTGAGGTTAGATGAAATTTGCTGTGAGGTGTAATAAGGCCTTCACCTGAAAATTTTATGATTGGTTAAATAAGACTTGGCTCACACAGTATTCACTGAACAGTTTTAATAAAATGTCTTAGTGTCCATATGCAGTGAGAGTTTGCTGCCTGTTTGATTTTCCTTCCTTTTTTTCCATTTGTTTTTCCAGTCTCAGCTACCAATGTAAAAACAGAAGCCTTGAATAGCAGCAGGCTTACTTTAACAGGCAAAGTCCAAAATGGTGGATTCGGCTATACATTTGTACATTTCATGTACTCTGTACATGAAAAAAGAGCCCTTTCATCTTGTGGTTTCTGGTTAGCTTTTTAGATTTTGAGTTGCATTTTACGTTGAAGCTAATATATTCTTGCTGCATTCCTTGGTATTGCCTTTACTGCTTGGAAAACATGTACATAAAATAATGTATGCATCTGTGAACTACAGGGGTGGGTAATGACCCAGGACAGCATTGTGTACATTGTGTGGATTTTGTGGGTTATTTGCACAATCAGAAATTACAAGTCCTCTGGAAAAACATTAAAAGGAGTGAGCAGAGTGAGGACAGGGCTCTTCCAGAGTTGGGCTTGGGTTGTGAATCATTTGTCCTTCATTTTCTGCTCCCAGGTGCTGTGCTCTCTTTTTCTTGCCGTGACTCCTGCCAAGCGTGGTGCCAGATCATCAACGTGTCTGAATCACACTCTCCTTTCATCACCTCTATGGAGGGGACTGGCAATGAAACAAACTGGAGCATTTCCATGCCTTCTGGAAGCAAATACCACCTCTACATTGGCTTGGCTTTGGCAATAAGTTCCAGTATCTTTATTGGTTCTAGTTTCATACTGAAGAAGAAAGGACTTTTGAAACTGGCAGACAGAGGAGTCACCCGAGCTGGTAAGTGATGGTGCCAGTGTTGCTCCTGCTGGGGACACAATCACCTCTTATAACTTGACAAGACCGAAGTTCAAGTCACAGATCACATGTTTAAAACTGTATTTTAATGCTGATTAGAAGTCCTGTCTTGGTCATGGATGGAGATGTAATATTATTTCTCTGTGTGTGATTACAGGAACTGGGATTTCAGAACTCGTAGGACTGTGGGAGCTGCAAGGGGTATTAAATCTAGTGAGCTGGTGCTGTTTCCTCACTGAGAGCAATTAGTTACCAGATAAAAATCTCTATTCATCTTACCCTTCAAAATGTCTTTCTCTCTCTTTTTTCAATCTTTTTCCCCCTCATTTGAGATAGAAAGTCTTAAGCTGGTAACTAGGTTTAGCTTTTTGCTTTGTGTTTTTTCTCTGCTTTTTTAAAGTAAGTACAATGAGTTGTAGAAATTACATCTATTACACAAGGTTCTATAGTTAGTACAACTATCCCTTCATCAAAATCTGATGAAGAGCTAGAAAAAGAACGATTGAGCTAATCTCACAATTTCCTCTGCATGGATTTAAATGCATAGCATTAGCAGTTTTTCTTTTGTTTGTTGTGTTTATTGCAATATACTGTTCTAGAGAATTTGGTTATTTGAAAAAACTGCAGTACTGAATATTCCATATACTTATGTTTTATGTTTAAAAAAAAAATCATATACACAAGGGCATTTTTCTTTCTAATTTCTTCCAACCTAAAGTAAAAGGAGAGACAAACTGCAGTTGACTGTATGCATATATTGGATCTGACCTGGAAAAGCATATTGAGACATTTCTTAAGCTCACCGACAATCTTTATAGATATTTTACTTTTGCTTGAAACTTCCCCTCTGTGTATATTTATTCAAAAAGGATTTTTCAGAAGTACAAGTCACAAAGCAGTAGAGTGGTTAATAAAATGTCAGCCAAAATTAAATAGTCTTCTTGTTGCATCCAGATAAGATGCTCTTTTGGTACTTTGGAGGTGCAAATGTGAAGCTGTAGTTTTTGTTTCTTACAATTAGGTGATCTGTTTCTTCTAAGATGAGGTTATTTTTTCTCTTTCAGGACAAGGCGGATATTCTTATTTGAAGGAATGGCTTTGGTGGGCTGGACTGCTATCAAGTAAGTCACCTCTTTCCTCTCAGCCTATATGTAAATCTGCAAAAAGCAGATGATTTTAAAGAGATTTATTCCCTGATTTTCCACTCCCTTCACTTAAAAGAAATTTCGTTGAATCACATTCATGACAAGCTGTTCTGATATGCCATCTTTCAAATATTGCATTTGCTCTTCAGAGCTCTTTGCAGAATAACCACCTTTTCTTTATTATATGGTCAAATGCAGTGGAATTGCATCTGTCCAGCTTCTAGGAGTACTTAGGAAAAAAGTATTTAACTTTCTTTAGCATTTATTATTTCCAGAAGAGGTTGTGCAGCTAATTTTGAAATAAAAATGTGCGTATAGAGTGCGGAAAAAAGATTTGGGTTTGTATTTGCTACCATAGCTGTCATACAAAATATTTACAGTAGTGTGCCTTTTTAAGTCCCCCTCCAAGCTGATCCAAATGTTCTTTCTTCTGCAGTGGGATTAGGAGAAGCTGCAAACTTTGCTGCCTATGCCTTTGCACCTGCAACCTTAGTTACCCCCTTGGGTGCACTGAGTGTTCTCATAAGGTCAGTACCAATTGAGAGCAAGCCTTGGAAAATGAACCACTCACTGCATGAGGGGAAAATACCGTCTTTGGCTGAAAGTAGAGATTTTTAGTAAGAAAACTGAAAAGTAATTTATGGACAAAAAATGCTGTTTGTTGCTTGGTGGAAAGATATTTTGCTTATTTAGAACTGAGTCCTCTGGGTAGATAAAATCAGAAGTCTTGTTCCAAAGGCCACTGAATGCCTTCCCAGTAGCTTTCCACCTATATTACAAAATATTTCTTATCAGCGTATACCAGGTATACTGCTGATAGAAGGTAATTTATCTCTTCCTGAAGAACTGGAGCTTTTTAAAAACTGTTATCTTATTCTTCAGTTGTGACAAAGCTTTAAATAAAAATACAGTATTCTGTCACTAAAATGTTTTCAAAAACATTTATATTTATAAGAGCATAATTTCATATTAAGGCACACTTAGTAAACCTTTTGGTTTTGTTTTGTCTCTTTGAAATCCTTCTGGAAAGAAGGCAAAGAAAATTTTAGCTTTTTTCAGTATCCACAATTAAAATTTATGGTTCTTTTAAAACCTAAATGTCCTTCAAAGACTTATTATTTCCTACGCCTGAAGAAACAAATATTTCCCAAGTACTTAAATGCATAGAGTAATGTGGCAGTCATAGCAGCAGAAAAGACATGGACTATGCATACAAACATTATATAGGACATAATATTTTAGCAAAATGAAATTATTGTATTTTAAATGTAAAACTCTGATTTTTAAGAACTGAGTATACTGTATGAAATGCTGCGTTTAAAACAACATGTGCCACATATTAAAAAAAACAAACAAAAAAACCCCAAACAAACAAAAAACTCCCTAGGATGCTTGCAATAATCTAACTGCTAAAACTGCAGCCATTCTGTCATAGCAAAATTAATGTAACTCAGTGACCTGCAGTTGTGCTGGGATCAGCATATGGGTAGATGCAGTTTAACTGGCTGACTGGCTGCTGCTTTCCAAACCAGATTGAGTTTTATTGCCCTCTTCTTTGATGGGGATAGCAATTGTTCAAATTTTCGTGAGACAGAAGGGTTGTTAGAACTTAACGTCAGTGAACTCATTACCCTTATGTGAAAAAAAGTCTGTATTTTGGTCAGTGGGTTGAATAACTACTTGTTCACGCACCATTAAGCCTGTGTCTGTGCCCAGGGTTGTGCTCTAACAGGCTAATCATGCCCTGTGAGTGGTGTCATTCAGGCCGTGTTCTTGTCCTTAGGTTAAGTAATCAACCCCGTGGAGATCCTGGGTTGGTCTCTTCAGAGGGGGAGACATGCCTTCTCTGTGTTTTTGGGGGAGTCCTGGCAAGCCAGGCAGACAGTGTGCCTGGGTGGGAGAACCTGGGGAGGGATGAGGAACTGTTTCCAGAACTCATGTGCATTGGTTATAATGGCAAATGAAGTGCTTTGAACCATTTTTGGAAGAAAAAAACAGCTCTTGTGGTTAACCTGCAGTGAAAGTGCATACCCTGACCCAGGCAACCAAGAATGAGAAGTTCCTTAGCGATGTGGACCTTTTCACAACCTGGAGGGAAGTGATCAGGGTTGCTAAACTCCCTAAAACCTGACCTTACCTTCTTGGTCATGAATAGCTTTCTTGGAAAAACTCCTTACAATTTGATTGTTTCCGGCTGGTTTACCGTATATCCAAATTCAAAACAGATTTTGAATTACTGTCTTGCTACACAGAGAGATTTTGAATGGCTTTGGTGGCTGGTGGAGCTGAATATTTTATTTCTATTTTGCTGAACAGTGCTATATTGTCATCCTATTTTTTAAATGAGAACCTGAATATTCATGGAAAGCTGGGCTGCATACTGAGCATTTTGGGGTCAACGGTCATGGTTATTCATGCCCCAGAGGAGGAGGAGGTCACCTCATTAGATGAAATGGAAAGAAAGCTGCAAGATCCAGGTCTGTATGCAATTGCACTGAACACATGCTACAGTTCACAGGGAAGTGTCCAGGGCACTGAACAATTCTGAGCATGTACTTGGACATAGTCTGGTATTTTATCTCATGTGCATTACTCTTCCCTTTCCTTTTTCTTACAGCTTTTGTTACATTTGCTGTTCTCCTAACAGTCGTTGCCCTTGTCCTGATTGTTGTTGTGGCTCCAAAGAGAGGCCAGACAAATATACTGATCTACATTTTAATTTGCTCACTCATCGGTGCCTTTTCTGTCTCGTCTGTGAAAGGCCTGGGCATTGCCATTAAACAAATGCTGGAGCAGAAGCCAGTCTATGGCCATCCGTTGGTTTACATTTTGGTGGGCGTCTTGGTGCTCTCAGTCAGCACTCAGATCAGCTATCTCAACAAAGCACTGGACATGTTCAACACATCCCTGGTGACGCCTATTTATTATGTGTGCTTCACTACGACAGTGGTGATGTGCTCCATCATCTTGTTCAAGGAGTGGAGCAGTATGGAACTGGGTGATATCATTGGAACCCTGAGCGGATTCTGCAGTATCATCATTGGCATTTTCCTATTACACGCTTTCAAAAACACTAACATCACCTGGAGTCAGTTGATGTCCACTGTTGCCAAAGAACCGTCACTACCACATCTTGAATTTGAAACCAGTCACACTTTGCTGGAGATCATGGAAGAGCCAGCTTTGGCATATGAGGAGGACAACATTGTATTCAGTCGATGAAACACTCAAGCAATGGTCCTCATCAAAGTATTGTGAATTGCAAACTCAGCCCACCCATGTCTACTGGAATGCTCTACTTTTCTGCAGTCCTCTGGAAATTTGTCTGTGAGGCCTGTTAAGTGGGGGCCACTCCTCTTGCCAGCTGTTGGCAGTAATGAATGAAAATGTTCAGTAATTAACATGACAGACAGAAACCTGGTGGTGATTGTATGTTAGGCAATGAAAAACATGGTACTTTTTTTATGCTGCATCTCCTCTTGGGAAATTTTAGTAAAAAAGAATGGTCTTTGTAAGTCACACTTAAAAAATGCAATTTTCTTTTAATGATGAAAGACAATCCTTGCTGAAGTGACAGGTAGTCTGCTATTATCTTGGTGATGGCCTTAATATTTCTGCCTTTCTTTGTATTTTTATAATTTATTGCCAAGCAAGCTTCCAAATACTCTACAGGAAGGATATTCATTGGAGACATAATATGAAGAAAACAGTGTTTAACCCTTTTAGCTTTTAATATAAAATGTTATGCAAGATGTTTTCAGTTTGATGACCTGCCAATGATCATTGATTAGATGTCACAAAAAAATTTTAGAAAAGATGTCACAAAAAAATTTTAGAAAATACAGTTCTTATTAACTCTCAGCTTTTCTACCCAAGGAATCCTAAATGGATTGTGAATCTCTGAATGTGCCTGTACCTTTTTATTTCAAAACTAGACCAAGTTTAAGAAAAAGAAAATTTATTAGAGGCCTGAAAACAGTTGCTACTGGCTTAAAAAGTTACATGAGGTTATAGAATTAATTATTCAAATGCAGAAGAAAACTAGAACATGCAATTAAAATATTTCACTTTATATTATTTTGAGGATTAAGAAGGGGCTTTACTTATTTCCATACTTCTTCCTAATACTGCCATCTATTAATTAAAACCCATTTAAGCTTTTCAAATTTTTTTCCTCATTTTAGTGGAAAGGTATTGTTCTTTATTAATAATAAAGCAGTCCTGTTGATTTCTATTCTTTTATAAGTGCAAAATCCATTTTACAATCCATGCACTCCTTTTAAAAATACTAGGTAAAGGATGGGCTGTAGGCAAGGGGTGAGAAACATCAAAACATCTTTTTTTCTACTTTGGACTTTTCATCTTTTCTAAAAATGATTATTCATTATTAACAATATGTTAATCTACCAGAGGCCTTGAAGATTGGTATCTGTACTACAGTATGTTCCTCAGTTGTGATCACTGGTCTTCATGTCACAAAAAAGCTTGCACAGTCCATGGTTTACTCATTACAATCCCCTTTGTTTTTCACTTTGTAAGTAAGTAACTTCAGCACTCAGATGTGTGGGTGGTGACAAGCTCGTCAGAAAGTAGTATTTCCAGTCTTCAGATTTTTAAGTGTGAGTCCAGAAAGTTTTCCAGAGGATGCCAGCACTTCAGCAGTTAAAAACTGATTTTAATCAGCTGGGATTTATATGCCACGCAGAACTTCCTCATGAAGCAGGTTAGATGTTTTCTAATGTTCAAGAGGTTTAGTAGAAGAGGACAGTTTGGATAGAAAATTGTTCCACCAAAGGAAGCTCCTAATTTAGCTGTTTGTAAGAACAAAAGGGTTGCTGCTTGTATTTCATATGTTTGTGTGGCAGCACTGTTACCCAGGAAAAGGAACCTTTTCACAAAAAATGTACTTGCCTTCAAAATATAATGACATTGTACACATTGTCAATTTGGAATATTTTTCAGCCAATTGAGTGATGATACTTGCAGCAATTCTTTGCTGTTATAATGCATGTGTTAAAAAAGCTTCAGAGAAGAAATTCTACTAACAGGGTTTCATTACTTCTTAGTTAATGTAGAGAATACTTTGGTTTTATTGACCGGATTCAAGCTTCAAACTCTTTATAGTTAAAAACAAGTAATACAAATAATAAAAAGACTAAAGATGGAGGGGATTTTATAGTTTCTTTTTCAACAAAAACTTGAATTGCTTTTCACTCTGAGTTACTCAATTCAGAGAATAACTGAAGAAAATACTGACTGTAAAAATGGGAAAAAGAAATGCTTTTGCATAGTTCGTGGCCCCTTTATTTGCTTATACAGTCATCACTGTGGTGTGACCAAATGGGTTATTTGTAAAAAAAAGCAGCCAGTCCAGTTCTTGAAAGGATGCGTGTTGGCATTTTTAAAAGATATGCCATAATACTTTCTTTGAGAAGGATGTGGACTCTTTTCATGCCAACTGCTGGCAATAATTAATTTGTACCAAGCAAAATTCCTATATTTTCTACTGGATCTGTGTATCTGCTATTACACATAAATAGCAACTAATAGAAAAGAATGTTAATGTCAAAAAACAAGGTTAATGCTTATTTTGATGGTACACAAGAAGTCCATCATGCTAAGAAATAAATTAGTGACTAACTTTTTTGTATAAAAACATTTGTTGTAAGAGATGTTATTTTTTTAAATGTTTATACTTAGTTACTAGTTTGGAATAACTTTGATTTTTTAAAATTGAAATTATGCTAATATTTCTCTTGTAATAAATTATTCATGGTTATGTACTAAATTATCTGTGTTTTTTAAACAAGGGATAAAAAAGAGTTACATTCGTATTTCTAAACTAGAGTAGAAAACCCAAAGCTGATGTATTAGGCATGTCTGTCTCACAGCCAGTCTCAATGGAGAGTATTTCAGTGAGTAGTCAGGTTTTCCAGGCAGTGAAATGAAGGACATTACATAAAGTAATTAGATGTGTTTTGGTATGTAGGGCGAGTGGTTAAGAACTAGAACAAAGCAAAGCTCTGAGGCAATACATTGCTAACCAAATTACAGCTTTTAAACGCTGATACTGAGCAAATCTTGGCAGCTACTCATTATTACCATACCTCAAGACAAATTAATGGGCAATTAAGTTCATTACATAGCTGCACCGACTAAATGTCGGTAGGTCAAGAAGACTTGGATAGGTTAAAAAATCTGTATCATTTTGGAAGGAAATATGTCAGTTAGTAGTTTCGATAGAAATCTGTTCTACCATCTTTGTTTTCCAGCCACACTTGAAAGAACCATGCTATAAAAAATCTTTATCCCGGAGGGTACATATTCAAAACTTCAAACTCTACTCATCAGGGTTGCATCCTGGAGCTATATGGGGAATTGCATACTTCTAGCAAATGCCATTCTCTCACTCTTTGAATTCCAGGAAAGTAAAACTGTTAAATGTGTTAGAAAATATCCTTCCAGCAGGGCAGGTTTGCAGTAGCTGACTCCTTTCGGGCAGGTTTTAAAATGGTGCCACAGTTCAGAACATGACTGGGAGGCTGAGCAGAAGTCAGAGTGCATGAGGGAGGAGTGACGGTGATGTGCTTTAGTGTGTCTGTAGGGCCTCTCGTCTGTGAAATTTGGGCGGGGAGAGGGGCAGGGGAGGGATGGGAATTGGTCTGAAAACCAAATGGCACTGGAAACAAGTGTCATCAGCCCTGTACACACTAGTAATTGGTCTGCGTTGCTTCTCAGGAGTACTTTTGACAAGTGAATTAATTTCACTTTCTGAAATCACATTCCACTTTGCCAACAATGCGTCTCTTTTATAGAAAAGAGATGTATCCTGAGTGGCTGGCTCACAAAAGCTTGGAGTTCTGCTTTCTTTTCCTCCCATCCATAATAAAGACTTGTTCCAATTTTTCTGATGTTCGATCAGGAAACAGTAGCTAATTTTTTACAAATGCTGAACACTCCTACAGCCTCTGACAGGAGGTTCCCTGTGTGGAGGTGTCTCCTTTATTGCTTTATCCAGATCTCATTTTTATCACATGGAAGTTTAAAAAAACTAGCAAACAGATATCTCTTTATGGTCAGTGACAAGGATATCACTCACTGTTCACCCATTTTTACCTGTTAGAATATGGTTAGAATTTGAACTGAGATCACAGTCACCGTGAGGTCTAAGGTAGCCTACTCAGACTTTATTTAAGGGTGTAGCTGTTCTGGTAAATAAATACACTGTAGATACCTGACCTTTGTACTGTAGACCCTTTCTTGCTGTCAATTAAGCACCAGTTTCACTGACTCTGAAGTATGTTCTAGTGCTTTTTCATTTATTTACTGTCAGCTTGATGATAGCAGCTGTTAAATTTATCTATGTCAGAATCTTCCTCAAATTTTTCCCCAGGCAGCCTACAGAAATATTATATTGGGAAGTGGAGGCCTGGTAGGCAAGCATTATTGGCTCCGGGTATTAGACCAGCATGTTTCCAGAATGGGTGCATATTCACCATGGGACAGCTCAGTGAGACAGGCAGGAGCAAGGTGCTTTGAGTACATAAACCTCATGGAGCTGATTTTTACTGTATGGTACTGTAGCATATTACATATTAACTTGCAGTAATATGGCAAAAGCAGTTTTACAAGAGCTGTTAAAAAAGATGCCTCATATATTATTCAAAGTCCCCATGTACTTTATATTGTGGAGACAGTTTGAATTTCACATTTGTAGTGCATCATCTGCTGAAAAGCTTTTTAATTCTGTGGCCTGGGCATAAACTGTGGTGAGTTCCATGTGTGTACTGTGTCATTGTCTCAATTTTGGCTGAGAGGGAGTGGAGCCAGGACAGCTGACCTGAAGTGGCCAAGGGGTATTTCATACCATAGAACATCGTGATCAGTTTATAAACTGCGGGTGGGGGGAGTTGGCTGGGGGCTGCTGATTACTGCCTGGAGAAGGGCTGGGCATCAGTCAGCAGAGGGTGAGCACTGGTACTGTACATCACTTGTTTCTCTTGGGTTTTATTCCTCTCTCTTTCTCCTTTTAATTGCTATTGCTATTGTTACATTTTACTTTGTTTCCGTTATTAACGTGCTCTTATCTCCACCCAAAAGTTTTACTTTCTTTCTGATTCTCTACCCTACCAGGGCAGAGGGCAGTGAGTGAGCAGCTGCGTGGTACTTCGTTGCCAGCTGGGGTTAAACCACAACAATTGTATAGATCTGCATTCAGTCATAGGTCTGATAAAGGATTGAATGCTCATAAATAAATTGATTATGAAAGTAAACAGTGACATCGGTTGGTGGCAATTCTTCTGGCAAATTACATGAAATAATAAGAATATCATACTTTTCTTGGTGCAGAAATGCCTTAGAAGTGTGTTTGAAGGTACTCCCAAATGTTCAAACAATGGGACTAACAATTTCCTTTCCCAAGGGATGATAACTGTCAAAATACTATTGCAGTAAAGATGACTGACTACTGCCAGGACTATATTTGACTAAGATTTGCCATCATCTTTTGGAAATTCAAAACTTTGTGGGTTTTGCTATATTTAATTTTATTGTAGCAGTTATTTTTTAAATTTGGAAGTGAAAAATAAAATTGTGACTCAATTTGTGACAAAAATTAAAGTGAACTCGGTCATTCTTTAGCTAGCATGTTTTACATATTTTGTCTACAAAGCCCTATAAAACTAAATATTGTGATGTATTTATCTATAAATAATTCACCATGCAATCACATGTTTTCTAGAACATATTTATTTGCAATGGTCTGACTATTTAGTTTTAAATAATTATGAATTCGATCTGCCTTTCCTTCTCTACAACATATTTACAGACCATAGTTAAGATTTAAAATTAAAAGTGAGTAATTACATAAGAAGTAGGATTAAAGACATGTCTGTGTAAGGTATCATAGGATCCACCTGAGCTTTACTGTCAGGTTCCAGTTTTAACTTGCCCATTAACCATTCTGGGCATTTGCAGGGGGAGGACTAAGGCATATGTGGGCGTTTGAGTAGGCAAGAGCAGAGGAATGGGAGACAATACTGGAAAATTGTGGGAGAGGTTGGAATAACACAGTCCTTGCTCCCCTTCTGTTATTCAGAATTGGAATAGAAGACACCCCGACCTGCAGTGCAGGTTTAAAATGGCTTCAGAGGTGCTCAATCTTTCCAGTCACTCAGATGTGACTCGGGAGCTGCTAAGTGAGGACTGCTGCCTTTGCTCCCTTTGCCTGCCTTTGTCCAAGCAGTGGGTACAGGCACATGTGTGGGCACTGCTCCAGCAGTCTCTCACTTGGCTTGCTGTCCCTTGGAAACACTGCTCTGGTTCTCCAGAGCTGGGTCCTTTGCAGTGCACAGGGACTTGCCTTTAAAAGTGACCTAGCCAGAGCTTTATCGAGGTTCTTCCATCATTTTTGCTGCTGCCCATCAGTATTCCCCAGTGCATGAGTCATGATAAGTACCAAATAATTTAATAGTATTGATGCAGGAATTAGTGTAGCTCTGAACAAAAGAATGAATAAAAAGGTCTAAGAGGTGAGTGGGCTTGATAACTGCTTTTCAGACAGAAGACATTTCTCCCTAATCATGAAAACATGAGTTTTCATGTTGAGAGTCCCAAACCAGTCTCCTGGAGTATCTTTTGCAAATAAGTAAAAACTGGGCCAAGACCAAACAGCTGCTTCAGTATGTAGGATGCTGGTACTGTGATTTAAGCAGAGACTTCTGTAAAAGGTTGAGGTTTTCTGTACCAGCTACATTAGTGGCATGCTTAATGCTAACCTTTCAGTAAATACATTGGTATAAAGTCTGTGATTATGTCATCTCTGTTAGATCTGTCAGGGTCACTATTAACTCTGCAAAAGTAGGACGTCCTTCAGGTTTCTGAAAAGAAAAGCAGAGGACAAATTAATGTTAGCAGATTGGTCAATTACAGCACTAGACTTCAGAAATTGGATAGAAGTACATATGAGATACCACTTAAAAATTACATTTTGTTTTATTAATTCAGAAGAAAAGATTAAGTTTGTCATTTGAGAGAAAAAAAAATCCGCTATTCATGACACCAGCAGCATGAGCACACGCACTTTTCAAAAAATTTCTGAAATTTCTTTATACTTATTTCAATTCTGGATCAGAATTCCTACGGAATTTCTCCCTGCAGTAGGTTTATGGGAAGCCCTACTGTCAGGAAACCACAATACTCAGGAATGCTTCCTGGGTTGTTGAAAAAGGATCTTCACTGCTGTGTAGTTTGAAGTGCTGCAGCTCGGTATGGAACAACCTCCTGTCTGGTGGCAGACAGAAAAGAGAACTTCTTCCCCATAATCTCTCTGCTGGCTGGCACCCCAATGGATGTTTGCAGTAAGCAACCAAGCTGGATGCAATTTAGATTTCCATATCTTAAGTTGTTTTTTAAACTCAGGATTTTAAAATTCCATACAGAGTTAAAAGGTGGGAGATAAAGGAGAAAATGGTATCAACAAGATTCCCTGGCTACTCACTGTGTATGCTTTCACATTTACATGAAAAAATTGCACACAAAGCTCTTCTGAAAGTAATTTTAACCTAATATAAAAGATTCATTTCATTTGGAGACTAGAGAAGGAGGGTCCTTAAGGGATTAATCAGATGCAGAAGTTGATGAAATCAGTGTTTTGATACCAATATAGGAAGCAATAGGGGCTGGACAAATGGCAAAAGAACATGAAGTACTAAATCAGCTTGGGGAGGGTGAAAGGGGTGTAGCCTAGGAGCTGTACTGATGTACAGAGATACTGATATACACTTGAAAAAGGGGGTTCAAAATCTACATTTGGTGGGCATATCCACTTGGTATATGAATGTGTTACAGTTGTCATTCAGAGCAGATCTAGAGAAAGCTATTCATGATACAAAGGCGTGAAAAAGGTATCACATTAGACCAGTAGAGAAACACGACAACAGTGGCATGTTCCAACCCAGGGACGGTCTAGACCTATTGTACTGATAGTGTGCTTTGTATTTCTTATCTGCAACAGTCAAAAGAAGCAGAGGCTTGTAAACTTAGGTGTGATTTGTGAAAAACATAGTTGGAGATGCTGAGAATGCCACAGATGTGAAATAAGGATTTAATGTCTTGAGCTTTTAAGATTGCTTTTATATCCACATTAAAAATTAATAATAAAGTAATATCCCAGGGAAACAAAAAGGGCAACAAACCTCATGCCAGCAGCTGTACATGACTTTGTACACAGAATGCGATGCCAAATGTGGTCGATAAAGTCGGTTACCCTGAGAAATCTCATGGACAACTTCAGAATTTGACTTGGTTTCAAAAGGCATTTTGCCTTCTGTGAAAACTTCCCACATCAGTACACCTAGAAATGAACCAAAATAGGTTTAGGACAAAACAAAAGGTGCCAAACCCACAAACTTTTAACAACATTAGGAGAATAAAACACACTGCTGATTCTTTTGTGTATTGAAAAATGCATGAAAATAGGGGCAGCCTCAGCTGAATGAAGGATACAACCCAAACCATTTTCAACTAATATAATTCTGCTCTCTTTTAAGTCAGCAAAGGTGGTGGTCCATGAAACTCAGATGAATATATGTTCGGCGAATGAGGGCTTATCAGAAATGCACATCTCAGTCAAAAGATACTTTTTAGGTACAGATCCTTCCTACTGAAAAACCCATTTGTCCAATATAAGCAAGATTTGAAAAATGGGAAGGACTGCAGCTTAAGATAGGTAGTATGAATAAAAAGTTACACCTTCCTAAATCACTTCAGTAGTTTTAGGGAAATGTGGTTGCACATTCACCTAATCAACTCACCAAATGACCAGACATCTGATTTGCTGCTATATTTTTTGAAATGAAAGACTTCAGGAGATGACCATTTGACTGGAAACTTGGCACCCGAAGAGCTGATATATTCATCATCAATGACATACCTGAAGAATAAGAGGAAACCACATATATTTGAATGAGTGACATTTTCACAAATGGTTAAGAAGTCCATAAAAATAGTGTCAATTTGGAAACAACAAAATTGTATCACTATTTTAGTATAAAATGCACACCAAAACCCATACTGGAAGCTATGCACTTAAAGAGATTTCTATTTAAATAAATGATTTGGATTATTCATCAGAAGTATGTCAGAATAAAACATTTTGACAGGATGGTTATTATTGTTATCTTTTGTTTGTATATTGATAAGACATATCACTTCACCATGGGCAGGAAAACCAGCAGCAATAAATAATTGGGGGTTTTTTTTTAATCTTTTTTAAAAGAATCTGCCTTTTCAACCACTTGTTCTACCAAAATATAACTCTTGCTGCCCATCTTCACAGATGCAGTATCAGGGACATTGTTACCAAAGCAACACACAAAAAAACGTTCATCACATTCGAGGCAACAGTTCTTGTGGGAGCACTAAAGTAATTGCTTTGGCCAAGCTTATAGGAGCTGACCTCCCAGATAAGATGAAATTATGTGCCTAATGCAGGCATTTAAATGGTTATTAGGCTGACTCCTACATACTTATAGACTCCGGGCACGTTTTCCAAGTACTAATGTTCCTGAGCAGATCACAGATGTGCAGTACACATTCTCAGGGAAAGCATAAAGGTAATTTTTTAAAGCACCTTTTGAAGGAGGTCACATTGAAATAAATAATCTCTTTGCCTCACTTTCTCATTTTGGTGCAGGCACAGAAGCATGGGAGGCTATTGAATAAGAAACATATGAAATAGCAATACAGAATAACCTGTAGTAACAGTTGTGTGAGCTCTGAATAATTAGGTTGTGTTCCCATCACTTTTCCACAGCCTCCCCAGGAGAGTGGGTTCTAGAGCCACACCACTCATCTCCACCTTGTGGCCACAGTGAGTCATTCAGGTCCATTATTCTTAAGCTGGACCCTGACGGCCACCTTGGTCTTACTGTGTTTTCTGATTCATTTGGATGAGTCCAGAGCCCTGATACTGACCTTACCATTTTGGGGAGCAGTACAACCATGGTACGGGATAGCGCTTTGAAAAACAAGTCTTTAGCTATAAACTGCTAGGGTATTGTAAGCCTGAGGTTAGAAATAGGATGCAAAACTGAAGGAGCATGGCTGTGCTGATCTAATGATTTTCAGCCACAAGGTAAATGTCACCATAACCTTCTGCTCAGAGCCACTGACTGTCTTTCAAGCTCATCTGCCTCCTAAGTGAGCTGATTTGGTCTCCTAATCCCACAGAAAAACCAGCCAGTAAAATACAAAAGTGGAGAGCTTTATGCTAGGCTTGCAAGAGGAAAGAAGGAAGGAGACATCCCCTTTGGGTAGCATTCAGTCATTTGGTCAGCTCAGCTGTGTCCTCCAAGGAAAGTCTGTGAGGCTAGAGCTATGTTTTTCAGGCTGGTGCTTGTCAGAGTTGAGTGTGCTCTCTTTCCTCACTTTGGGTGGTTCTGTCGCTAAGCAGACAAACCACTTCCCTGCTAGAGCAAGATGTATCACATTTCCTGCCCACCTTCCTGGTCCTCCCCACATCCTGCCTCACCTAGTCAGCTACGGCTGCCTCGAGAGGTCAGCACCAGCTCCCAGTTCTGTCCCCAGAGACTTTCTGTCCTCCATCCTGCTCAGGAAAGTTGGGGAACTTTTTTCTGCAATCTTCTGCCTGCCCTGTGCACTCTGGGCATTTCTCTGTCCATAAACACCTCTGAATTTTACCTGGCTTTTTGTTTACCTATCTTGCACTCACCAAGAGCAAGAGGAGGACATGACATCCTGTTCATGGTACAGCAGTTAAACAACATTACAATTTTCATCAGAATTCAAAAGTTAAGCACAGTGGGATTCCCCAAACCAGTGAAGCAAGCAGTGAGGTTAACTAAAGATCATGCTGCAGCTGTCTGAGAATAGGTGCTCACAAAACCTTTGTCGATGGCCTTGTACCTCGCCATGCCGAAGTCGGATACTTTAACGACGTGCTCCACACTGACTAAACAGTTTCTTGCAGCCTGGGGAAAATGAGAGAAACACATCTGAAATCTGCGCTAAAGAATTTTAAGAAAAATACAGCAGCTGATTATATTTGCTTCAGCTCATACTGTTTATATCTGAAAGGAGATTAGTGTATTGGTCAAAAATATTAGTGAATTTTTGTCTTTGAGTCAGTGACTATATTTCACTACTGTGTGGTTACACATACATAGCACATATCAACTTAAATGCTTGTAGTATGAGTTGCAATATGTTTGCATATTCTTGAATGATGAAAGAATTTTAGGCTGCAGAGTCTAATGATCCAACCAGATATTTTCCTGAACACCAACACTAGGACAATTAGTGTAAATTGTGATTTTTTTCATTACAGAAACCAGGAACCTCCTTGTAATTTTCAAGATTTTACATTTCTTCATGCAGCTAGGTAGGAGAGAAGGAAGATTTCCTCTCTACATCCAAATGTGAGCATTAAAAAAGTATCAGGGAGTGAAGAAACAAGCTCTTCTCCTTTAATTCCCTATCTATGGGCAGAAAAGCCACTCATATGTCCCAGCATCAAAGTATGGCAGTAGGGAGTCAAAAAAACATAGAAAAAGATTTCATTTTTTTAAATTCTCATTGTTTCTGACCTTTTGTAATGCTGTGGTTTTGGTTATGATCACTTTTCTATTGAGATGTCCTAATACCAGATAGTTCCATGTCAATATCCTCATTTTCTCTGACCTCTCAAGGGTTTTTCCAATGGAAAAACTTCTCTCAAGCAGTTTTTTGAGCTCTCCATGGGCAAAATAACAGCTGAAAAGTTTGGGTTTGCCTTATTAGATCCTGCAGGGCTGAAGTCTTACAGGACACATAGTGTCCCATAAATCGCAATAGCACATTCTTTACTGCAAATATTTGTCAAGAACCTCAGAAAACCTATTGTACTTACTAAATCACGGTGAATAAAGCTATTTCTTTCCAGATATTCCATCCCTTCACAAACATCCTGGCACATGCTCAGGAGAACGTCTCTGCCGAGCTTTCCTCGCCTTTGCCGAAGGTAATTGAGCAGGCAACCATTTTCCATGAATTCAGTGACAAGGTAGAGAGGTTTGTGATATGTGCACACTCCATAAAGCTGGACCAGCTTTGGGTGGGAGAGTTTCCTGTTTAAAATCACATTTTAGACAGGCTAATATTTGTTTTTGGCAGGTAACTACTAACGTGATTCTCATGACAGTTTTGAAAAATATTTTCAGTACTTGATAAATAGTATCCTATTCAGCTGTCTTCAGAGTTCTCCCACTACCTAGCACATTCCTGTCTACAACTTCCTCCAAAAAGTCCACCCTGTGAACTTGTAATTGTTCATCAGTTACATAAATGCAGTGAATGCAAAGCTTGATTCGGTTGGTGCAAAATGGAGAGGTCTAGTTGTGCTTGGCCTGCAGGCAGGAGCCTTGACCCTGCAAGGGTTCTTTTCTTCTGGGCTTTGCCAAGACCTCACGTGGATACTTCCCTAATTTGCAAAATTTGCAAATATGGTAATATGGTTTCTCAAAAGCTTTAGTTAGATGTAAACTCTGCCAGTTTTCCTAGAGACACTGAGTTATGGATTAAAGAATAGTTGTAGAAGCACATTTACATTTTTCCACAACATTTACTCCCCACTGAGCTCTACGGTACAAAGCAGGGCACACTCTAAGGGAAGAGTTGGGGCGTAGGAAGCATCTGCATCAGTTTGGTCCAGATTGGTTCATCAGCCTTTCTGTCCCACATATCCACCATTCCCATCAAACTGCTTTGTCTGTTTGTTTGAAATGGAATTAGGTTTTATTTATTTCTTGGTAAACTGACAGAATAACTTTTATACTTACATCATCAGTTTGGCCTCCTCCATGAAATCATCTTCAGACATTGCACCTTCATGGATTGTTTTGATGGCAACCTTGACAGTTTCTTTCCATTTACCGAGATAAACAACTCCAAACTGCCCATGCCCAAGTTCTTTCAGGAACAACAGTTCAGATGGGTTTAATCCCCATCCCTCTGTAAAAGCAACCCAATATGTCAGAAGAGTCAGGCCAGCTTTCCTGAGCCACGCTCCAGGAGACACGCCTTGCTGATGGCAATTAATGAGCACAGCAAAGCATCCCACTTGTTCATCAGCTATAGCATGAGTTTTAAATATATGAAAATTTTCACTGGCTCATATATGTTTAAATATAAATGCTATTTTACAGTTTTGAGGATGTGATTAGTGATTTTGCTTAATGTAGGAATGTCTGAGGCTTGAAGGTAAGGCAAGTGTTTAGCTTTGATTACACACGAGAACTTTTTTGGCATTAGGATATGTGATGTTTTTAGCTCCAAACCGGTTCCAGCTGGATAGTATAGCTACAAAAATAGTTCCTAGCTACCTTTACTGTAATAACTGCAATAGTTCTACCCTTCAGAAATATTAAGCCTTGAGATTCACGGGAACATGAAAGATACTCAGTTTTGGAAGTTGCTATTGTCCAACAGATGGTATGAAATTCCTGATCTATATACACAAAATTGGCATTTACTGCTTGTTTGTTTTAATACCACGTAAGGTTCCAGTCTTATTTCTAAAACCTGCAGAACTGACAAAGAAAATCTTCTCCATAAATAGTATTAATTTCAAGTTTCAATTTCAATTTCCTAAGTATTTAAATAAACCAAATAGCTTTTCAAAAGCTATTAAATGTCTATTTGAATCATAGGTTCACTTAGAAAAGTCCAAATAGCTCTGAAATGCACTGGTGGTTGTAACAGAAGCACAACAGTCACCGTACAGAAGCAGCTGAGTCAGGTGTCTTGTTTGGTACTGACACCTTACACTGTTTATGTGTTTCTTATTACCAAGGAATTTTGCAGATATAACTTAATTATTAGCTGGGTGAATATGAGATAAATTGTTGCCTAGGCAGATAGCCAAATCTCCTTCAAAAGAAGATAAAAAATTTACCGTAACTCAATCCTGCTGTTTCTGGTGAAGTACATCCATCTAATCTGACTGGATGTCGGAGACGTGTGATAAGACCTATAGGGGACAAAACAACAATATTCTGCTGACCAATTACTTAATTTTAAAATATGCTATATCATACCTCTTCTCAAACAAAAATATTTGGAATCAGATGTACATTTCTTATTTCTTGAAGTTACTTTTCCTTACAGTTTGCTCAGATAAAACTCTACAGTGAGAAGAAATGGAGAATGACTATTTAATAGGGCCCTGACTACAAAAGTATTTCTACTTTCATAAAGCCGACAGTGATACTCTTGCTTGTTTGCACAATGGTAGTGATCTTAAATGAGTTCTAAAACACTGTATCACTGACCTGAGCAGTGTCTGCCAGCATGACTTCCCAGGTTTGAAATATTTTTGTGCCTGTCATTTTCTTTGCATTCATAGGCCAACAGTACCAGGGAATACACCCCTCACCAAGGACTCCCTGTGTTCATTGATTCTTCCTGTCAGTACTTTTAGGGCTGTTTCTGCTACAAGCATTTCCTATAATCCTCCTCTCTCCAGCAAAAGGCTCTGTCCATTTCCATATCTTCCTTTCTCACTAGTGCAAGGGATCTCCGTGTGTTTTCCCATCTTCACTCACTCAGAGTAAAACCATTTTGTATTGGATTAAAATGATGGGCAGAACTAAGGTGAAGGATATTTTTCATGCTAAAAATTATCAAAATCCACCCTCAGCCAACAGTTCGAGGCGTCTAACTCTGGTAAGCTGTAAGCCAGTGTTAGAGACTCCTTGTGCTCCCTAATTCTGCCACTGACTGTTTGTGGGATGGGTTGGGTTTTTTTTCCAAAATCAGTAGAATGCTGCCTGCTGATGTACAGCATAGCTCCTGTTTTTATTAAATTGCATGTATACAGGTCCTTGCTGTAGACAAAGAAAGAATTATGATCAAATTTCACCCAGGTCCCATTCAGTCAAATATGAAGGGAATATAGAGCAGGGTTCTATCTTTGCTAAACTCATTTAAGACATGTAGATGAGTTTGGTAGTTTCACTTCCCCCATGGTACATGCACACAACAGCTATGACTTTGGCAGAAAGAATCGAGACATATTTGATTTCACTAGCAATAGAAACATTTGTGTCTTTTTTTATAAGAAAAGTATTAGGAAAAGATGTAAAACCATATCAGCTCATATGCATTACCTGCAGCATTGTGTTGATGATACTCAATGAGTTCAGGAACAGATGAAAAGAGATAGTTTTCTGCTACATAGTATTGTCCCAAGTGATTTTGTTTAATTTGATAATGTAGAATATCTCCATTATGACTTCTGAAATCAACAAAGCATTATAATTTTCAGTAAAAATAATTTATACTATAAATCTACTTAAATTTCACTTTGAAAGCATAGAAAAATCTGAAAACTTGGGATACAGTTCTCAACTTAAATTGGCTGTACATAGCTGGGATACTGTTTCAGGAGAAAAAAAACAAGACTACTTGAATGGCTCTTTCTCCCAGCTTTGGGACATAATTGCACTATGTTTTTTGTTGCCCAAGTATTTTTTACCCCTATATCATTGCATTCACAAGAAACAGCCTTAGTGTTTAAGAAGTGTTCCTCCTAATTTAGCATTTATTTGAATATAACCTCTTAAAATTAAAATGTTCCTAATTACCTTCATTTTCTCCCAAAAACGTAAACATATATTAATGTATAGCATGAGATTAAATTTTCTGTTCTACTTCTTCAAAGGGTCTTCACTGTAGCTTTTATTTGATACCTTTGCTTTTCTGTATTTCTTCACATTATCTTTCTCTTTTGCTTTCTGTATATTTTGCTGCCCATCTACCCCTGCTTTCTGTGACGCTCAAAATTAAGAATTTAAGTTTGCATTTCAGGCTGATGGCTGCTGAAGGTTAGTACTCTGTGGACACATGGTCACAACAAGCAGACATCAGAATACAGAAACATTATGCAGTCTGCATTATTGAGTCATTGGTAGAAACATTTTTGAGCCTACAGAAATTGTGAGCCTGTCCCCAGCACAGGGATGGTAGAGAGGGCTGGCCCCATGCTTCTGGGAGGGAATGGAGGGAGGAAGAGGGTGGTGGTAACGGCAATGCCTTTGCTCCTCTCACCTCTGGCTTGCTGTAAGAAGGAGAGAAGGAAAGCAGACATAGTTGATACAGGAGGATGTAGGAGGGCTGATGAAGAGGGTATAAGACAGCTTGAAACAGGTTAAGTCAGTGCCGTAGGTGATTGCTACTGATGTGGGCAAGAGTGAGTCCTGTGGCTGTTGCCGGGCAAAGGAAGAGTGCACAGTAGGGGTGAGGTGATTTTAGGAGACAAACAGGAGAAGTTTGAGGACAGCAGAGTCTGGGATGAATTTACAGTGCACAGAACCTGTGGAGAAAGGAAACGGTTTGGTGCAGTGGCCAAAGGCTGTGGCACAGTTTCCACAGCAGATTATTTGAGAATTTCAGTGAGTGCAGGCAATCATGCCTTGACAGGACATTTGCACACTGACTCCCAGATCCACTGCCCACCATCATCTTTTCTGCACACAGGGCGATTAACTCTGCATGAACAGCATCCCAGTGGTTCCCTGCTCTTGTGCACTGCGTGTCCAACCTACCCAATTATTCTGAGCAGTTTGGAGGAAGCTTTTCCATCACCTTTTGATTCAAACCGTAATCCTTCAGAGGAACTCACCCTTTAGCCCGCGAATACATGGACAGTGTAAGAAGACCCTGTCGGCTTGAATCTCTGACAACAAATGCACCTTCTTTGGGCTGAAAAGAAATCCAAGTAGAGTTATTTTATGCTTTTGAGTTTCAATAATGCTCCCTTGAGACAGGACTTGCAGCTGATTATCAAATTCTGTAGAATACCTATGACTATTTGGAAGGAAGATGAAGAAGTGGAGAACAGGAATGGATAGCCAGGTACATGGCAGAGCAAAATAAACCAAGAGAAAATACTAGGTGCCAGACAACTTCTTAGAGATAAGTAATTCAGCTGAATTATAGTCTTCAGTGTGAAGTAGTGAAAATGCTTTGGCTTATTAAAAAATTGAATTTTACAAATCACCAGAAAAAAATACAGTTAAAACAGTTTTGTCTGAAATGTTCTTCCCTGGTCTTTCTTGTCCCTGGCCTGATTTAGTCCTTGAGCAAAGACCCAATGAGTTTGACTGAGTTAGGCACCTTGGTAACTGACAGGGGTAGAATGCAGTAAGGATTGTTTGCTCTGTATTCAAGGAAGACGCAGCAGTTTTGTTAAGTTCTGCTAAGCTCACTAATTAGCTTACTACATGGATTTCAGTCTTCAATGTCTAATGCAACAGACAAGTACAGTAAGCCATGTCATTTGATTTGTCTAGCGTGGAAAATCTCCATAGAATTTGCTGGGGCTACAATTTAAAGCTTTGTGAAGTCTGGATAATCTGCATTCTATGCGCACACCAGAAAGCCTTTTTATTTTAAGGTACTTTCTCTCTTACAGCATACCAAACAGATTTGGATTCGACTGTGATAATGCTCTTGATGCTTCTACTGATAGATATTTTTCAGTACTATTAGCTCTATGTGTAAGCTGAGTTACCTTCTGGCGCAAGAGAAGTTCTGCCTGGCTTCTGTTTATGTTTCTGCAGTACCACCTGCAACAAGGAGATAACCTATCCTTAATTTCAGCCAGTAAAAATGAATGTTTGCTTTATTTCACAGTTTAGTAGTTGCATTATTCCAAGTCAAAAACATGTTTAGAACTATCATTGTATATGAACATGTCTTAATTTGGAATTATTTTATTAGAACTTTTTTTTAGAACTTTTTGCCCCCAATTTACTGTGACTAAATATTAGCTCAAATAAAAGAAACCCCAGGAAAGAGTTATGCCAAACTGTGATGAAATTTACTGTCCTGGATGGTATGTCAAGCCTTTCTTCTCTACAATTTTTCAGAATTTTAATATTCTCTCCAGTAATTTAAATTGGAGTAATTGGAATTAGCTACATGATCACAACAGGCAAAGATCAGAATACAGAAACATTATGCATTGAGTCTAGAGAAATAAAAAACATCTGGATTCTGACAGTATGTTCATGCAAATGAATGTTAATTCATTTTAAGAGTAATGTTTTGTAACAAAAAAAGAAAGCTTTTGATAAACATGTTCATATCTAATAAAAATTCGAAGGATCAAGCATTAAAATGTATCTCTGCAGTCCATTTTTAGAAATGAAAGCACAATTATAATTTTCAAAGGTACTTACTTGTACATTTCTAAATTACTTTTCTTGTTCTCGGTAACATAGTTGCTGGGAATTAGACCTTCATTCCTGTAACAACATATTTGGGATAATATTATAGTAGGGTGTAAAACATTAGTAGGATTAAGATATACATCATCCTTTTGTTGAATTACAAAGGTTCCTTATACTGGGGGCTATGTTGCTAGATACTGAATTCCAGCATGAGAACTGAATAAAAATTTGAGTCCTTTCGTCCCAGGCACAACTTTTTTGTCCCACGACTGTGGATGGCTACTCAAATGAAAAAGCCAGATGTTACAGGCTGAGATTTAGAAAAAAATTTTTTTTCTTCTGAATCAGAAGCCACCATCTTCATTTCTGGCCTATACAAAGCTTCTATATGAAGAAATATGAAGTGTGTGCTTACTTGTATATACAAAATAGTTCTCAGTATTTTTTTGCTGAAAACATGAGTTGAGAAAAAGCATTTAAAATATTTAAAGGAGAAATCTGAATGGAAAGGAGATGGTTATAACATAACATACAACCATTCCCAACATGAAAGTACAAGATACACTGAAGAAAATGCAAAGGAGAAAGGGGAACAACACAAAACAAACCTAAGTGTCAAAAGGATCCTCACTGAAGATATCTAGTTCTCTAAAATACCTAGGTATTTTGGGTAAGAGGTTTTGTTTCAGGTATGTGTTCATAATCTCTATGGTTTTATAAAGTGTTTACACATACACACTCCACTGTAAAGCACTTGAAATATGGAAAGCTGGATTTGCACATGGCTCAGAGCCCAGTGATTCACATGGTCCTCAAACACTCTTACGTTGCTCAGGAAATTACTGAGTGTAGAGCTTAACTCTGAATTCCCAACAGATTCTAGATTCCCTGTCCATTTCTGGGGTGCCAAACCCTGCTGAAATTCTGCCCAATCAATCTGTGTGCCTCGTGCGTAGCTGAACACTTTTAAACTTGTCCCTAAATTGTCTCACAGGCCTCACTTTCGCACAGGTTGTTTTAGGCTTTTTTCTTTCTGTGTAGGGAGATTGAAATAGATGCCCTCTCTCTTACCCATGTCGGTCTCTTGCCTTCCACCAGAGGGGATCATGCTGTTCGAGGATAATGTATTCTTCCGACTTCTTGAGAGGTAAATCTAAAGGCCCTCTAGCAAAGAAGTCATAGAGTGCAATTACTCTGGGTTTCTTGCTGTAGTCTTCAAAGGCCTCAGCAGGCAGAGGAGGTAATGGCTTGTCCTTAAATTGCAATTGTCTCTTGCGCTAGTGAAAAATAAAAGTATTTTTCATAACCAGACTTTTCTCTCTACTATTGCTCGCATAATTCCCCTGCTGTGATACTGCCTCAGTAACTAAGAGGAACTCATTATGGGTGTTACTGCCCTTTGTAAAGTACTATCATCTCATCACTTGTAAAACAGCAAGACTAAGTAGTTTGGTGCAGAAGCAAAAATGACAATGGGAAGTGGAGTGAATAATAAATAAGCTATCTGTCTTAGAGGGGTGACTTCTACACTTTAAGGATGCTGGGACAACTCCTCAGCTGGTGTAAAAGCAGAGCAGCATTGAAATGAATGGAGTGACGATGTCTGGAAATTCAGTCATTTATCTGGAGAATTAACGTGTAGAGCACCGCAGACTTTCTTAGCAAACTGGCAGGAACATAATAATTTTCTTTTGCATCAGTGGAGGTTCTACCTTTGCACTTAGTTATACTTTGAAAACTCAGATGAGATCAACTTAGATCTAGTAAAGCTAAGGTGAACATTACATATCATCTGAGCAGGGTGCACTTGGCATTTTCCCAGCAAGGCATTCCCTCCCTTTCCATCTCCATGACCTAAAACCAAAAGTGGAAGAAGGAACCACCTTCTTCATGACAGCATGTTTGGCAAACCTCACTGTGACCCTGTACTTACATCAGTAAGACTCTTCAGTTACCTTTACTCTGTAATTTTTATGCAACAAAGAACTTTACGTGCTCAAGAGCTAGTTACTCCCCTGCTTATTCTGGTACTGAGCTACTGTACATCAAATCACTTCAATTCTCTCTTTTCACCTGCCAAAATGTTACTTACCCTGCACTTCCAAATAGATTCATAAGAAACGTCTGGTTGTGAGGCAGAGTACTGGGTCACCAGGACAGCGTCCGGGTCCAGGTTCACTTTTGTTCTCATTTCTCTGATTTTGAAAAACATGAAGCATTTGTGTAAATGCATATCTATAAATATTCACATAAAAATATCCATGGACATAATGCTTTCCTTCATTAGGGATATGCAGAGTACAGTGTCTTTAAACTTCAGTGTATTTGCTCTTCTACTGCAAATAGAAGGGTTGTAAGAAGTCCTTTACGTGTAGATATTTAATTACTGAAAAGCTTAAGCATTTCACATACCTTTCTTGCACTGTGCAGCAGCAGCAGCAGAAAACACTCTGGATGGTGTGATCTGTGAACAAGAACATTTTCCATATTTGCAGTGTTCCTGTTTGTTTATTCACAAAACTTACAGAATCAAGGTCTACCCCATGTGCTTAGACCCACTGTTAGCTCTGTCTTGCTGTGAGATATCTAGCAAATCAAGCTGAATTTGCAGCCACCAAAACCAGCACAGCTTTCCTACCACAGTCTCCCTTACAATGTTTTGGCAATTATGAGGCCATATGTCTGAGCTAAATCAGCTCACTAAATCAGCAAAAATAAATAATAATAAAAAAAGAGACATTGTCCGCCAAATTCATACTGATTTGACTGATTACACCACGCTGCACAAGCTCTACCTGGTGCAACAAGGGGGATGAGAATCTCAGCAGGGACAGGAGATGGAGAACTGTCCCCTTCAGCACTGACATAATTTTTAGATTATATAAGCCAAATACTAAACCACACTCGTATGACAAGGCTTTCTTTATTTTGAGGTTTATTAAAGGACCTACACTATATTAATTTCTTTGAATTAATACTGATTTTCCTGTTTCTGTTGCAACCATTAATATAATGCACTAGCCCAGGTTTAAGTGTGGAGAGCATATGTGCTTTACACTTGCATGTCAAGGGGCTGATAATCTTGAGAAAAATACATTGGATACATCATAGACATCAAAAATTTAGAGAGAAACCAATCCAATATATCTTGTATGGGCAGCAGAGAGGATATAGTATTAAATACGTTGGAAGGCATTAAGATTTGAATGAGGTAAATAAATGTTTGACACTTGCTCTGGTCCACTTCTATGTGGGCTGAGACCTACTTTCCCCAGTTGGTGTTCCCATAGCAGTTTGAGCCAAGCTGCAGCAGTTATGGTCCCACACTCTTTCCCTCTGCACCTCATCTCATCTCAGACTGAGCAAGACAGGATGCTAAAAGGGCAGGTAACCCCTTTCTGCTGGGTCAGCTCCCTGAGCTGTCTCACCCTCATGCATCACCACTGGGCAGGTGGGAGGGCAGCAGCACCTGCAGGACAGCCTCAGGTTCTCAGGTGCAATGTACAGTCTTTTAAGAAGCATGAGAGCCAGGGATGGAGAGACAAGGTTCCCCTCATATTCAGCTGCACTAAGAGAAGATAAATTTTATATCCCACTATTGTGTGTCCTATTTTTCTCTGCCACAGAGGTCATAGTTTGCAAAGAGGCTTCAGATTTTTATTTGAAATAGACTTCCCAAGGTGTCAAAATTTTGCTGCTTTGTATTTCACATATTTCTTTGTGCGGTCCCACCAGTTCCTTCCACTTTATCTGTTTTTTGCACTGTTGATCCTCATGACCTAATCCAGCCTGGAATAAACAGGATGTCCCTTCTGGTGTCTTGTGAGACTTTTTGCTAATGCCTATTACCAACTGAAAGCCAAATGTGCTGAGAGTATGCATCCTAGCATTCAAAACATTAAGCAACATTACTACATGATGAAAATCAGACTGTTGAATCCTGTGAAGAATCTACTGTGTGGGAAACAGATGAGCCAGCAATAATCAGAAGACACCATCAGTTGTTTGATAAAAGTTTCCAGTGACAGCTGTAAAAAATGCAGCAATTAAAAATAACCAAGCCAGCTGACAGCGACAATTCTCTTCAAAGAAGCCAGGCTAAAAACATATGGGCAATGAAGTTTATTTGCTGCGTAATTGTCCATTGTACATTGAATTGGCCATTTAAAACTGTCTCATAAGAAGGGAACACCACAGGTGGAAAAATGCTTGAGTTTCTTTTATTTCAGCCAGTGACATGAAGTTCAATCAATGTCTATAAAGTATGCAGTTATTTGCAAAAAGGAACATGACATTTGAAATCTTGTCTGTTTCTTCTCATTGAACCATCTAATCTAATTAAATACATTTTTTCTCATCAGATTATTTGCTCTCCATATAAAACACTTACAAGAAATAGTTAGAAGCAGCACCCCAGACTTTCTATGTAACACTAGAAAAATCTTCTAATAAGATTTTAAAGATTTGGCTGTTACCATGAAAGCAAGGGGTTCTGGTAGATATTATGGACATGTAAATCTGTCTTATTTTCTTTATGAGCCCAGTAATTTGAATATGTTTGTAGTGTAAGCTCAGGAACCCTTTTTGCCTTCAGTGACTCTCAGACTTGCTTTGTTAATGGATGATTTTTGTGTCTGACCCTCTCCTTTTACTGTGCTAAAAGCTATTAGCAATAAATGACTGTATGTGACATTTTTAAAAATACCCTAAGCATATATGATATAGAATATTTAGCCTCTTGTCCTGTCCATAAAACCACAGAAAAGGTATAGGTTGAAGCTGTAATCATGATGTTTCCTTCCTGGGACATGTGCTTCAGTTGGTGAGCAATTTTTCCAAGGGTAGAGTGTGTAATCCAATAAAGATGATAAAAAATGATAAATTCTGCAGACTATAAAATAAGGCTCAGATTAGACTAATGCCATGGATCAGACAAGACCATGCTGAACTGAATTGCAGGATCTGGAGGAGCAGCACAAACTTTGCACAGTTCTGCCAAAGTTTAGTTGTCCTCATTCACTCTCTTGGAGTATTTTAAGTGTGAAATCACAGCCTATCAATCCAGCAGGTATTTATCATTCTAAAGCAGATAATATCCAGCTCTTTGAAAATGAATTTTTCTTTAAACATCTTTTCTCAGCAACCTCAGTCACTTCTGAAATCCTTTGTCCCTGCATTACTCCTAGAGTATTTGTGGAATGAATTCAGTAGAAATTAGTACAATTGTAAATTAATGCAGTGCAAACTGTTCATTTCTATTCGGAAATTTGTCAAGTCTGCTAGGAAACATTATCAAAGCACATAGAGAAAGGCCTTCAGCTCTGCAGAGCTAAGTCCTGATTCAGTCAAATTGACTTAAGTGCAGAAGCTTTGGCCTGATGGCTTGGAATTTCAGTATCTCAAGCAAAGACTCATGTACTGATCTATGCATTTTACATCTTCCCTGGCCATTGGTAAGCTTCTTGAACACCACTTTTCCCTCCCGATTAAGTTCATATTTATTAAGTTCATAACTTACTTTAGAAAGGAGGCCCAAACTGTGATGCTCTTTCAAAAAGATTTGGCCAACACTGCAGATGGGGAAAGTTTTGATACACTGAGTGAATAATTTGATTTAACTGGCTCGCCTCTTGGCCTCCTGCTTGTGGCCAAGGAAGATGCTGACACTGAGGGCAGCGCAGCAGTGCGAGCTGTCACGCAGCAGGAAGATGGCATTTCCTGCCTGACACTTCTCACCCCCACATGCACCCTCCCATGTCTTGTGCTCTTCCTTCCTTTCTCTTTTCTGAATAGCCATCAGAAAAACTAAGAAAGAATTACAATCCTTAAACTCCTGTATTTTAACTTTTTAAAAAAAGCTATCACTTAAAATACAAATAAATTGAAAACAGATTCTTAGAATTCATTTAAAATATTTCTTCTTGATTATCCCTTCTGGTAGATCACTGAAATCAGTGGAACTATTCTGTCTGATTTCCTTCGACTTTTCACCAAGGACCTTTTCCAAAGCAAAACACTGGATTTGTCAAGGAGTGTTAGAGTCACATACATATTAGCAGGCCTTGATCCCCTGGTCCCTAACTCAAGTAACCACATTGAAGAGCTCATAAATTAAAGATTAGTCACTGATGAGTTTTTCTTCAGCAAGGAAATCACATGTTGGATTCCATATTTTGAAGAGAACAGAGAGACCAGTAAGATTTGCCATGTTATGAATGACAGACTGCTTGGACAGGACACAGGAAAGAAATACAGGCTAACAGGAAGAAATATTCCATAACTTTTGCCAGTAAATTAATTTTGAAGTCTGTTAAAATTAAGTACTTATGGAGCTATCATTAATTTTAGATTCCACTTCTCTGTTTCCTACCTAACCAAAAAGCTTCCCAAAAAAAAAAAAAAAAAAAAAAAAAAAAAAGTGATCAAATCTTGCTTCTTTTAAATCCATAGCAAGGAAGATTTCTCCAGCACCTATAGCCCCATTGAATCTTTCAGATCACATTTCATTGAGTTCTATCAAAACACAAGCTACCCAAACATGTTGCTTTGATCCTTGGGGCATGTCATCATGGAACAACTAAATCCAGTAGTTTAAAACCTAGGTTTAAATTAAACAAGATAGGTATTTGAGCTGTTGAATCTAGAACTTGCCAAATCCTCCTTCTTCAATTGTATAGAAATTTTTTTATTTCTGCAATTTTTGATGAAAGCTTGCAACCTTAGACAAAGGTATTTAACACAGGAACAAATAAATATAGTGCATTTCACTGCTAATGTCTTTTTCTGTCTGGAATTGACTAATTTAGGAGGAAGGCACTTGTTTATAAAGCAGTGTCATATTATCTCCCTGGTGACAGGCAAGCAAGTATGAATCCCAACATTAGCAAAGAGCCATGACAGCCTATCGAAGTACAGTGCTGTACATCAGACCTATTAGGATGCTCAGTTTCAAAACAAGAAATAACCATGGCACGAGAAGCATGTGGCTAAAGTAAAAACACTAGGAAACTGGTGTTGAAGCTAATCTGACAAATACTCAGCCTAAAAATATGCAGCTGACACTTTGATAATGAACTTTTGAATCCTGAAAATAAATTTATCTGTGCACAGCAAAGCAGATGGGATGCAAGAGGAAGAAGAAAAAGATGGGTCAGCTGTCAGAAGAGCCATTTGCTTAAGCAGCTTAAAGATAGTCCTGCCAGAACAGAGAAGGCAGAGTGAAAACACATCCTGGCCCTGATACAGTCCCACAACACCCAGAGTACACTTTGGGTTGATAATGCCGTCTGTATATGTGGCCAATTCACACACATATATATGTGCAATCTTCCTCCTATCTTCAGTTGTTACTCACTGTAAATGGCAGCTTTAGGAAAGTAACATCAAAGACAAAAGCAACAAGTTAGAAATAAATTACCATTTGCATTTCATAATTTTATTATTTTACCGTTTTATTTGCTTGAGTTTCTTTTTCTGAATCACTGTTTCTCAAAGCACTCCTAACACTGAAAGGACTCTAGTCCATGTCAAAGGTTTGCCCTCTTCTAGCATTTTTTGCAAGAAGCTCTTGCAATGGAGCAGAAGGTTAACTGTGTTCAACACTACAAACTCAGCTTCACCCATCAAACCCAAACTGTTGCTGTAATACACAGTGTGCCTCCTGTTCTGGTCTGTCAGTTTTCAACAGTACTACAAAAACCAATGACCTGGTAGAAAGCTACAGTATAATTTGCTTCTAAAAGCACTTTAAAACACAAGCTTTCAGCTTTGTGTGTGTGCAAGCTGAGGCTTCCTGTCTTTCCTGTGAGTTAACTCTACTGCGGAGGAAAGACAGGTTTAGTTATACCAAACTTTCTATCCACGTCTATGCAGTTCATGAGTTTAAGAACAGTGTGTGGAAGTATCTCCCTATCTATATGTAAAAGTAGTTGCTTTGCTAAATCCATCATACAACGGATTAATATTTGTGCATTAATTTTGAAAGTCAAGACAAGCAGTCTTACCAGAGATCCCCTTTGCAGGGCAAGAGAAAGTAGGTTTGTATTTTTATGGCAATATTTAAATGCTTCATTTGCTAAGTACACTGCTGTTGCACAAAGCAAAACTACAAGATCAAAATATGCAGCCGAGTTTACTTACAGGTAGAAAGAATCATGTCTGGTTATCCGTTTATATTAAAACGAAAATGCAAACCTCTCTTCATCAGCTGTGCCAGTAAAACAGCCCAAACTGAGCTCTTCACTCTGATATGAAGCGTGGTAAACCACAAATATTGCTTGACCACGCCTACTTACCTTTTATTTACAAAAAAACCGAAAAAAAACCCCAAACAGAGTAGAAGGAGAAAAAATGGTCTGCTTTCTAGTATCAAACATTTTATAGAAAAAAGTTACTAAACTGTTATCAGTAAGTCTAAGCATTACTTTTTAAAAAAAAGTTTAAAAGCCACAGCAGATGTAAATCACAACATTTGGTTTTGTTCAGATGGATTTTTTACCCCAACATCTGAAAAAATTCAGTTATAATAAGGAGGAAGGGCTGAAGTTGCTTAAGGGTAAGTAAGCTCATCCAGAAGAAAGGATGGTACAGCATTTCAACCTGCCTTTGAAGAGACCAGGAGAGTCAGCAACACAGCTGCCTCCAGAGGTGTTCTGATCCTTTCTAAAATTAGCCATCTAAGCCTACATTCAACTAAAAAAATGCACTCATCTAGAAACTGGGTGCCTCAGAGTTCCTGACATCCTAAGTAAGTATCAAGCCCAGCACCAAGTAGGCAGAAATTATCTTCATGTACTGGGCAGAGGCAGGTGAAAGGGTCAGATTCAAAGCATCCACCCCACTGAGAAAACTGCTGCCAAAAGTCCACACAGTTAGGGCGTGTTCTATTACACAAATTAATGATGAATATTCAATTATTGTAAAGAAATAGGCTTAAGGTTCATTGCAAGCAATTAATCTTCTGATTTTCCTAAGTTTCATTTGGGTTTTAAGGGAAACATTACTTATGACACGATGTATTGTTGAAAGCATTAGCAACACCATACTTTGGAGGATCTTAGAGAAAGTGGGGTTTAAAGGAGTAGTTAGGGAAGGAAAGATGTGCTTGGCTTACCTGAAATGTTCCACATTGCTTTTTCCACTACTTCTTCGACTAGGTAGAGTAGAAGCCCCTAGATTTTCCCTTTTAACAATACCTGGTGTTGGTATTGATTGCAGAGTGGTTTTGGACTCAACAATTTGACGGGTTGGTTTGCATGGTTGGAATAATCTTCTGAGACTTTGTCATTAAGGAAATAGGCATTTGAACCTTTTCTGGCTGCCTGTAACTTTTCAATAGAATAGCAACAGAAAAGGAAAGGACTTCTTCCAAAAAAGAGGAGGCTTCCTCCTTTTGAACATAAAGGCAAACATTCAAGCAAAGCAGTGTGGGGATCTAAACATCTCCAAAACTGATTACAGAAACACTCAAATGCAAGAATGATAGAATGTATTAAGCTAATTATGGTTACTCTTAATAATTTCATTGGAAGTATACTTCACCATACTTCTCTATGACTACTTGCAAAAAAACCACTTTTTGTGCAATCTATTTGCTATTACATGTGGCACAATAGCACGAGTAACAAAAGAAAATTAAAACATTTATTAGAGCTACTCAGAAGGTGACTACAGCAAAACTGGAATGTAAATACTCCTCATATGCACTGCTACAAAGTTAGGTTGACTGAAGTAGGCTTCAGCAAGGCTTTGGAGACATTAGCCTCCAGCAGATGGGACAGCGCATGTAACTTCTAAGGAGAGTTCAGGTAATTCTGAACATTTCACCCTTGCCAAATTAATTTAAATATGTATTCAATCTACCACACATATATATAAAGAGAGAGGGAGGGTGTATGTATACACAGGAAGTGTGTATATATATATATATATATATACACACACACACTACCATAATGCCACATTCATAAGAACAATTAGTTTGACTTATGATGTACTGACAGTAAATTATAGGCTACAAATCAGTTGGTTCCAAACAATAGTTAACATTCAGTTTATTTACACACACATGCAGTATGATAACTTCTGTTATGATCACTGTATGTACAGACAACAAACAGAAACATGAGCCCTTCTTAAACACACTGGAGAATTTCTTTCATTTACAACCCCCAGTATAGAATTGTGTGTTTAAGTGAAGGTAGGACAAATTTGTGCTTGAACATTTCAAGACAAAACCCCCCACTTTATATAAATAAATGCATTGAATTTATATATTTACAGTACATACAGTATATAAATTATTTTATAATTAATCCAAAACATGGTACTGTGGTTAACTGACAGCCAGTTGTGCTGAATCTTGGACTTATTTTTCATTAGTAACATGAAGACTAAGCATGGGAAGTCTCTGGTAAGCCAAGCTTACAAATACTCCAGGCATATCACGGCTCACGAAGCAGAGCTTTCAGAGTGTTATGCCAAACTGAGGGCTGTGCTGGTAACAACTTGCTATGTACAAATCAAAGAGGTGCATTTCGTCTTCCTGATAAACGCCCATCAACCAAGAAAAATAATGTTTCTGGAGAATCTCTGGAAACGTTTCAGTGTCAGTAAAAGGCCATTTATAGATACCTTTCATTTTTAAGCATGCAAATCACTACTAATGCTACTGCCCATATAAAGAGAAACCCAAAAATGTGGACTGTATATACATGAACCCGCTAAATGAAAATGAGGTTCCTGGCCTCTGGCCACATTTTCTCCCTCCATAAAGAGCTCAATTTTACAGTTATGCAATGCTGACATTTCAGAAAAAATACAGAGATTGCTGAAGATACTGTGCTCATTTCCCAACATCATGTAAAACTCCACTTGTGCTGGAGTGGATCAGGTATTACAGGTTCCCCACATTGTTTAGCAGCACTCAACAGCTTACAGGATCAGGCTCTTAAAAAGAAACTATGAAGCCACATCTCTGGAAAGTGCCTTCTTTCTGATACTTGTGCTTCTGTTGTCTTTTTTCAGAAAGCATCTTCACCCTCTGCAATGTCAATGATGGCATGAAGCAACTCTTCAAAAGTTGGGCGTTCCTCTGGTTTCTAAAAATAAAAAGCATGCATAGCTGTGATTAGAAATTCATAAAGTTATGTTGATTTTGATAAATTACTCATCATCATTCTTTGGCAAGGAATTTATCATTTCATTAGGTATGAAATGAAAAGATATTTCCTTGTCTGGATTTTGGGATGTGTCACTTAATCTCAGTAAGCAACATCTTTTCTTTATGCTTTGAAAAAGCATAAATAGGTGTTGCTGGACTACACTGTTTATATAATTCATTATTTTGCGTAGTTTTGCACCTTTTTTTTCTTCCCCATTCCCACCCTTCCCCAATGAACTACACCAATCTTTCTTTATGCAAGTTGTTCATGTTCCTAAGAATTCTGGGTGTCATTCTCTGATGCCTCTTTTATATCAGCTTTATTTTCTGACCTCTGAAATGAGACTGTGTCACAGATTTACACACAGGCATCTTTCATCTACTCTGTTTTCCCTACAGTTCCTTACATGTTATAACAGCCTGTTTGTTTTATTTATTTAAATGTTGCTTCATCATTCCTGGAGGTATTTAAAACATGTAGATGTACCTCTTGTAGACATGTTTCAATGGTGGACTTGGCAGTGCTGGTTTGTAATGGTTGGACTTGATGAGCTTATATGTCTTTTTCAAGCTAAATGGTACTATGATTCTATGACTGTGGCAATACACTGAGGTAGTCTCTTTGTTGATTTTGCTGACACAATTTCACATTTCCTGAATGTCTGGGTAACTTGCACTTTTCCTCCATTTATTCACATTTAGATTTGTATAACCTGATGAATCTTGAAACTTCAGTAGTACTCATTTCAGTCTACAACCATTAATATATTTATTAAACAAGGACTGCGATACCTACAGTTAATCATATTTCATGACAAAGATTGACAGAATCTTGCCATTACTTGTGCTCTGCTCGTGATTTGCAAAGTTTCTCTCTCTCCCACATGACAGCTGTTTAGATTTTCATGTTAATGACCCCTGCTGAAATCAACAAATTTTTAAGCAACTTGTTGATGTTCATGTAAGTCCTATAAACACGTATCAATACTCAAAGAACATCAACAAATTATCATTGTCCTCCTGGTAACTTACTCTTCCATTTTAAGGACCATTTCAAGCAGGTTACCGAGTACAAACAAAATGTAATGCTCTGTAGTTTCCTGGCTTCTTTAAATAGCTTTTTTGAGCTACAAATGTGTCTGTCATTCCACAACTCTCCAGAGTACTGTTGTTTTCAATCTATTTTTTTCTGAATAAACCAACTGGTTTGTAAGCTTCAGATCTCTGTCAGTTGATTTGATAAGTAACTGCTCTCTATTTCAGCATCTTCTTCTCCAAGACAGTATGTCATCTTTATTACTATGCAGTAAGTCTTTATTAAAGAGCAGTTTTTCTGCAGCACATCCTGTGGCAAGGACTAACTGGAAATAAATCACAGAATCACAGAACAGGTCACATTGGAAGGGACCACAGTGGTCATCTGGTCCAACCTCCCTACTCGAGCAGGGTCATCCTAAGACAACATGTCACGGGATTGTGTCCAGACAGTTCTTTACTATCTCCAGTGAGGAAGACTCCACATCCTCTCTGGACAATCTGTTCCAGTGCTCAGTCACCTGCACAATAAAGAAGTCCTTCCTGCAAGTGGAACTTCCTGTGCATCAGTTTCTGCCCATTGCCTCTTGTGCTATTGCTTGGCACCACTGAGAAGAACCTGGATCCATTCTCTGACACTCTCCCTGCAGATACTGATAGACTTTGACGTGGTCTCAGTTGTCTTTTCTCAAGGCTGATCAGGTCCAACTGCCTCAGCCTTTCCTCATAAGAGAGATGCGCCAATCCCTTAAACATCTTTGTTGCCCTCCACTGGACCTGCTCCAGGAGCTCCATGTCTCTCTTGTCCTGAGGAGCCCAGAACTGGACACAGCACTCAAGATGTGGCCTCACTAGGGCACAGTAGAGGGGCAGGATCATCTCCCTCGACCTGCTGGCAACACTCTTTCTGATGCACTCTAGGATACCATTGGCCTTCTTGGCTACAAAGATGCACTGCTGGCTCATGGACAGCTTGTTGTCCACCTGGACCCCCAGGTCCTTCTCCATGGAGCTGCTTCCCAGCAGGTCGATCCCCACCCTGTGCTGGTGCCTGGGGTTATTCCTCCCCAGGTGCAGGACCCTGCACTTGCCTTTGTTGAATCATGCAGCTCTTTACACTCTTGGTTTCCTCAATTACTCTCTCAGAGAAAGTAGAGACAGCTCATTAAATGCACCTATCCTCTCAGAGACTTACTATTTTAGTACTACAAAAACTGTTTTATACCAATTTAGTTTTACACTGATTTCAGTTTACTGCCCCTTTGACCTCTGTGAATACTGTACGGTCAGTATCTTTCTGGGTTAGGACAATTAATACTATAGTGTACTTTTAGCTTTCCTTAAAAACCTTTGGATTTGTATTTACATTCAACTGCAAGTTAATCTTTATTTCCTGTATAATTGATAATCAGATATTCCTTTAAAAGTATTCCTTTAAAAATATTTTCAGACATTTTAGCATGGTTCTGTAATAAAGTGAGGCAATACAAAATCAGGTTCTCCACCTCTAGGCCTTTCTTGCCTGATTTTTTTTGTTAGCAGCATTTGTATGTAGATATAATCACAACCAGCAGAGATTTAGCAATAATTTAATTATGTTACTAAATGCCTTCACATACTTAATCTGACAGTTCATTCATTTCATAGAAATTCCTTCAGTGTTTTATCTTACCACAGCTCTAGTTCAGCTGCAAACCAGGAGATCTTTGTCTTAAGGATATGCACATGAATAGCTGAGAGAGCTGGATACACTCAGAATGCTGCTCTAGAGAAGATAACTGCTGGTTCTAGATCAACCTTTATTTCAATTCAAAGACAAAAAAATTTAAAATATATATATATAAATATGTACCTCCTGCCAGCACATCATCATCATTTCGTACATCTGCTTACAGGCCAGTTTGGGCCGATACAAGCGATGTCCTTGGCTAACCATTGTTACCACTTCATAGTTGGAGCTTTTTTCAAAGGGCATTTTTCCTTCTGTATATACTTCCCACATGAAAACACCTGGGAAAAAAAAAAGAAGAAAGTAACTAACTTCTTAAACATACGTGCTTATTTTGAGCCCTGGACTCAGGATTTCTGATAGAGATACAGTTTGAAATCCATATTCTAGACACTGTTTGCATGTGTCATCACTGAAGACATCTTCTAGTAGCATGTGTTTTAAAAAATAACAGGACTAAATGTGTCTGTGGAACTTAATCAGTAATAACAGCAAATGGTTTCTCTGAACTTCTTCTCAGGTGTCTGAATCCTTCCCAATAATCGGAGCTTAACTGCTATTGATAAAACATAAAAAATACACTTTCTTTCCATGATGAATGTCTTACCGAACGACCAGACATCTGACTTGCTGCTGAATCGGCTGTAATTAAAGACTTCTGGGGGGCACCACTTCACAGGAAATTTAGCCCCTGAAGAACTTGTGTATTGGTCATCAAGGACATACCTAAAAAAAAAAAACCAACAAAAAAGACAAACATTATATCCTTCTGTCAGCCTCCAAACCTGCAAATTTTAATTTAGATTTCGATTGGAATACTAGAAGCTCATATTGCCACCTAATGGCCATGGGCATTAGCATCACATGATAAAAATAGCTTCCCTGGGGCAGCACTACAGCTTCAGCCACGATTCAGTTCATTTTTCATATTACCTCGGAGTCCTTTCTTGTGATTTATTAGCTATACAACACAGGTCTAGGCCACCTGCAAGTTAAACATCTCTATTATGAGGGAAAATGAGGCAAAAGCAGAAATCTCATGTTCTGTTTTTCACTAGCCAGTCTGAGTTCAGATGTCAGGGGACACAGAAGCTTAGCAACACAGAGATATGGCAAAAGTCAAACCATGGTGCTTTAACACCTTTCTTGGAAGAGCTGCTCCCACCACTGCCTCACCAACATATCACCCACGCAGGTGCTAGCAAGGGCAGGAAATTCACCCCCCTCCAGATCTCAGCATCTCCCAGCCCTTCAGCTAGCACGATACAACGCTGAACCATCTATCCCAAGAGAATCCCAAACTCACTGAATAGCCTCTTTCTAACATCTATTTACCAAAATGCAGATTAACTATTATCTCTGCAGCAGCTCTGCTCTCTGAAACACAAGCTCTGATTTGTCTTTTTTTAAATGAGTAAGGAAATCAACACATGACCACAGAACAAGCAAGCATTAAAGGCACCAGAAAAGAAAAAGGAAAAAAAGACCCACCAAAGGCTGTTCCCTATAGAGGTCAAAAAAGATCATTTTTGTATGCAATTTTGCTTGGTCTGTGTTGCCTTTGGGCTAAGTACAAGGGTTAGGTAAAATATTCCAAATCTCCATAAATACATTTGCACACTCACACATACCTTGTCATTCCAAAATCCGAGACTTTGACCACTCCTGAGTCACTCACCAAGCAGTTCCTGGCAGCCTGCAAGGGGAATAGTCGGAGCTGGATGAAAAACTTGGAGTCTCTTGCAGACAAATTACAGCAATCTAATCAGGTCTTTGTATTCATTGCTTAGCAAGTTAAACCATTTACCAAGTTCAGTGGTGTATTCTCATAAAAAGTACATGTGCATCTCCTCTTGATAGTACCATTTTGACAACTAATCTACTGTGTAAAAAATTATCATCTCAAGGGATTAATGTGTGGTGAAAAAGGCACCAATACAGAATGGAGATAGGCTATTATATCAGCACAAACTGCTACTATTTATAACAATTTCAGAGAGATTTTATTCCATTTTCTTGGGAGAGAAAAACCTCTCATCATTTTCTGTACAGAGCAGTTTTGGAGACTTGATTAGACCCTAAAGAGCCAACTTCATCCACTCAATTTTCTGCAAGAACAGAAGCAGTTGTAAATGAACAGGCTGTTTCAAAAAGGAATAGGTACATTCAAAAACAAAAATTTCAAAGAGGAGTGTATTGACTAATGGGATATTACCAGGTCTCTGTGGATAAAGCTGTTTCTCTCCAGGTACTCCATTCCCTCACATACATCCTGGCACATAGTAAGCAGAGTGTCTTTACTCAAAACTCCCCGTTTTTGTCTCAGGTAATTGAGAAGGCAGCCATGCTCCATGAACTCTGTCACGATGTAAATGGGTCTCTGTTGTGTGCACACACCGTACAGCTGAACAAGTTTAGGATGTGTTAGCTTCCTGAAAAGATTGAGATCATGCCATTAGTACTTCCTCCACCCAGTGCTAGTTCTCCACCACACAAAACTGCAGAAATACCACCTCCCCCAGTGTTTATTTATAATCAGTATACAGCATCAGAGGCCTAGGGCTGGAAATCAAAGTGCCAAGCACACAACTCACATCATTACTTTAGCTTCTTCAATGAAGTCCTCTTCATACATCGCACCTTCCCGAATTGCCTTGATGGCCACTTTGTACTGCGCCCTCCACTTGCCAAGGCGCACCACGCCGAACAGACCGCTGCCCAGCTCTCTCATGAATGTCAGTTCTGCGGGATTAATTTCCCACTTCTCTATAAAACAAAACAAATTAAGGAACAGTTAAGGAACCTACTGAGCTGGTAGAGGATAAGGAAGAGGAAAGGGAAACTGGATTAGTAGCAAATTAAGGAATTTAGGTGGAATATGTCTTAGAATTAACTTGAAATCGGAACACTTCTATACCTCACAAAACAAACTTTTATGGGACCTTTAAGCAACTCCTGACTAACACAGACGTCAAAATTCAAACTTTCCTGAGGCCAGTAGTTACATACTGATCCTATCAAGATTTGATTTCAACAAAATGCCACCACAGAAAGTTGTGGCAACACACAGAAGTTGCTCACATCGCCTGGTATGCCATGCTTGAAAAATGGCTTTACGAAATTTGTATTTTAAAAAAGTAACCCCGCAGAAAAGATCAAAGGGTCAAGTTTGAGTCAGAATCTGGAGACTAATGAAGGAGCCAAAGGCACAGCTCTCTAACAAGGCAGAGCTCAAGGTATCCATGGCAGAAAGCATGGAGGAAAATACCAAATTCCCCTGGAACACCTGTGACACATTCTGCCTCTCTCACTGCTGTCCCTGGCACACCGCCAGTCGTGTGACTTTGCATGCTGATTCACCGTGCAAGGGTCTTGAAAGTACTACTTGGACCAGTGTAAGTTCATATAGCCAATCAGAGGACAGAATTAGATCTTTTCAAAACTTTTAGAAAGCATTGTAGCATCTTAGCATACATAAAATCATTAGAAAATATATGTGTAGATGAACATAACAGGCAATCACCATAGCTGAATCCTGCCGTTGTTGGTGCTGTCGTCTTCTTTGGGGTCACTGGGTAACGCAGCCTGGTAACGAGACCTGAGGTTCAATGATAATTCAAGAGACACAGTTTACTTCTGAAACAGCGCCAGGCAGCAACTCAGCCTCTTGTTCACTGCAGACTCCAATTAAAAATACGTAGAAAAAACAGTTATAATAAATGAAAAGTGGGGGTATGTTTTCGGGGTGTATTTTCCAGAATATCATCAGGAAATGCTGGGCCATCTGAGTTTGATGTAAAGATCTGGAAACTACAGCTCATGAGCGAGATTTATGCACAGACCAGACTTGGAAAAAAGAAGTATAAGTATCTGTGCCTTGAACCCAATTCCTATACTCTCCCCATTCCATCATACAGTGGGCAGAGACCGGCATCAGCCATCAGCTATGGATCTGAAATGGAGGAGGGATTTTCTAAACAACAAATTACTGTTCTGCCCAGCTGTTTGCTATATGGGAAGGTTAGGGCACTTCAAGTGGCAGTGACCAATAGGTAAAAAGCTAGGGCCTGGAGAGTATTCTGAGGAAGCACCTATCCATCTGCTGTGGGTTACAGGCAGCTGATAGAAGCGCTGTGTGGAGCTAAGTGAACAGTTTTTCCTGACTTGATACAGCTGTTCTTCTGTTACTGCGGGGACAGTAAGATTTTATACTACACACATATATATATATATATATATATATATATATATATATATATATATATATATATATATATATATATATATATATATATATATATATATATATATATATATATATATATATATATATATATATATGTATGTGTGTGTGTATATATACATATACATACACACACACAGAATCTTTCCAATTATTGTCCATATTGAAATACTGTGAAACTGCAGTTTTTCATGACTTCCCTGAAAAGGAAGGAACCAAAGCCCCTGCCAAAATTTCATTAAGACATTAAAATATCTCAAACTCCTTTTCAAATCAACCTTAAGTGACAGAAAGAATCCAATCCATCTACCTGCTGCGTTATGGCTGTGATATTCAATTATTTCTGGAATGGAGTTAAAGACATGTTTTTCTGCGAGGTAGTACTGTTTTGGCGATGTCACTGTTTCTTTTATATGGTAGTGTCTTATTCCTGATGAACCTTCCCTGTAAAAAGAATAACAATAACAATTAACAATAATATCATGTTATTTATTGAGAATTTTTTATGAGGAGCACATTGATAAGGAAAAGTAAACTGAAAGGGCCAGCACAGGTGCCCAGTACCACACACTTTGGGAACAGCTTGAATATCAAACATCCTAAGTACTGGCAACTTGCCTTCATCTCAGTGATCAAACCAAGTTGAAGATTAACCCAGAAAAGGTTAATTTTCAGCCCAGCTCACACATGTGGACACAAAGGCAGGCTGGCAGGAGAGAAGAGACCAAATGGGGTGGGAGGGCAAAACCTTCTTTGGGTGGGAGTTAAAGTCTACACCGGATTAAACCAAATGGGACCTAACCATGGAGTTGAGAAGTTCATTTTAGTCTCCCATCTTTTCCGCCACAGGAGCCCTTGTTCCTTTATTGTGCTCTCTCCTGGGCTTTCCCCCAGCCAATGAATTTGGATACGGATACAGACAGATTCAGACAAGACAAGGACTGCAGAGAAGCCATAGAAACTCACCCTCCAAATTTTGTATAAAGGGAAACAGTATACAGGCCAGGCTGACTGGAGTCTCTCACCACAAACCCACCTTCTTTATCCTAAAACACAAACACATTGACAGTTTTGTGCAACTGGTTTTAAACTACATGACTCTTTCACTTGGTTCCAGGATATGAACTTGCCAAAATAAGCCTCTGCTTTAACTAAAGAAGGTATTTGAATTTAATTTCACAGTTGATACTGCAAGGCTGGTGTGCTCACCTCATTCCTGAGGAGCTGCTCTGCCTTGCTTCTGTTCAGGTTTCGGCTGTACCACCTGCAACACAACATCAGTAAATAAAACTTCCCCAAGGTGCATGGTTTACCTAAAATGCTTTAAGCAAAGTACTGTGAAGCTAGAGATTAAATAATTTTATGATAAATGCAGATCAAGAATTGAACCTTTGATAACGTGCAAAAATCAGCCTGTACTACACTGTTCAGTTATCCCATTAAAAAGTCCTGAAACAAATCCAGGGCGATCCCACAAAAGCCCATAAAACTCAGGGAACTGATGGAGGTTTTTGGAAAAAACACTTGTCCAACATGCTCAGGCTGATGGGAGTAGTTGCTGTGAAGAGCAGCCCAAGGGGAAGGCTGGCAGCCCTGGGGAAGCAGCTGCCTGCACACTGGTCAAACCAGCCGCGGAGCTGCCTGTCAGACTGCTCTGTCATTCAGCATCTCCATACTTCTGGGCTTCCAGGGAGGACCCACCTAGCAAAGGGGAGGCCAAAATTATGAATTAAGTGTCACGGCTGCACATCTCTGAGCTCTGTGCCACATGGGCAGGTTAAAGAAGCCACAGAAGCATCGGCATGCCAGCCAGTCACAAAGAATAATAAAAAAAGGAAAACTCAGCAGTCAAGAAATGGTACGGTGCAGTTGTTTTGAGCTATGCTGTTACTGCAGTAACCAAGCAGGGAAGTGGCACAGCAGCCTTTAATCAGATTCTGCCTGTTCTGGAGATAGTGGTTTCTTGCAGTTGGTACATGACCTGGAATAACGCTCCCTGGACTGCGCAGTGACTCAGAATTACGGCCCCAAGGTGGTAAAAGCACAAAGTGGCAGGACCAGATAAGGCAGTCCAGTTCCTTCCTTCCCTTTCTGTCAGCCCTGCAGCCCAGCCCAGAGCAGAGCAGAGCTCTCAGCAAGAGTTTCTAATATGAGAAAACGACAAAGAATTCCCTCTAGTCAAGCTAAGGGCAAAATCCCAGATGAAATTCTGCCTTCTGTCAAAACATGGCAGTAGGAGCCATATGTAGCTGAGAGTAAAGTTTTGGCGCTACTAATGTAGCTTTGAAAATTGGTTTTATTTATTATTTTCTTACAGCTCCATTTTATCTAAGAGTCATTAAGTATGTCCTAAATTCTCAGGCACAACAATTTATGCTGTAATGATGTTTGAGTATCAAGAACAGGTTTGGAGACTATCGTGTTAAATTTTACCCCGATGTTCTTCCCTAAGTACTGCCTAATTAAACATCAACTGGAAAAATCATTAAAAAAAAAAAAGCTAGACTTTTACAGCTGTTAAGCTACATGCATACATTGAAACCTAAAATGCAGCAAATTACATATTTTCTTGAAAGCTAGAGCTTCCAAAATATCCAATCTTTTATGTTTACTTGTAGTGATTTTCACTGTTTTCTCCCCTCCTGTTTATTGCCACAAACTTTGGATAGACATGTCACTTTACTATTAAAACAACATTTAGCACACTTACAATGGGTAAAATTCCTTCAGAGTTTCCCTTTGTCTATCAGAGAATTAAGAGGGTTTTTTTTGCTTTAACAGTGATAGCCTAAATACTACATGCCTGATGGCTGTCTCGCTGACTTGACCCTACATTATAAATCCCACCATAATCAATGAGGAGAATCTGAAAAAATATATGACTATTTCAGTCGTTTAAGTTTAACCTCTAGGTGATAGCGTATCTGAACTGTTGCTTTCAAAATGCTAAAAATACACTGTCATTCGTGAAGCATAGGTTTCATTTTATGATACTTCAAATTTTAATTCAAGCATTCACTTACTCATATTGATCAAGGTTGTTGGACTTCTTTCCTGTTACATAGTTGCTTGGAATATATCCTTGTTTTCTAAAAAAATATAGAATATATAATCTGAGTGAAAACATGTAAAGAAGACAGTTGTTTCATTCTGCTAATTAACAGAGGTCTCTCGATGTAATTTATTAATTACTGATCCTCCCACTCTACTACTGATTATTCAGAAACTAATTTTCCACATCAGCATTTCCACATTAACTTTCAGTGCCCCTAGAAAAGTGTCATGGGCAGCAGAAGTGTCCAAGAAAACCAGAAGGGGTGAAGGAGAGTGAGTAACCCTCTGCTGTTCTGTCACTCTTCTGCACTCAGAAGTCCCAGTCAGTCACAGGAAATATGTCTGGAGCCTGACACATCCTGATAACTCACAATTACCCATAACATATGGCAACAGGAACCTGATCAATATTGAAATATGAAAACTTTCATCTTTGAAACCACAGGGAAAATTCTAATACAGGGGATGTGAAGTTGTAGTCATTATAGCATCTCACTGCAATTCTCTCTCAACTTATTCAAAGATTTTCCCTAACGATCCAGCTATTAAATAAAATGATGATTATTCAAGTCTGGAAGTTGGAGCCTGCTGAGCTAAATGTTAACCATATTGTTCCCTAATGACAAGTTCCCCAGGGAAGTGGGAGTACTAAACCAGTCTAGTGAGGTTTTAAAGGATGGCTGGTGCTTTAATTGGGGAACCATAAAATCGGAAAGTAAACATAATTGGAAAGGCTTCCAGTTCTGCAACTGTCCTTGCACTTGGATCCCACAATTTATTGAGTACTGCACTTTATAAATTGGTTTCTGCATGAGAATACATAGATGAGATTTCAGAGCCTGGGCCTAATGTGGGGTCTAATAAAGTTACTTGTTGACACATAGTCAATATAAACTTCTACAACATGAAAATAGCCTTATGAACTTTACAACAAAGAATAAGGAACTCATTTTTACCCGTATTTGTCTCTCGCCTTCCACCAATGAATGTCATTCTTCTCAATCACTGTATATTCTTCACCTTTCTCTAATTTTAAATCATGGTGTTCTGTAGGTTCAAAGTCATACATTGCTACCACTATCTCCTCCTCTTCATTCCCATTTTCTTCAACAGGAACAGGTGGTGGAGGCCTTCGCTGAAAACAACACAGCATTATTATCATCCCACCCTGATCCATTTTTCCACCCCATTTACCCTTACCATCACACCAGTGCATTCTGGAGGCAAAAGCTGGGCTAGTCCTGTGGTGGCCTGGGGGGCAGCTGGGGTACGTGGCAGCAAACCATCCTGTGCCATACATGGCGGTGGTTTGTGCTGCAGCCCTGCAGCTGCCAGTAAAGAGCAAAGCTGGCTGGCATTTGTTTTTTGCCCACATCTTCCACCAGCAGTACAGATACAGCTAATAGACACAGCTACATTTCAGTGGGATTTTTTCACCCTGAGACAGAGCATGATGCCCATTGATGCATACAGAAATAGACCTTTGCTCCAGGATACGGCAAGTATTTTGAGAAGCGTAAGCTCTTTTTCAAAAAGCAGCAATTATCTATTCAATATTTTAAAGATTCTACCTACCGCACTTTTTTCTGGCATTGAAGAGGACAATCTCATTACATCTAGAAACAAAACACAGAGACGATTTATGCCTGTTCATTTAGCTATAAATTTAAAAACTAAATAAAAGGTTTAAATTTCAGATAAGGCTTTAATATCTTAACAAGCCTTCAGTATGGCTTAGAAATTCGGAAAGCAAAGAAAACTCCAATTAAGCTATAGGAAAAATGATTAAATATTCTTGCAAAAAATAAATCAGCCAGCAGGTTACACTGACCACAGATTTGGCAACATCTATGCCACACCAGATCATGCCACAGAGAACCCTGAACTAGCCCTCAGATGCAGAAATTTTTGAGAAATAAAAAAGGCATAGAGATAAAAAAAAGCATAAGAAAATGAAGTAGTGTTCTTGTCACCATGATGATCTAAAAGTCCGTTAGTATTAACATCTTCCCTTTTAAAAAAATAAGCCCCTGAGTCTTGCTTTGCTAAATAATGCATAACAGTTGTATGTATTTTCTTATTACATCTCTCAGATCCAAAATTATTGTTCGCCTGCACTGCTTTTTTTAAACATTTAAAAGGTTGAGCTATATGTCATTCTTTTTGTTTTGCTGAATCAGATCAGCCACAAGCCACTGTTTACTCTGAAAGTCTTCGAATGCAACTAAATCCCCAGATCTCCCCCCCTTGCCTATGTTGACATAAGAAATCATTGGGTGCCACAGATTTAACTGGGAGATGAGCAATGGCTCAGTTTCTTTTCCTACTATGGAATTTTCCTTAAATTGAGGACTAAATAATTACTAGATCCTTTTTTGGACAATACTGCAGTGCCATAGCAGTGCATGCTACAGCACCCACTGTTGAAGCAGCAGCACCTGCAGTCTGGATGCTGGAAGATGTAGTGCCTACAGAAGTCACAGCTCATCCAGGTTCAGCACAGGGACGTTTACAAACCTCTCAGAAAATTCAGTCCAGTGTCTGTAAACACATTAAACCTTCTTGTATAATTTTTAGCTTGGTATAATAACACTGAATGCAATACAGTTATTCTCCTTTCACATGGATATGCAGCAGTTTTAATAAATAACTGAAGAGCTGGCAAGATTTCTAGCTGAATCTTTTTCACCATAAAGTTTTATCCTCAGTCTGAGCTAAACACTTAGTCAAGTAAGTTTCAAATGAGAGAAAAAAATGAAATTCAGCAACTTCAATAATTCCTTTCAGATTTCTCTGAACTTTTTTTTTTTTTTTTGGCAAGGATATTTTGCTGGCTTTTCTATTTTTTACAGTATACTTGGAAATTAATTTTGACTACTTTTGGCACAGTATCAATGATTGCTCTATAAATTTGCCTAATACCCAGGGCATTCAGGTGTGGTGACAGAATCGTATAAAAAAGCAAAAAAATATGCCAGAACAACTTCATATGAAAACATATGTACTCACTGTTTTCAAAAAGACTATATTTTTCACAGCCAGGTGCTAATTTTTCTGTCTGTCTGCAGCATTGATAAATTCCCTCTGTCCAGAATTTAGGATGATATTTTACCATTATATTGCTGTTGTTCTTTATTTCTAGAAGAAGAGAAAGAGCATATTTTGAAAGATACAAAAGAAGAAGTATGGAAAAGGGTCATTTGTAATACATATTACAATATCTTTGACATGAGGCATAATCTTTGCTTGCCCTTACTTTAGCATTGCTTCTCTTCTTGCAGGCTTACATGGAGGTGATAAAACAATCATAGAGGGTATATTTCGGGTAATAACTTTATTCCGGAAGGGAGTGCCATACTTCCCACCTACACCAACCATCCTAGCAGGGGTTTGGTGCATCAATGAAAGGAGACCCTGTACCATGGGAATCAGTCAGGCAGCTGTGTAGGCTCTGAGAGCTCTGCCTCCTCCTTTACTACTGTAGCAAGTGCCTCAAACTTATCCACGAACAGTGTTCTGGAGGGAAAGACAGCTGATATTTATCTCTGTTCTGTGGCACAATTCCTCATCTTGGTCTGGAAGCCTCCTTACCCTATTCTGTGAGCTTGCTGAGTTTCAGAGGTCACTCCTTGCCCTCTGACCCCCGGCCCAGAAACCATTTCTTATTACTTTACAGACCATCTGTAATTAGTGTGAGCATCTGATGGTGAGAGAGGACATTAAGAGGCTCAAAAACCCCCTCTTTTACTCACTGTGAAAGCAGTTATCTGATCACATCTCAGCAGAGATACCTCCTATCTTTTTACATCAGCTTAAGGCCTACAATGTTGTCTACATCCAAACAAAACTTTTCAGTGATGCCATCACCTGTCTTGGATAATTTTTTTAACTCATTGCGCAAAAGCAGAGTCAAATTCTGCTTGCAGCTGCACTTCACAAAAACAAACTAGATCAGTCTGAGTATTTGAGGCTCTCAGTACCTGTTATCACACCCCGTGTATGGAAGTGATGAACTGGACCGATAAAAAATTAAAATCGGTGGATATGAGCAGCAGAAACTCTACCATTTTATTTTTGTAATTTGTTGGGGTTGATGCTAGCCAGCAGCTAAGCACCCATGCAGGCATTCACCCAACCCAGTGAGAGGGGGGGAAGAATAGAAAAAAGAAGAGATAAAAACTTTTGGCTTGAGGTAAAGACAGTTTAATAACCAAAAGTGAGAAAAAAAGAACCCAGAAGTAACGTAAAGTAAATCACGCACCATCTCCCACGAGCAGACCAACGCTCAGCCAGTCCCCAGGCAGCAGCCAACAGGGAAGCCAAAATCTCTAATCCCTGTCTTCCTCTACCCCAGTTTTTATTGCTGAGCACAACTTTATATGGCCTGGAATACCCTTTTGGTCAGTCCAGGCCTGCTGTCCTGGCTGTGTCACCTCCCAGCCTCTTGTCCACCCCCAATCTACTCACTGCAGGGGCAGAGGAGGGAAAAGGCAAATCCTTGATGTTGCACAAGCCCTGCTCAGCAGCACCTACAACACCAATGTGTTTTCAACACTCTTTTGGCCACAAATCCAAAACACAGCACCAAGGTAACTCCAATCCACGCAGACAGCTCAAGCAGAGGTATCTGCCTACGTTAGATATTAAGTATAAGCAAGTCCCATTACCTTCTTTCAGGCTCCTCACCCACTGATCCCGGCTTTGTGCACTCGGTGCAAAAATATAAAGTGTATTAGCATCATATACTACCTGGAGGGGAGAAAACAAATAATCAAAATACATTCACCTCAATGTTAATTCATTTATTCCTCAATAAACAGAAGAAGCAGAACAAGACAAATTACTGTTACAGTTGGCAGAATTAGTGTATTCAGGCACAAAATGCAGAAACTGGGAAAGGTTACTAAGGTTTATTATTCAGATATGATGTTTTCAGGAGAATGAGAAAGAATTTTGTAATGGTATATTATCTTGACGGCATTCCTTAAAATGCTTGCTTCACACTTTACTTTGTTCATTCTTCACTGTGTTTTTTCTAAAAACAGTGCAATTTAATGAATGAAAGCTACTTTGTAATCGGACATTCTCTCGTCTGATTCAGTATTGCTCTGGAGTGACTCTTTTTTATTTCTCCACTGCTTGTACTGGCAGAAAGCAAGTATTGCTCTGGGAGAAATGGATCAGAGTCACCGCTGCTCCTCTCCAGCCGTGGAATTCCTCCTCACTGCAACAATTCCCTCTATAGTAAGGAGGCACAGCATCCAACCCCCACATTTTTCTTTTTCCCCTCTAAGCACTTTGTTTTCTATGTTCATTTCCATTCAATTCACAATGAAAAAGAAAAATAAAAAGCAAAAATTTTATTTTGATTTTCTTATTTCTATATAGTTTCATGGTAATTAAATTTAATTTAATGTGAAATAATGAAGACAGGGAAACGGGGCTGCCAGCTTATTTACTCCGGCAGAAGACCAGGGCAAGGCAGTTTCCAGTCAAAATTCAAGATAAGAGGGTAGGGAAAAGAAAAAGACCAAGTGTATGCAACCCAGCTCCTGAGGGAAGGGACTACAAGGGCAGCAGAGCCTGGTGGGGATGCGTTTTAACCACTGGTCCTGAACTACCTCCCACCAACCTCAAAGAGACAGAGAATGGGCTCAGTATTTGGAACTGACAGTAATTTTAAGGGCACTTATGTCCAAATGACTTGGTGTTGTTGAAAAGAGCACTGTAATTTATATATTTTGCATCAAAAAAACATACCTGAAATGGATATTTATTTTGACAGGGAATAATACCATCATTATTTACAACTTCTACACATTTAATCCTTGAAATATCCACAGATCCTTTTCTGTACTTTTTCTATAAGAGAAAAGAAAGAAAGAAAAAAAAATTGTGAAAGATAATCAATTTATCTAATTCTCTTTTTGTTTATCAGCAGAGAGGTCTTGATTTCTTTTCCACTTATAACAGTGATGTCACTTTAACTGGAGAAATTGTTTGAAAACTGAGGGTATAAAGATCTGCACTTGTGTAAATGCACTGAGTACAGTAAAATTGCTTAGTGAAAAGTACCAATTCTTTCCATAGAACATTTCCAATCAGATGTAATCATAGGTTTAATATACTCTTCTTTACAAAAAATAACTTGAGAAAAAAGAAGGGCTTCCCCCTTGCTGAGTTTAAATTATGATTAAAACTGGTATCATCTCATCTGCTCCCTTATCCTGTTGCTGAAGCCACCATTTGGTGGCTTCTGCTGTGTTCCACTACATTTTCAGAGAAATTTGGATGCTACACAGGCAACACAAGTCCCTGATGAGAAAGAAAGAAGAAGATATGGATGCAACCCTGGACCCAGCTGGGGTCTGTATTGAAGGAACTTCTGTGAACAAGGCTAGCAGAAACCCAGAGAAGCAATGTCAAAAGCACAGATCTAAATCTTCTCAGATTTAGTCACCTACACTGATAATGATGAACATTTTAAATAAGAAATGGGTGCCCAGCAGGTGCTGTGCAGTGCATGGAAAGAGTGTAGCTCAACACTCTGGAGGGGCAGCCCCTTGGAAGAACAGCTGATAACAAGAGGCAGGTGTACTGGGCTTTAGTCTACACTGAAGTCTACAGGAACACTGCATAGTGCCACCTCTCACTTTTGGGAGAATCAAATTTCTAATAGGAGAGGAAGTTCCTACTGGAATCTGGAACATAACAAAAGCAGTAGCAGCCCATGGCGGGTAGTGAATTAATACACAGCAAAAAAATTGATTTGCCAAGCACATCCAGGACATCCAGTCCAGGGTACATCTTATGAAAGACTGACACTGTTCACACAATGTGGAAATAATTAGCAATTACTGAATTATTTGACATATACCAATCCTTACTCAGCTTCTCTCTTGGGGATGAAGATTTTACCCAAATAGCAGAAGTCTGGTACAATCATAAGCAACTGAAAACCCAGTCTTGTAAACAGAAGCAAAAAACAGCTTTAAATACAGCAGTTAGGATTCCATCACCCTAGAAACACTGTAGTTAATTACCCATTAATTTGCATCAGCATTTAAAATGCATTTAGCACTCTCTCTCTTATGTAGATTAGTGCAGAGAAAACATGCATGAAGAATTCGTGTACATCATGGTCCGCATCAGGGAGAATGACAAAGGATAAATTCAGATAAAGCTGCAACTGTTATTTGATACCAGAAAAACCAACACATACAAGAGAGGTGGGGTTTTCTAAGGGGAATGTGTGGGGGAATTAGGCACTTTAATCAACCATGAAGAAAAAAAGTAACATCATAAACATTACCATGAGCTGTACTACAAAGATTTATCATGTAATGCTGAAAAATAATTCGTACCAAGTATGCAACCCTGGATTTTTTTTACCAAAAAGTCATTCTAAGTCTTCTGTTTATTTTATGTTGGTCACTTCCAAACTCAGGATATTCTATGATTCTACAGTATCTTCTTACTTGAACACTGACTCCCTAAAGTAAAACATACATTCAAGCAAAAGCCAAAAATTATTACTGAAATCTACACCACTTGTCAGACCAGGCAGTACTGCTTCTCCCTGTCCTCGTCACTGTGTGGCTGACCTAGCAGTTTCAGGGCTGCCAGATTAGCCAAGGCAGAAAAGGAGGATCCCAGTGAGATAAGGCTTTTCACGAAGCCCGGAATTCAACACTGCACATAACTGTGCTGAAGACACCTCTCCAGACGTCCTTCTGGCACAACGTGCAAAGAAGAAGGAACACTTACCACTCTCTTAACTTATCTACCCTGCTTTCTGTGTCCAGAGGGGTACTCGTACTGCTTGGATCCCACCTGCTGGTTAACTGAGGTTGCAGGACAGATAGACAATATACATTGGAGGGGTTTTTTGTATCCAGAATCACAGAAATTCCTTAGAGGAATACACTATTATTTTATCTGAATCTCCCTCCTCCTAGGCTGAGAGATTTTCATGCCAATTCTGGCATTCAGTAAGTGCTCACTCAGAGGACACTGACAGGAGGACAAAGGACAGGAATCCAACTAGATAACCATCTAACATATGGGGGGAAAAACATAAAGGAAATCGTGTGACGTACAGCACATCATTCTAGTAACTGTATTTTCCAAGTCATACCTTTGTACGCTTTAATGATTTAGGGTGGCTCAGTTTGCTTCACCAGAAGATGCTAAATTAAGCTAACTCAAAGCTGACCCACCCTACAAGTCAATCCACCTTATTAAACCTAATGTCAGGGAAGATTCTTCCGTTTTTGCATACTTTAGAGATTAAAAAAAACACCTTACGTGAAATCAAATATAAATCTACTGCTCAAGACATTTTCAGATCACATCAGAAACAACAGTTATTAATGGCCACCAGCCTTCAAACTGCCAAGTGTGCAGCTCTGTTTTAGCTGAGCATTACTTATTAACAAACTACGGTGCACAGAAGCAGGAAAGAATGACTCAAGAAAAATGCTAAAGAGACCACTTGCAATTCCAAGCTCTCCTCCCTACTTAAAGGATTTCCCTTTCCAATAATAGGACACCTTGCACACTGTAACTGCGTTGCATTTATTCTACAAGCCAAATGGGTTCTATGGGCTCTACACCCAGCCATACAGCAGACACGAAATGCAGAATCAAGGCAAAGCTCAAGCCCTGAAGCAGTTGGGAAGTAGAGATGCAGGCATGAGCCAGCCCTGAGAAATTCACCCATAACCACTCTTTCCAACAAGTGACCTCTGCTACAGAGATAAAATTAGTGCAGTGGCTAATCATGCAATGCCAGTGTAGGAAGCGTAAGAAGTGTAGGAAGCAGAGGGATATTTTTAAAGATACTTTTTTTTTGAGGTGGAAGATGGCTAACACAGTACAAAAAGGTTAGGTTTACTGTAGAAGTAGCAGTATTTTACCAGAACATTCATGCATGCTGTCTGAACAGGATACAAGTTTTCAAAGAGGATTTGGAAGAATCACAGGTCAGTGAAACGAAGGGACCTATCAAATCTGGCCCATTTCTTTACTAAAGATAGATATATGCCTCTAGAGGGAGGCCTATAGAAGCAAACATGGTTAGAGCAGTAATAAACTTACAAAAAATACTAAATCCAAATAAGGAAAACAAATAGGTGAAATATGTGCTTCAAGGCTTAAGGCTAGGGTTTTGTTGTGGGTTTTCTTTTTTAACGTATCTGCTTGCTGAAAATAACAAAATGGGAGTGACTATACAAAAACTACTATACAAAGCTTTTCAAAATGCCATTCATATTTCATATTTACCTATGTTTCAAAATATTGATTTACAGTTTTAGATGTCCTTCTCCTTGTTCACAATGGGGATGGCTAAGTCTTGTTTCCATACAATCCAAAAAGAATAAGCTATTCCTATTTTTTTAACATATTAAACAGTAATATGAAGAAGTCACAACACTAGAACTATGTTTTCAGATACAGAACAAATATAGGATTACACAATTCCTTAAAAAAAATAATCTTAGAATACAGTAAGACAAGAAATACCCAAGTGTTAGATAAGTGTACAATCAAACAGCTGGTCCTCTGTACATTTGGAATTATTCCTCTGCTGAATACAGAAGCTTTACAGCTTTAGAAGCCCATATCCTTGCTATCAGGTAAAAATATTTCTTCACTGTATTTCCTCTTTGCTGATGAACACACTGCACTGCTTACCCTCACAGAAAGTATGTGTGTATGTCAGGGTGTTGAACAATACAAAGGACATTAGATTTCAAAAAAAAAGCCTCAGTGAAAACATGCATAAGTCAGCCTAGCTGGCAAGAAATTTCTAGATTTTGTCTCCTCCATGCTGTCTGTTTCTCTCTTTCCTTGTAGTTCATATTATTTCTTTCTTCCATGCCTACCCCCGTGTAGGAAATCCTGAGGTCATCAGCATGTGACCCATGGAGCTCGTGTTCTCACAAGCATGGCAGGTCACAGCACTACTTTTATCTCCTTTTATGGAGCTGCTCTTAAACTTTGCAAAACCACAAAAAGCCTGGCTAAGCCAACACTGCCTGTAAACCGCTGCTCTGGTAGACTATGCTCCAGAGCCAAACGTAAGGGTATTTTCATTTTGGGGTTCTTTGTGGGGAGGGGGGATGTGTCAGCTTTTTGGGTTTTGTTTCTTTTAATAGTATTGCCATTTATTAATAAGAAGCACTGACTGGATATTTCTGCAGTTCCCTCTTGAGGCAAGCAATTACTGATTATGCAAATATAATTACTGTAGCTAGGTGTTAGGTGGCCACATTTTCCATTCCTATATTTTCCAGTGTGTCAGATACATTGAAGAACGCCCTTCTCCTTTCGATTACTTTTTAAAATTAGTATTTTAAGAAACACAAGTACAAAGTATTTCTATTTACCTTTTGAAAATGGCTAGAATTTATATGAAAAGCAAGAGGTGATTACTATTCTGATCTAGGCTGACCTGATTGAATATCTGACTGCTAGGAAGAATTTAAAGAGGAAAAAAAATACAAACATAATTGAGAAGAAGATAGTTGCAACCCTGTCTTGCAAATTAAGAAACCGAGAATCCATTACCATGGCCTGGCTGCTCAGCAGATGTCAGCGACAAGCACTGGAGAGACCGAAAAGCACAAAAATAAATTCTCTGTCATAGCACTGATACAACTTCCTAACCATGACTACAGTGCATTATCTGTAACTTACTCTTGTCCTGCAATGGAGAGGCAGCCAGTCAAATGTTCACAACTGCAGTTATGATACATTGCTGCAACCACATAAAAGTAAAGGACACATACTAAATCAGCCAGGTCTCCATAAATATTAGGCCTTAAATAACCTACAACCTTTCAGCTGTAAAAATAACTGCCATACCTCTTCAGGTTCTTTCAGACAAGTCTTCTCTTCTTGGTTTTTTTGTGAAGTCCACACTCACAGAGCTCTCAGTCTGCCCAGACCAACTGCAGCATTTCTGCCCTGTTTTCTCCCTGCTCAAGACCACCCTCTGGCTGCAGGGTGAGTGACACCTTGCATTCAGCCCTAACTCAGCCCCCATGCTGCCTGAACACCAGACTCAGACAACCTGAGCCAAGGAGAGAGGAGAGCCCAAGTCCACAGGCACCACAGGTGAGTGACCAGAGCCCAAGACAAGACCCAAGAGGTCATCCAGCCAAGGCACCAGCTGCTTTAGCTACTTTCTCAAGGTTCAGATGACAGACCCCACAACTACAGAGCTGAGAGGGTTTTTTGTCTTTTGAGATTCCAGTACATCTCTCTGCTTTAAACAACTGCTGTTCCACTTACCATCCCTTAATCACTGGCTTTTGGGAGCCTCATCCCTCCTGCTGCTCCTGCCCTGAACCTCACAGGCAGATCCACCTCTTCCTTGAAACTTACTGCCCCAAGCCAGATGCAGCACTGCAGCTGATGCCTTATTCAATTATAAGGATTTGGAGTAATTTTTTTTCATCCTAATGTAACATTTGCCTTTTGCACAGCAACGAGGTATCATTGATGCATATCCAGTTTATGATTCAAGACCCTGTAACATAGGTCCTGCTGGGGACAGCCTGACACTTGGCTACTTATTGCCATTCTGTATCTGAACATTTCAGCATTCCTGCCTTTTTCACTTGTCCACACTGAATTGCATTCTACAAAATTTAAAAAAAGCAAACAATCAAACCCACCACACACCTAATCCCAATATACCGTATGGATTTCTAGACTTCTTTTTCAAAACATTTGCAGCTCCTTCAAGTTTTATGTCACCTGAGAACACAACAAGCTTCTATTCCAACAACAGTATCACTAGTGAAAATACTAAAACGCAGAGCAGTACATTCCATTCAAGACAGGCTCCCACTCTGAAAACAAGCCACCAATGCCTATTCAAAACAGTACCAGCTTCCCAGGTGCTCTGCAATCAGGTTTACAAGAGGTTTAAATAGGTAATTTCTAATGCTGCAAAAATGTCTCATTCAGCAGTGTCAAAAAACCCTTACTGGGATGAAAACACAGGATATCTGCTGCTCTCTGCTACCCACAAGACTTGTTACCCCATGGCAGACAGAGCATAGATAAATCTGGGATTATTTTGTTTCATTTCTTAATTTTGTTTTGTTTCTTTGTTGGCTGATGTGCAATTTCTGCATCTTCCAGGTACCTTCAACAAGTCTGTTTTTTCTTGCATTTTTCTCTAAAATATCTTCCTAGATTAAAGTTTCTCAGCTTCTCTTCTGCACACTTTTTAAAAAAACTAGGCCTTCTCTAGCCTTCTCTCATCTATTTTCCAGTTCTCCTTCTTAAGACCTTTAAGACTCATCCACTCCTGTCTATTAATAAGGTAAGTATTCTCATCCATGCCTTGTCTACATCTCAACAACTACAACCTATGCTGTTCAACTTCATCTACATCTCATTTGTTCCATCTCATAAAAATCAAAATTCTTGTAGAAAGATAATTACAGCAGAGTCTCATTTTATATCTGACTTTTCTTTCAGTAGATGTTATAGAAAACAGGGAATCATTACTACAACATAACCAACTTTTTTTTTTACAACTTAAGTTTCTTTATGAATTGCCCTTTACAAGTGAGCATTCCCATGCATCTATTAAGCTGCTCCCATTCACATGAATAGCTTTACGTTATGTCTTCAACTTGAACAGTTTTCACCTGCAAGTATTTTAAGAAAGCTCTATCATTATGACCTGTGACTTGGAAGAAAAAAAAACCTCTGTAAACCTACTCATTTCAGAAGCTATTTATCTTACATTAAAAAATAAAGAGCAATCAGTGAAGTGATCAGAAGCATTTTAATACTGAATTATGCTTTCATTTATATAAAAAAATTAAATTGCCAATGCAATGACTAAGGAAATCCCATAAATTAGGGTAATTATTTTAAAAATAATAAAGCATAAGCACTATAGGAAGAAACAACAGTAGAATGAATTAATCTTCTGTTAAAAAAGAAAAGTAAGTAACATAGCTTTTTGGAACTCTATAATGTTGTTATGCTCCAAAGGAAGTATTTGCACAATATTAGTGTTGCAATGAGCTACACAATTTTACCCTGAAACCTGCAGCTTCAGAGTGGGCCCCAGAGCTTTTATTTTTCCTTCCTTAAAATATCACTACTGTAATTTCAGTAGCTTCTGTCTCCTCTATATTCAAATTACAAGAACCAAACACAACCCTTACAGAAGGACCTTTTTTCCTTAGGAAGAGACTTTCAAAATGAGCAACCCCCCCAGAATGTTCAGGTTTTTATTCTGCTTTTTTCATTTATATCCTGGTTGGTTTTTATCAGTTGTAACAGTTCTGTTTAAGCAAGAAAGTTTTCACGCAAGTCTGATCCTAATGGCAAATACCACTACTGCCACTGAAGACATGAGCATTCTGCATCTCCCAAGTTCAGCTCCTCAGAAGCTGCCTTCTACCTGACTCCACAGAAGCATCCTTCTAAATAAGACTCTTAAATGTTTTCCCTCAGGGAACTATTATTTGCCTTTTTCGTAGAAGCAAATGGTTTCTGCATGCTAATAAATAGGTAGGTGAAGTGCCTACTCCAATATCCTCTGTGCAGCAGTTCCAGAGCTAATGGGCACTACAGCCCAAACTCTGCCCATTCTCATCCTCCCTTCTAACACTGCAGACTCCTGTCCACCCAAACACATGCACAGTAACCACAGGGACCAGGATTTAGCCTGTGCCTTTTGAAAATGCAAAATCCAGTGCAAACTATTTATTGCTGTGAACTGCAGTGGTCAACAGCAAACATGAGCAAACAATAAAGATACTAAAGCATAAAGAAATTTAATGTTCATAAGCTCATAGTCAGCTCCTTACTCATGGTCAGTGCAAGCTGCTGTGGGCTGGAAAGGTTAATTCAAGCCTGCTGTGCCCTGTGTGGGAGGACAGTAACCAAACCATACACATCAGCACACTTTCAAACTAAAGAGTATCACAGCTCGCTAAGCTGAGCGACAAAGAGAGAGAGAAATATCATGCTGAAAGGGAACATTACATTCCACAGGTACAATAGATATGAGGATACTCACAGTCTACACATTGACAAGGATTTATAAAATTATGACCAGATCTGTGTCAGCTTTGTGGAAGCACTGCACTCATGAGAAACATCAATGTCAAAGTTTTCAAACCAACAAACTAGCAGGACATCTCACTTGAGCAAACCAGCTCCTTTCAACTACTCCACCGGTAAGTACTTCAACACCCACATTTACTCTCTTTCCTTCATCACAAAGAATTTCCCTTGCCTAAAATTCCATCTAGAGCAAAAACCTGTAGTCTGGTGGCACTTTTAAGTTCAAGTGAGTATTAGCTAACTAAAACCTGTGTGAAGTACGTGTTACTTGCTATCATGGCTGCTCTGTAATGCAGCAGCAAGCCTGCTCCTGCCAGGGCCATCCGACTGCCCAGTTCAGAGGCACCTTCTCACCATCCGCTGAGAAAGAATTCACAACAGTCAAACTCTTGGCCACACAAGGAGAAAGACAATAAAGAATAAAGCACAAGTACTTGGTGGACAACCCTGATGGACACAGTAGCTCAGATGCTATTTTCGTGTGGTCTGTCCTGCTGGTTAACTCAAGAGGAGTAAACGACACCATTCTTTGCAGCCACCCTGCCAAGGAGCGTGTGGGGCACGCTTGCACTGTGGGGCACCAGCCACCGGCATACTGGTAAAATGAGTCCTCCTGTGCATTGTCCAGCTGATATTTACCGACTTGCTTAAAATTTCAGTGATAAGGTGGACTCCCAGATAAACACTTGAAGCTTGATTTTCCAAACAGACACAGATAAAAGCATGAATACACCAATCCTCTGAAAATAAACTCCAGGGAATTTTAAGTTGAATATTCTAGATATGAGGTCATTTTTGACAGAAAATAGCCAAATGTACCTAGAGCCATGCATATGTGCTGTTATTTCCACAAATGCCTCCTTGGAATCCAAACCTCCAGTCCATCCAAGATGAAATTAGCAATTTGGAAAAAGTCATACTAAAACTTCAGCTAAATTTTTGCTGGTCAAAAATACAGAAAGCCATTCCAAATAAGATTTTTTTTTTTAATCACTGCATGAAATATTTGATTTTCAAGCAAGTTGGTTAATTTCAAAATTGCTTGAATTTTCTTGTTAATTTGCTACTGACTAGTGTTTTTTGATTTCTTGGAAGAAAATAGTACAGGAGAATGACCAGAAGCACAGCTGGTCATACTTCAGCATACCTGAAGTATTGTGCCGAGATTTCAAACCACACAAAATTGAAAAGAGGCTTCCTAATAAAATATTTCACGCTCGTATTTCCTCACTAGAACACGACAAACACTGTCTTTGCTATACAACCAGGTTATCCAGCGAAGTTGCACTACAATCTGTGACTTCAGCTGACACCAGCAAGAATAGTGCAGCAGTCCTCAAGAACAAGGGCCAGTTTGTGAAAAAATGCCTACCACCTCCCACTTTCAAACTAGTTACTACTGTCTACATAAATGTGTTTAAAGCTGTAAGTCTACAATACATATTTGAGAATACTGTGCATATCTTAAGTCATTCTTAAGATGTACAATACAGCAAAATGTATTTTATAGTACATCTCCACACTCAGAATAGGAAGACATTTTACTTCTTCCCTACTTTCATGCATTCATGACATCTCTGTGCTTGGAGACCACTGCAGTTATATCTTACTATAGTGAATTTTTGTCTTCATTGCAAATAGATCCCATCACATTCAGATTTCAATAGCCACTTTTGCAGCATTAGGAAAAAATACAGAAAATACTCTTTCCAACAATGACAGCTGACATGACACAACATTAGCTCAGCCTTTTATTTGCTTATAATCACTGTTAGTCCAATATTGCACAATAGTGCAATGATGACATTACCCCAGCAGCTACACTTACCAATTCTCAGAATTTATGACCAAGAAAAAAAAGACAAAACCAGAACACATCCCAGCTTAAACAGAATATTCCTCTTTTCTGACATTAAAAATCTATCTCCATGACGCTTAAGGCAAGGCAGTTCCTCATGTATTTTTATTTTCAAACTTCTTAACATCCACCTTTTTAACAAACCTAAAGGTGGTACTTCTTCCACATTTTTATCCAACAGCATAATGCCCAGAAGTTAAGCAGTAAAAGCCAAGGTCCTACTGGCTTCCTATGCAAAGTAAGTTTCCCACGAGATAAATGGTAATGGTAGAGCTTTGCACAGATGACATAAACCAGGATTCTCCTTCCTCAGGCTTCTGTGTTTTGAAACCAGTCTTGAAATTCAGCCTCTTCACTGATCCTGTAGCTATGCTCCATCAGTAGTTCACACACCTGCTCCATGACTTACAGAAGAGCAATACCTTTAAGTGAAAAAACTGTATTTCTCCTTCTCAGGGCAGCAGTGAAGTTCCAGCTTCACTGTAGGCATGCACTGTCATTGTACCATGACATGGGGCCTGATCTGCTTGAAAGCATGTACAGAAAGATTTAAACCAGTTATGAGCCAGTTAAAACAAGATATCAGTCTGTTGCTAGTTGCTAGTCATGTTTAGGATAATTTATAATTTATTATAAATTTATTGCTCCAAGTAATGTACATGGCACCTTATCAGTACGTGGGACAGGAAAAAACAGAGAAGAGTGGCTTCTATAATGTGCAGTTTCTGGTCAAAGAGCAAGTGATGCCCCACTACTGGCTGCACAAAACAATTAAATCTCTCAGCAGCCTTTACACGAACAGTATTTGCTATGGCTGACTGCTTTCTGTTGTCATAAATGTTCCACTTCTGTCACCAGACATACAAAATGTCTAATTCTGTCACTTTATTTATAATCCAAATTTGCCCACAACTTGAGTATTGACTAATCTGGTTAACAAGATTTACTTTAATCTTGTTTTTAAAAAGAAGTGGTATGATTATTCACGTGCCCACAAACCCTGGGTTTTTCTTGAACTCTCTCTACTGAACTTCCGTAGAAGTTAAAATGGAAGAAAACAAGAAAATACTTCAGATTGGCCAACAATCACACTGGGAGTCTCACACTTGCCTAGAGGAGCAGAACTCAGCCACCCTTGGCAGACTGCTACTACTGCAGTTATGGGATTAAAATAAGGGTGTGAGATCCTCTTGGCTTGGGATTTCCATGCTTATTTTACCAATCTGGACTTTGAATACTGCCAAGCCCAAAATTAAATCAGTCTGTACCTATCCTTTCATCTGTCATGTCTTTAAATTCAACCAGCATACACAGTAGTCACATTTATTTCAGCAATAAACCCCCAACTATTCAGAGGGGGCAGAATTATCTTGATGGCTAATACTTTTTTTCTCTTCACATAAATTATCTCAGCCAGAATATGCAGCTGTCTTACTGGAAATACAAATTTATAGCCACCATAATTGGCTTTAAAAACCCCAAACAATAATCAAACAAATAACTAAACCCACAAACATCTTTACCATTTAAGTTGTCCAGACACATAAAGGAATAACTACCACTGTGTCACAGAGATCTCAGTCTTACAGTTGTGGGGTTTTTTTTCAAAGAGACAGAAATATTCAGTAAGCCTCTTTAAGATCAGAGCTCACTATTTTCAGACAATATTGTTAAAAAAATAAAATGCTGATTAATATTTAAAAGAATCTAAAATGAGAGGAACAGTGAAAATGAAAATGGTTTGAAGCTGGAAAGTAAGGCATTATGGCTGAGCCAGTCTAACAATCTGCTGATGTCAACAGTCAGAGCATCCTGTTCTCCTCCAGCACCTGGCACGGCCTCTGGCACTTGTTAGATCCTGCACCCAACTAATGCAGCTTGCTAACCCAGCAGAACACTAACCCAGCAAAAATAAAACCAGATCAAATATCTTTCTGCTGACCTAATTGCAGCCTTCCAGCACCTGAAGGGAGCCTACAAGAAAGACAGAGAAAAACTATTTCGAAGGGCATGTAGTGACAGGACAAGGGGGAATGGCTTCCAACTGAGAGTAGGTTTAAATTATATTTCAGGAAAGAATTCTTTACTGTGAGGATGGTGAGGCACTGGAACAAGTTGCCTGGAGAGATGGTGGATGCCCCATCCCTAGAAGTGCTCTAGGCCAGGTTAGATGTAGCTCTGAGAAATCTGGTGTAGTGGAAAGTGTCTCTGCCCAGGGTCAGAGGGGTTGGAACTAGATGGTTTAAGGTCCCTCCTGACAAAGGCCATTCTATGATTGTATGATTAGCAATTTTTTTCAGAACAATATGGATTCCAAGAAGGGCCAGCATCATTTCAAGTGAATGGGGGAGTCCAGGAAGGCTAGGACAGCGATGAAATGGACCTGCCTTTTTCAGCAGCAAACTGATAGCCTAGCATAGGCATAATATATATTTTCAGCCCAGCTGTCTGTATCTCAGGCTGAAATATTTTAAGAAGTTACTGCAACCTCTGCTGAGGGCACTATGGGCAGCCCTGCTCAATCTCACTGTAAATAAAACTGGTAGTTCAAACCCCCTCTCAGAGAGATCCACAAGCCAGGCTACTGGAAAAGCATTTTAGCCAGAGGAAATAACCCTGCAGGGCAAAGGGAAAGCTGGAAGGGAAAAACTGGAAGAGGGGAAGCTGGAAGTGGTAACTTCTTAAAGGGTGACAACCAGACCTGCAAAACCTGTTCGTCACATTTCCATTTGATCTCAGTGTAAACTGACATGGGATAAGCATGCAAGATGTATTTCAGAGGGCTTCTTAGCCCCCAGCTCTTTATTCTCTGGGAGGATGCCAGAGTCACCAAAATAGGAGTGACTGATACACTCTGCCATCCAGAGGGATATAAAATGCCTGAAAAGAGTCTGCAAAGAGGACAGAGTCAAGCTACTTCCAGCAGTGTCCAGTGACAGGACCAGAGGCAGTGGGCACAAACCGAAACACAGGAGGCTCCATCTGAGCATCAGGAAACAATGTTGGTCTTTTTTACTATGAGGGTGACTGTGCACGAGCACAGGTTGCCCAGAAAGGTTGTGAAGACTCCATCCATGGAGATACTCAACAGCCAACGGGACAGAGTTATTCAACAGCCAGCTGGTTCTGGGCAACCAGCTCTGTGTGGCCCTGCTTGAGCAGGGAGCTTAGAGCAGATGGCCTCCAGAGGCCCCCTCCAAGCTCAGTCTGTGATCTTGTTCTTAATCCCTAACTATGCCCAAGCTACTTTCAGAGAACAGACTGCTGTGATCTTGTACCATGGTAAGTGAGCTCAATTCTGGTGCAACCATAAAGTCTGGCAGAGAAATGTGCTTCGCAAGCCTTAGCTCTCCTGTACCCTCTTCTTTTATCAGAGGTAAGACAGCCAACACAAGAGGTTGCAAGGTTCCCTCCATTAAGCTTTATTTGTTAAATGGCTTCCCAAGGTGTACAACGTGTTTCACAAGGTACTGCAGTCATTTTAATCCCCTTCAGCATTGTGACAAACAGGGAAAGTAGCCTCACTTAAGTGGAAAATCCTACCCCCAGCACTGAGCATATGACAGGGCGCTCTGGGGGCAAGTGACCTTGATGAAACTGAGTCTGGAGCTTATTTGAAAAAATGCTGGTCTGAGGATTTGCACAGTTTACACCAATGACTTCTTGAGGAACTGAATTTACATAGAAAGTGGTAACTGGGATGAGTTGCTTCCAGCTTCATTTCAATCACCAGGCTGCATGACCCACTCTAATGGATCTCATCTCTGCTGAACTTGGTCTGCAATGCACTGCTCCTATCGCATGTTCTTTCTCCTGTTCAAACCCAGTTAATTGCCAGATGTGAATGTAATGGCCTTCATAGTATACACAGCCACAAGAAACTGCAATTATAACTTTTTCTGCATTTTCCCCGCTTCACAATAGCAGCCATCTTTCATCTCTCTGGAGACAGAAAGAGATCAGCTTTGATGACCACCTCTAAACAGTATTTTATGTCATTTCTGCCATCCTGGCTATATGCTACTGCTCTGATTGAGAACAAGTTCACATTGACTACCAGGTACATTATCTACACCTCTGTCAACCTGCATTATAAATAAGAGAAATGCCAGCTCACATTCATTGCCACTAATGACTATTTCCCTGATCAGCTCTTGATAGTGTGACATACAGTAGGAAAAAAAGTCAGTACATACAAAAGCAAAAAGGAACAAAGGCAATCTGTAGTATAACTCTGTGTCTCCTACCTCTGCTCGACCTTCGTAGTATGTTAGCATAGACTTTGTAAGCACAAAAAGCCTCTCTTTGTAGTTTAAGGGAGAAGTCCTCTTCTTCTGCTGTGATCTTTTAATCAAAATCTCTTGTAGGATAGTAGTCGTATTCATTTCAGCCACTTGTCAGCTCTCTTCCAGCCATTGAACATCAGTTCCTGTGAAGATGAGGAATAAAACATTACCAGATCTTTGGAGGATCACAGAATTGGAGATTTCTGTAACAAAAAGAGCTTCTACTTATAAATGAAACTGCCTGAATATACAGAAAGCTGGAGCTCACCCTAAGCATCTAAAAGTTCACAGAAGTTAATTATTAGACTAAAAAGTTCAGGCTTTGCTCAGCTGAGGGCTGCACTGGCACATTCCCAGGAAGCCAAAAGCTGTACGTGACTGGGATGAAATAAGGTACACTGCAGCCTATGTCACAGAGAATATGGGTGAGAAGTCTGAAATGCGCTCCAGGCAAACAGCAGTGCACAACTGCTCTTCACCACAAACCTGTATAGAAGTTTCTAACCTGTATAGAACTTTTAATTGATAAGGTCTGTGCATGTATAAATGTCATTTGCAAAAGAGTTCTACATACAAAATTGAAGATCATAGAATCATAGAATATCCTGCATGGAAGAGACCTACAAGGATCACTGAAGTCAGACTCCTGACCCAGAACAGGACAGCCCCAAGCATCACACCATTTGTCTGAGAGCATTGACCAAATGCTCCTTGAACTACCAGGCTTGGTGCTGTGACCACTTCCCTGGGAAGCCTGTTCCAGTGCCCAATCATCCTCTAAGTGAAGAACCTTTTCCTAATATCCAACCTAAACCTCTCCTGACACAACTTCAGGCCAGTCCTGTGACTGGTCACCACAGAGAAGAGATCAGTGTCTGCCCCTCCTCTTCCCCTCATAAGGAAGTTGTAACGGCAATGAGGTTTCCCCTCAGCCCCCTCCAGGCTGAACAGAACAAGTGACTTCGGGCATTCTTCATATGGATTCCCCTCTAGGCCCTTCACCATCCTTGTTGCCCTCCTTTGGATGCTCCCCAACAGCTTAATGTCTTTCTTACATTGTGTCACCCAAAACGGTACACAATATTCAAGGTGAGGCCACCCCAGTGCAGAGCAGAGCGGGACAATCCCCTCCCTTGCCCGGCTGGTGATGCTGTGCCTGATGCACCCCAGGACACAGGTGGCCCTCCTGGCTGCTGGGGCACTGCTGACTCATGTTCAGTTTGGCATCAACCAAGATCCCCAGGTCTCTTTCCACAGTGCTGCTTTCCAGCTTCATATTCCCCGGTCTATACACTCAACCAGAGTTGCCCCGTGCCAGGTGCAGAACCCAGCACCTGCCCTTGTTAAACTTCACAAGGTTGGTCATTGCCCGTCTCTCTAATTTGTCAAGGTCTCTCTGCAGGGCCTCTCTCTGCCCTTGAGGAAGTCAACAGCTCCTCCCAATTTAGTATTGCCAGCAAACTTACTTAGTATTCTTTCAATCCTGCATCCAAGTTGTTTATGAGGATGTTGAAGAGCACTGGGCCTAAAATGAAACCCTGGAGAACTCCACTAGTGACTAGTCACTAGCCTGATGTAACCCTATTTACTACAACCCTTTGTACCTAAGACGGATCAGTGAAAGTAATTTTTCAAATTTACCCCAATTTTATTAATGAAAATTTTCAGACACAAATGGTTGTTTAGAAGATGTCAGTTTGAGAATAAAGAACTTAAGCTTATTTTTCAGAAACTGACAAGCATATGCCTTCCAACATCTGTTTAGAAAGACTTCCTGCTCACCATCAAAATCAAGCAATTTGGTCACTCAGTAACGTCAAGCTGCTTTAAATTCTACACCACGACTGATACTTGCAGGACAAACTTAGGAGTACATAAAAACCAATGCACCCACAGCTACTTTGTTTGCAAATCTGGCTCCAGGGTCCTGCCAGAGACATAGTCAGGCAATCTCTCTGTTCTTCGCGATGATGCCAACTTAAACACAGCTGACCTCCTCCTTCAACTCACCACTGTCCTGTCATGCCACCCTGCCTTGTGCAGGTGCAGGTGTTCCTCCTGCCGGGCTGGGAAGCAGGTTGGGAAGGGATCTGACCAGACATTTCATCATGCAGCACAGGCAGCTGCCTGCACAGACTCATTAAATGAAGTGGCACGGAGGCAGGAATGAAAGGTGTGGGAGAGGTTGTGGAGAAGCTGTTCCAGAAATCTTTTTCCCCACTCCCTTCCCCTTTGCTCAATTTCTGCCAGCCCTGCCCATGGCACCACTCGGGCCCTGCCTGAAGCTGTGCTCCAAAGCCAGGGGAAGTTGCAGGTGCAGACCTGGAGCACAACTCAGGCTAGAGCAGCACGGCTGGAAGCTGAAGCCACGGCTTGAAGAAGGAACAGCAGCATCTGCTGAAGCACCAGTGACTGTGAACAATCTCTCAACTGTGTGGAAGGGGTGGGGGGATAATCCAAAGCCCCAGAGTAAAACAAAAAAATAATTCATTTTTCACAGGGCTTACTTTATGCACCTATTTACTAGTTAGAGTATTTCAGAATTCACTGGGGAAATAGCATGCATATTTTTCTCTGCAGGCAACATAACTTCAGCATGGACAAAACAGTACATATCACAGAATTGTGCAGAGAATCTTGAAAAACTAAAAACCTCCTCACAACATTGCCTTAGACAATTTAATTTTTAATAAAATCAGATGTAAACAAACTCACTTTAGTGTGTCTCACTTCGTGAGCAATTAATTGCTGTCACAATACATGAAATGACACCCTTTGCCTTCCAGTCTAGTCTTGATACTACTTTTCGCTCCTTGGTTTGACCAGCTGAGCTCTCATATCTCATACTGCTGCTATCTCAACAGGTGGAAGTAGCTGTTTATTGCTTTAAAATATCCTTTTCTTTTCTAGGAATACCCTCTTCATATGTTAAAAAAAAAAATTCGGTGGTTTACATGGAACTACAAAAAAAGACCAGGCTAGGATGTGTAAGTAAAAGATGATAATTGGACTGCAAATTGCGATTATTATGAATAATCTCTTTTTGTTATTTCTCTTCTTCTGGTATGCATACACACATTTCATTGGTCATCTGTCATATTGCATTCTGGGAAGAAGGCAGATCTTTTTTAATCAGTAATTGTCTTGGATATGTTATTTAACTACTAAAGCTGCCCAATTCTGATTTATTGCCCTTCTAAAAATAAATTGGCGATCTTCAAGGTAATTGCAGAAAGAAGAATACTACCATAAACTGAAAATACAAACATTGTTCAAAAAATTAAAATTCAGTATTAACTTTCACACCAGCTTAATACGTACAAAACTTGAAGGGTTCCCCATCACAGGCTCTCCCACTCAGAACAATTCTACTGTTCTCAATAGTAAAAATTCTCTGCTTGTACTTAAGAAAAACATAATTATTATCCATCTTATAAACTGTGAACTCAGAGATCCCTAGAGTGCTGCATTAGAGAGCGCAAGAAGGATTCAAAGTTAACTATGATTTCAAATCTCAATACCAATAATGCTAATATATTTCATTTCTTTACCAGGTTACATTAACATGACACAAGGACCAAAAAATCAGGGTTAAAAAAAAAAAAAAAATCAGTAATATAATTGGTCAATGTCTGCACCTGGTTGTTACACTGAATTTTCTCTGCTATGAAGATTTCAGCAGATTAGAACCAGTTTCCCAGGTCACAAGATCACCTTTGAATCTGCATTTGGTCACAGAAACCTGTTTTCTTTGGGGTTATTTCCAAGTCAGTGGCTCTAGACACATTTCTGTTTCGATAGATAAGGCTCAGGATAACCGAACCCTCACCTATAATTCTACCAGCTCTTTTTCAAAACTGCAATACTCCATTAAGAAGCCCCTGTAACAGCCATGCTTACCTCTTATCAAACCCATACGTCACTACTTTTCTTCAGTACAGTTTTCGACATTTTCTGCACATTTTCCCCACGCCCACTTCCCCCCAAATAGTCCATTGTTCCCAGACCATCCCTCAGAACATGAAGCTGTTTGCATGACACATTGTTATCTTGTTATAAACAGCTGTGGGAGTTTCGGGCTGACTCCCAATATAAACTTTTCCCAATATGACTCGTGCCAAGGAATTGCCCTGTTCCCTGCCAACCTTAGTTACACGGTAACAAATACGATCTAATTTGCAGAGATGCTGAAGACTCAGAACTGTGGCAGAAATCAGAGCTAAAGATTCTCAGCTTTTCTCAGGGTGGGAAAATATTGTCAACTTTAAGTATCAAATATATGCATCAGCTCACGTTTCCCTTCTTCACATTACACAAGATTAACCTGTATAGCCATGAAGTCACCATACACCTTCCTCAAAACAAATTAAAATAACTCTTCAGATAAGCCTTCTAAGTCAATACTGGCCTAAATGCACCAAGTATGTTTTCCCTTGCAGACAGAGCTTCTGATGCATGCCACCTTTCCCAGTTTTCACTGGGGAAAACTGAGCCACGAAGCGATGTGGTAAGCTCAGGTGTTGAAACATTACCCGTGTATCTTCTGGTTCCCACTCCCAGCTCCCACATTGTGTTTGTTTATTGAAACAATTAGTCACCATAAGCCGGCTGGACTGTAAGCACCTTTAACATTCAAAAAGTCGAATCAATGTATGAAACTCCCAGTGGAAGTTCGAGTGAGTAGAAAAGAGAAAGTGCATCCAGTCTGATCACGGCTTCTCTGACCCAAATGTAACAAGTAATTGTCACTTTTTAAGGCACAAATCTTTGCATCACACATAAGTCACAGAGGGGCTCACAAGATAAAAAACACATTCTGAAAAACACACTTACCAAAACGATCCAAAAGGAACACTAGGAGGAAATATTTGTGGCTGCAAATAAAAATAAAATCAAGGTGGAACCGTTTCCTGAGTTTCAACACCTCCTTAATGATGGTAACGTTTCCCTAGGAATTTGTGTCCTTCAGTGCAAAGTCTTAATGCTAAGCTGATGGGCATTCAAGACAGACAATCCCTCTAACAAATCAGCATCCTCAGCTTTCTGGCTTGGATTTCATGCATTGTGCACAACTGCTCTTTTTCAGATTTGGGACACATCAATCCAAACCCATGTCAACTCCAGATCTGGATATTTAAAATTGAAAATGTACCTCCTAGGGCAGTAGATTAAAAAAAAAATATATATAGAATATTCACTCCTTCAATTTTTGAAAGTATCAATCAAAATGTCGATTTTAAAAACCCAAGTGGTACCTTGTAATCCTTCCTCAAATCTGTAAGTTTCAGAATATTTTTCCTCCTTAATTTTAATTAATTCAGATCAGTTTGCTAATCAAGCTCATACTGTGTCCCTGGAAATGACTGCAGTGGGGTAAGTGAACAGGCAGCACAGTACTCCTCTGGGTAGAGAGCAGGAACAGTGCAGAAGGAACAAGAAAGGGAGAACTCCTTACCCTGTTTTTTTCTGCCTGAGCTTCTGTTGCTTTATCATGAAACTACAAACAGAGTTACATGTGAACAGTTATTTACATAAGTATCCAGCACAGGATTATTTGAATAATTACTACTCAGTGTAAGCAAGGGTTGCAAAATATACTCTTGTATTGCCTTTTTGCCCCACATCTAAGGTTGCAAATTCAAACTCCAAAACGTAAAATACAACTGTTATTAATCCCTGTTCAAAAGGTAAATTTCACAGAAATGCAAATACAAAAGAAATACGCTTTAGCAAAAAATCCGTCATAATTTTAAAATTCAAATTCAGGGAAAAAAATACTGTAATGTTATCCAAAATGTATCATATCCAGAAAAAGGGGAAGTTAAAAACAGATTTACTTTTTTTCCTCCTCTCTTTTTTTTTTTTTTTAAACAGCAGACTCTCAGAAACCACTTTTATCATATGCAAGTTTGAACTTTTTTTAACTTTGAGAAATGTAATTTGGGGTGAATACTTTCTAATAGACTTCAAAATTATAGCCAAAGGTTTCAAAACCTTAGTTTCTCTTCAAAAATCAGCCACACAATAACTGGATAGTCTGATGTATAATCAAACCCTGAGAAAATAAAATTCGTATTTGTCTGTATGAAATTTAGAGTTAAAAGTAAACAGGCTAAGGGGTAACTCTGTGACAACTCTGACTGGGGATTCTGAGACCGTGTGATGTTGCAAAATATCCTTTATTCAGCTGAAAGGTACTCATGTACACACAGAGAAGAAGCATTTTATCGCAGTCAGAATCAGTTTTCCAAAATTTCTTGGAAACAGGCTCACTACATTTTACAAAATACAGCATTTGTTTCCTTTTAGCATTCTAACTTAGGTAGTTGGGGTAAGCAAAGAAAACAATGATGAAAAGTGATGGTGCCTGTTAGACAGGGTCAGATGGCATCGAGGTGGTTCATCACGCCAAACTGGAGCATCAGCTCATCAACCCTTGCAAAAGAGAAGTGGAGTCCAAGTGCACAGAACAGCTCAGGAAAAACGGTAAGAGCACCAGAAGAGTTTCTTTTCCCCTTACAAGTAAAGGGAAAAATCAGGAGATTTAGGAGAACGGCATGTACACATCTTCAAATCATTTATAAACTCAGCTATTGCTCCTTATTGGGATTTCCTGCAAGCGGTACACTCCAATTACTAAGTTATCCTTTCACAGCTTTATAGGACACCTTCTTCACAATTAAATTATTTAGGAAAGAAACCTCTGCTTTATGAAACAAAAAATTACATTATTACCATCCATGATGTAGAAAATACGTTGACATGGGCATTTTTTCCTTGAAATTATTTAGTACTTAGTCTGAGTTAGCAACACTATGGGATACCAAACAAAGGATGGACTAATCAATTTTCCCTATCCTCAACACTCCTTGTAATTTTATTCGTTCCTCTAGAGCTGAGTACTTGTAGCTTTTCTTATTTCTCCCACACAAAAACTTTGCAATATTTATAAACTTGCATTGACTATTTTGCCTTCAGTTTATTCAGATCAAAAACCTCTATCATTTGTAATGTTCTTTGCTGCAAGACAATAAAGCTGAAAATTAGTTTGGGACGTGGGAAAGCAAGGCACCAAAAAAAGACACTGAAACATCAGTATTTTATATTAACCCTTAAAAGGGAGACAGTAGATTTTCCCAGGTCCAGAATTCATAGCTCAGGATTATTTTTATTCTAAATACCATGTATAAAGCAGAGTGAAAATGGCAAACAATTTTCTGCTGACATCCAGCAGTTTTTGCCCTCTATGGTGCCATCACCAGGACTTCAGGATGCTGTGAGGAGTTTGACTGTAGCTGGCAGAGCAGAGTCTGTATGCTTCACTTCTACACAGACCAAGGCTACTCCACCAGTACCCCACTGGCTTTGGCACTGGGTCGACATTTAGTAAAGCAGAGTGCTGCCTCAGCCTTTTTTCCAAAAATCCCCTGCCGACAAGAAGGGAAGAGAAACAGTAACACCCACTTACTAAAGAAACAGGCAAAGATGAGATTGGCAAAGGAAATGGGTGATGCTTGTGCAAAAGATTTTCCTACTTCTACAGGAGGCTGAAGACTTAGAGGGCTGGAAAAATAAAAGCTCTATTAAATCAGAGGTTGAACCTAACTCTGTTAAGGAATCCTAAAGCTCACTTTCAAGTAGGAGGACAATTGCTATTGTATACAAAACTGCAAATCTGAGAAAAACAAATCAAATCGACGGGAAAGAAAAATATAAAAAGAAAAGAGGCCAACAGTGCCTGAGGGTATCCTTCTTTTTAACTACCATAGAGGGGTCAACTTAACTCACTTTCTTCACAATTTCAGCTTGCTTTCTCAAATGTTATACAATCTCAGGTAAGCACATGATATATTATACTAAAAATAAGCTCAATTTATTTCAGTATTCAAGATACTCTTTTGACATGGTCTGACTAAAATACTGAAATACATAGGAATTATGACTGTCTTTATGCACAGGGAATGACTAATACTTCCTCAGTTATTTCTCTTTCCAAACACTCCAAGACCTTTTTTCCCTAAACAACAGCTTGTTCTCCACCTACTAAAGAACTACTTGTTCTCCACCTGCTAGACTGTGTGGAAGCTACACAGTAATAAATACTTCAATAAACATGAGAACTTCTGCTGAAGATAAAGCTGTTAAGTTGACTCTGATGATGAACTACTGGCCCAACCTCACATGTTGACTAATGGATGTAATTACCCTCGAAGTCTTTTTTTTTTGAGGTAGTATTATAAGGTCACTTGATAAATGTTGCTTTTTCACACCTACTAAGCAACTGACTAGTCCAACAGACAATATTCAGTAGGTGTGAAAAAGCAACATTTATCTATATCTAAATAATATATCTAAAGTTACAGGTCAGAACTGCCTTCTGCGCATGAGGAAAAACCCAAGGCAGTGAGTGGGGAACAGAAAATATCCAAGTTCCCATTTGTCAAGTTTTCCCCTGTGCTGTTTTCACCAGGATACATCCCTTCCACTACAAAACAAGTGCAAGAGATTGAACACAAAATGAACAACCATTTACATTTCAGCTGAGATGTTGTACTACTACCGTTCCCATGCATGGCAAAGCACGGGTGTTGGCAAGGTCAGCATTCTTATCTTGTGATTCCAGACTCTCTTACCCTGCTATGTTGGATAGGTGTGCTTATTTTGGCTGGGGTAGAGTTAACTTTCTTCACAGGGGCTAATATGGGGCTGTGTTTTGAAACTGTGTTGATCACAGTGTCGATAATATAGAGATGGTTTTGTTGTTGCTGACCCGTGTTTGCACGGAGCCAGGGCCTTTCCTGCTTTTTGTACTGCCACACTGGCAAGGACACTGGGGATGCACAGGAAATTAGAAGGAGACACAGGTGGGACAGGTGACCCAAACTGACCAAAGGGATATTCCAGACCATATGACATCATGCTCAGTTTATAAAGTGGGAGGAAGAAGGAGGAGAGGGAGACATTTGGAGTTAGAGTATTTGTCTTCCCAAGAAACTGTTTTGCATGATGTAGACCTGCTTTCCTGGGGATGGCTGAACACCTGTCCACACACAGGAAGTAGTGAAAGAAATCCTTGCTTTTACTTGCATTTCAGCCTCTTACCAATAGAGTCTCCACATACAGGACTGAAAACCTGTGCTGTGACCCTGAAGAATTTCTTCTTCATATACAGTACATCCTAAGCAACAAAGAATACCAAAGGACTTCAGCTTCACTCATGTCAATATATACGTATTAATTCAGGGGAAAAGTTTGTCACTGAATCTGAAAATAAACACAACTGAGGCAGTGCTGTGGTCTCATGTTTTCCCTTTCCTCTGGCTAATGCAAGGTAGTGAGCATTTCTAGCAAAGCAGCTTGTTATCTCTGCTCTCCTTGATGTCAGATCTCAGATGTTGAGGTGTTTCAACTGTTGCGAGCTTAACAGGGAATGAGAGCACTTGTCAGGTGTCACAAGACATTTATGGTCTTAAGGAACAGCAACCAGCTTAAACTCTTTGAGACCTCATGCAATGCAGTAGTTAATGCTCGATGGTATCTTACTCCACTCCGCTTATCTATGGTGAGACACAAGGATATTAGAAAATCAGTCAAACATCATCAGAACCTGGGCTGCCGTGATCCAGTCCCACTGAGGTCAAAATTACAAGAAGTAAAGTTAAGGCACTGCAAAGGTAAGATAAGACAGTCCTTTATGGCTAGGTCTCAGGTTTTCATGGGGAGTGCCTGCATCACATTGACTTTCAGAGTTAGTTTCAGTTTAAGAGATCCAGAAAAATAACTAAACCAGATCGAGGGAATTTTGCTGCTCACCCGTGACTTTTATTTTTTTCATCAGAAAGCTGTAATCCCCTTCATGGTTGGAGAGAGTACCTTGGTGGGAAGAGAAAGCTGCTGTGGTGGCAAAGAGGCTGTCTACAGCCCCTGACACAGAATGATAGCCCTCCTCTCACTGCTCTCACACTCCACAGCCTTTCACCCTGTCATTCTCCCAAACTCCCTGCTGATAAGACAGACCCTCACAGTTCATCTGACACACTGGAGCTGTAAATACATCTCCTTCCAACAACCAAACCCGCTATATTCAAGGACCACTGAGGATGACTGACGCCAGCATGCAGCTTCGAGGAGGAGATGGTCCTCACGGCTGACCACGGCAAAGCAACTGAAACAGTCCAGCCAGCCATGGTCTGAGTGAAACAGCTGCCTGAAGGGAAAGCAAAACCGCATGTGGCTACATAACTAAACATGTAACAGATTATGTGTAAGCGAGCTGAATTCAAGTTGCACTGGCAGTTTTGAACCAGCCACTCTTAATACTGGAGTGTTAGATCTCTTTATGTTAAAAAATATTATTTTAAGCATCTTTTCTGAATATAGATTGGGTAGAAATTTTAATTTCAAAAGATCTCAAAGTATACTTAAGATTACCACTTTAGAGGATTTCCCATGGGACAGAAAAAGGCCCATTCAGCTCAACTCACTTTGCACTTTAAGACCACATCCCTTGAACTGAATCACACAGTCCAAGGTGGGAGAGTCCCCACTCTTTTCCTCCTCCCCCCACGGCACTGGGAATTGATGTGGTTTGCAACTTCAGCTGGGGAGAGATGCTCATAATAAGGGAGGGGAGGCAGGGAAAACACACACAGTTATTCTTTCTGCCAGGATATAGAGCTTACCCTGTGATACAGGACATCCTGTAATTCACAGGACAAATAGCAATCTTGAATATATTAATGTATGTGTTATAATTATCTCACCTACCCTGTAAGCTAGCACAGCAAATCTGACAAGATTTGTGCACAGGGCTGCCTAGGACAGATTTACAATTTTCAGCTAAAATTAAAGAGCAGATATCACCTGGGTCTGATGGTGAGATACGTGGCTATCCCATGGAGGGAAAAAAAACCAAACCAACAAACAAAGAGAGCCTTTTTTTGTTTCATAAACATAAATGGTCAGGAGTTTGTCCCAGTCTAGTGTACAGTGCACACTCACTGGAAGGGCAAGGTCCCAGTGTCCTGCCTAGACCCTCTTTCAGAAGGAAGAATCCTGCTTCCTTTACTACCCAAAGCCATGTTTTTCTGCTCCACATTCAAGTGAAAATAAGGCCTAGATCTTACAAGTTTATCAGATCACAGCTTGTAACAGGCACAAGGCTGAACAAAACCCCTCCTCAAAGGAAACTCAGCTGTGACCTGCTTAAGCCTACATGAAGTTACATCCTCTGTGTGGCAGAGTGGTACCCATTCACATATCTGCTGATAAGAGAAATGGAAATGAGAAAACGCAGGCATTCTAAAAAAGGTCCCACATGCCTCAGCATACTACATTTTTTTTTCCTTTTTCCTGCATTTGTTTAATGTTGCATAGGATTTTTACCTTAAGAGTTGAAACAGAGTAGCCCAGTTGGCAGCCTGGTGCTTTGTCTCAGAAGAGGAGCTGTGACTGCAAACATGGCCAAACACTTCTCCTTCCCATCACTAAAAGCTGAGTCCCGCGGTTGGCCTCAGCAGATGGAGAACAGCTCTTGTCCATCAACTATCAGCCAGGCTCAGACTCCCTCAGACCAACTCCTCTCTCCACAGCAGGCTTCCAAAAACCGTATCTCCTGCCCACCATACAAAGACAGGACCACACCACGCTAAGCGTGAGCTTTACTGACCCGCCCAGAACACAGGACAGTTGTGCAACCAAGAGGTGTCTTTTCAGCAATGTCATTTTCCTCCTAAATGTTTGGGTATTGTCAAAACCAAAGACAACTTCTAGGTGATGTCATTCCTTTTAAGAAAGGTAAACCCTGCCCACAATGGACAGACCTACTCTCAGGAGACTTCTGTAATACTTCCCAAGATTTCATAACCCCATCTGAACACAGTGGACACTTCACAGTACTTGCAAGGATTGGCTCTCTCTCCATCCCACCTCCATGCCCAGGAAATGCAAAAACCTGCTCCCCTCCCCACAAAGCACCTTCTACAACGAGACTCATCTTCACACGAGTAAGTAGTTGCCTATCTACTTTTCAAGGTTTTATCTCACATGGCATTTTCCCTGACTCTGAATCACAGCTGGTGCAGCTGAGCCAGGGGAGGGGATGACTGAGAACTGCCAGTGCTGTAATGGCCATGCTCAATCACAAGCCTCTGTTCCCCAATTCCTCTTCTGCCACACCAGACACAGAGCATATGTGTCCACCCAAAACTAGTTTCCCTCACTTGCACACTGCTTTCTTTCCTAATGCCTTTACCTTTAGAAAAACAGACCAGAAGTAGGAGAGCAGAATGCTCCTCTGCCTGAGGGCTGGCAGAGCAAACTGGTGATTTGCTGCTAGGAGTAAATCCCTCCATTAACAAAAATACATTTTTTGAGACCTGATCAATCGACCATTTGTTAAAACACGGGTGCAATTTCACAGGTTTCTGGAGAGTTGTGTCCCATTATATCAGTAACACCTCTAATGCCTAGTGCTAGCATGAGGCCCCGGGCAGGAGAATTAGGGTAAATTGGGGTGATCCCTCTGCAGTAAGGAGCTGGATGCAGCCAGTGTAGTGCAAGTCTTTCCCTTGCATTTTGCATACTGGAGAAAGCTCTGGGTATCAGCAGGTCATTTAATGAACTTCATCACTCTAATTTCCACAGTGCAACAACTGACTGACGATTGCCAACACTTCCTAGAGAAGGTATTGGTAATTCTGTGCAAATAGATGTATCTATATGATAATAAAATTATATGTAGCACAAATACAAAAATATATGATAGATGTCCTTCAGGAGCACATATATAATTAGAAATATAATAAATATTAGAAATATTAGAAACATAATATAGACCACCTCAGGTTTTCTTCACCATGCCAACCTCTACTCCACTCAGACTGGGTACTGTTTTCCATATTTTTCAGTTTTTATAGTGGTATTTCCTTATACTATTTCTGCAAGATAGTCATTGTAGACTGCTACAACTGGTTCTTTGGCATGCACAAACCTGACTTTTTCAAAGAACGGTTCCAAGTTCAGCAGTGAAAAGGTAATAGGTTACTGAAAAAAAGTCAAACCAAGCAAAAGTAGAAAAACATCTTAGACATCAATGGTTAACAAAGGCTAAAGACTATTTTCCATGACCTTTGCATTGACAGCAGGCAGCACAGACTTCTATTGTCTAATAAGCAGAAAATGTTTTGCATATGTGAGGTATAAATATTTGTACGAAACTTATACTATTCTGCACCTTATCTTGTGTATCCAGTTCATAAGTTAACACAACACAGAGGGAATTAAATCTACAACAGGTTGCACCTATATTTGGTAGAGGGGAAGACTTTTCTTGATGCTTCCAAATAATTCTATGAAATTAACCACTTCCCAATTTTTTTAACTTCATTACAGGATATCACATATCATGGCATTTCTGAATACAATGTTGTTTCAGGGCAAGATGAAAAAATATGGAGCTAATACTGTTTTATCAGCTCCATTATTTTTCTCTCTTTTTATCCATTGTAGGCAGTCAGCCTAGTGGATACACTACAATGTCAAATCCACAATGCCTACAACTAAGAATTAAAATGTGATTTAACAGTTCAAGCTGCCTCACAGTCAATGGTTTTAAAAGATTTCAAAGACTTCAAAAATTCTATATTAACTTTAAAAAAAAAGGTGGTACTCCTATAAATTTTAAAGGGCTAATAAAAGCAGGTCTGGCAGTTGATAACTGGAGTTCCTTCAAGACAGAGGTGTAACTGCCAGTAAGTTTTTGATTTGCACACCTATGAGATTACCTTATCAAAACAAAAAAGGTGCCAAACATAATCACACTGCTCTGCTTTCAGTGGTTTCAGCAAGCAAGCTCACATAGAAATCAACCATTTGGTTCAAAACAATCATAATATTAATTTAGAAATTTAGAGGAATTTATAAGGCACCCTTTCATTAAGTAAATGCAGAGATAAGTGTGACCATTTCATGATAAAATGTATTTCACAATAAATAAAATATAAAATAAACCCTAGAGACACATAAAGCATATCAGAGGAGAGTCAGATAGCAAATGGGCACTTCCCTGCTGCAGTCCCCTCACAAACCACAACCATCAAATGGCTTTGAGTAACTCCCTGTCCAGGAGCTACCTTCCCACCTGCAAGAGCAGTACCCAGCAAACAAGACCAGGACACCTAAAGAGCCTCCTCTGCACAGGTGACATGATCTGAGCAGCACAGCTGGTGTGTCAGAAGGAAAGGAAAGCATGTGCTTTCTGATGGCCCCAAATACTCTAAACATTCACATAACAGCAGTAAGTAATAACCCATCTTCCAGACTCTGAAGAGTTCTGAGAAATTGAACAAACCTTCACCTTCTATCAAAGGTGAGACAGTCAGATAACGTATCAAAAACACATACTCTAAAATGAAAACAAATGCTCCAGAAGCAAATACTTGCAAGATACCTTTTTGCCTGCATTTCAGTTTTGCCTGCATTCAGTTTTTCCACCTACAGAAGCTACAGGCTCGTGTATTTGACTCATAAGACAACCCTAAGTATTTCAGATTAGCATCTGTCATTTCAAGCAGGGAGCTCATGGCCATGCCTGTACTAGAAGCTCAGTTTACAGCTCAAATAATTACCCCTTCCAATTTATAGGGGTGCAGAAGGGAAGCCAGGGGAAAAGCACCATGCAGATCTCATCACGTACTGCACAAGCAGCAGGTGTACTGCATCCCAGCACGACGCTATGTAAGAGCATTCACTGCCAAGAAAGGGTAACCCGATGTGGGACAGAAAAGCAGGAGGAATTATTAGGATGACTGAACTCACACAGAAGGCAGTTTTTGTATTGAGACGAGGCGAAACAGTCTTAGCAAAGCACAGTAGTTACATGGATGTAAGACTCAGAGAAGAAAGTCACATAAACAAGGAAATACTCAGCAATGTTGGCTTTCAAATGGATTTGGCAGCCTGGGCCACAACCCCTTATATTACACAGACGAGAGCAATTTTAAGCAAAGGTTTAAAAGATAGCTTTTGTCACTTCTCCCGCTTACAGCTGCTGTGACACCTGTCTGCCAAGACAGCGGCCCCTCCGCTCTGGCGGCGCCGCACACGTTCGGACTCGGGAACGGCGGCAGCTGCAAGGGGGCTCCGCGCCCCGGCACCCCCGGACAGTCCCCGCGGCGGGGCGCGGGTCCGGCTGCCTGCGCTGGGGCAGCCCCGGCCGGCGGCGGCTGCAAGGAACCGTCCCGCCCCCTCAGCGCTCGGCAGCCCCGGCTCTGCCTTACCTGGGTGTCCCGGCCGCCGTCGCGGAAGGAGCCCTGGCGCCGGCGGCGTGGAGGGAGGCGGAAGGACGGAGGGAGGGAGAGAGGCACCGCACTGCCTCGCTCCGGCCCGGGAAGGCACCACCTCCTCCTCCTCCTCCCGCCGAGCGCGGCTCCCCGCGGAGGAAGCGGCGGGGGCGGCCGCTGAGCGGGGCTGACGCGCTGTCTCTGGGCGCCCTCCGCACTCGGGGTGGGTGCGGCACGGCGAGAAGCTGAACCGAGGTGTCCCACACCCACCAGACCCGTCGGGAGCTGCCTGGAATCCTGTCCGTGAAGTACAAGAGAAAGGCAAATTTCGTAACTTCGGAGCAGGTTGCAAACTCTCCCCCAAAATCCAGGTTCTTGGTCCCAACTGGCTTTAAATTGTGTGAAAGCTGTGCTTTGGCTACAGCTTTTCTCGTACCAAACCACGGTGAGAGTGAATACTTGCAGGGCTCCGGGCTGGGCCGTGGGCACAGCATTCCCCCATCCAGAGCGGGTTGTGCACCCCGAGGCTGCTTCTCTTTAATGCCCATCGCGGATCTGCTCATGTCGCAGTGACCCCCGGCTTTCCTTCATAATTAACCATGTGTAACAGTCGCATCCAGCCACCCCAAACTTACAGCCAGAATAACTGAAGTGGCTTTTTGTGCCCCTCAGATGCCTGCATTGAACTTCAGGGTTCAGGGTCTGTACTGAGATGGTGTGCAGGCTCCCTTCTTTACCTTCTTTTCTTCTTTTAGCCCAGTCTGACCTATAGGAATTGTCACTGCAAAACCACATTGAAAGAAAAAGATCTTGTAAACTTCAGTGGAAATACATCTCTCACATTTCAGTCAGTCTGGAGGAAAGCAAGCAGGGTCTATGCTGTTTGCAAGAGAATTGTTTTGTTGTGATTAGTGTGTAATAGCTGTATCAACACAGATGTCTTTCTGTTCAGCTCAGAGGAAATGACTTACAGAGTCTTTGTTTTCACTTGAGGGATTTCCTCCAACTTACTTTGGCACTGTGGCCATGTCTCCCACTTCACACTACTGCTGAGACCTGAGAGTCACAGGGCAGAATGCCTAGTGCATGGGGCCTCTCTATTATAAACACATGGGCAGCCTCCATGCAGCCACTTGATGACGACCAGTACCACCAGCCCATCTCACCACTCTCCCTTCCCTCCATATCCACACATTTGTGGTAGCACACACTCATTCATCCGTACAGACATCCTTACCCACTGCCGCTGATGTGGTCACTTTTGCAAAACAGGCAACTATTGCTTCATTTTTCAAGCAATGGCAGCTACAGTTTTCCTCACCCCCTCTGCTGCTGCTGTGGCACAGGGAAAGGCCAATAAAACTGAACAGTTGCTTAAAGGAAGAACTTGAAATAGCTTTGCCCCATACAGTGCACTTTCTGAGCTGTAGAAAGAAGCGTTGTCTAGCAGAGAACTAGATTATGTGTTATGCTACGCTGTGACTTAACCAGCAGCAGCTGCATTACTCCCAAGGCTTCACTCCAGAGCTGCAGCAGAAGCAAAGGGACAGCAAGCTACCTCTCTGTGGTTCAAAGCATGTGGCCATTGCCATGCTGAAGTTGTACTTACAACTACTGATCAGGGGTTAATTACTTTGATGTTGATGGATCAACTAACAGAGCATTTGTGGTGGACATGTGGATCACAGATTTGCTTGCAAACTTTATGGAGTTTGCAGTTCTCAGTTCTAGAAATGCTCTCTCTTCCCTTCCCATGTTCTTCTACCACGATGGCAGACAAAGGTCATCATCAGGATGGTGGGATCAAAGCAGCTACAGGATGACACTGCTTCTGAGGATTTTGCTCTACTACAAAGGATGGAGTAGTGGTGCAGAGTTCTTCTCTCTCAAGGAGGAAGTGCACACTTTGGGAGAGGCTGAGGCTTATGAAATTTCAGGCCCACATGTAGTGTAAAGTACCAAAGAGAGAAAGAGAAATAGACGAGCTGGATGGCAACTTTAATAAACCACCTTTTCCAGCAATTTTTCACCTATTGATGTTTCATCATCTCGTGGTTCATGCCTGTTCTCTCTCTGAAGCCAGTGTTGTTCTTTTGGGTGAGCTCCTGGATTCAAAAAAGCCACTGCAATATTTTTGGCCAGAGAGAGGCATCTCTACCAGTTCCTTGATCACAGAGAGGCTCTTCCTCTTTTTCCTTTCCATGCCTGTCAAATCCTCTTTCTCCCTTTGTTTCTCAGAGGATTCAGTCAATTTAGTCACCAAGCATTTTCTTTGTTTATTTCTCTTTCCTCACTTGCTGTGGGCAGAGATAACAGACGAGAGTCTTTTTCACTCTTAAGAGGGAACTCTGTGAATGAGAGAAAAATTGCAGTCATTCTTCATTATCTGGTTTCCCTATCAGCAAATGTGCTGGTTTTCCTTTCTCCAGAGCTTTGGCCCAGTTTTGAGAGATTTTGGGAGTGATAATTCCGTTGTACCACTGAAAGTAACTAAACAGTGGAGTGTAATAGAGACCTACCATAAAATACTCTTTCTTGCAGTCAATACTGTTGTCTTGAAGGTGGATGGAGAAGCCAGCAAAGTAACTGAAAGCCACAGAGACAGTATTTGAATATAGCTTGGTTAGAAGAAGAGAAACCAGGTGGCAGACAGGCCATGGGCCTTCTGGCAGACTAGCTTGCAAAGTGGGCTATGGGTTGCTGGCGGACACTTGGAGCATTTCTTGGGGAGATTTTGACCAAGGATGTTAAGTGGGTGCATCCTGATGTAATATTTCATTACAGAATCACAGTGTTTCCTCTGCCTCCTCTTCCACTCATCTGGTTCCTCATTCATGAAGGATAAAGTTTATGAAATGATCAATTCTTCAGTCTTTTTCTTTAGATATTTCAAAGGAACCCTTATGTTTTCTGCATAACGTTTTGAAGCTTACTCTGAGGAAGCATTTGATATATTAATGGGAATTTCTGTGGCATCTATCACTACAAATGAGTGGAACAGATAATCTCCAGCCTGTGAGAGAGATGGTGTAAAAAAGGGGTATGGTGAAGCTCCGTGAAATCTTGAATGGAATGGAAAAGGTGATTTGGAATCTGCTGTTCCCTAGCTCTTCTGATTCAAGACCTACGGGTTCTCCATGAAGCCGGTAAGAGCTAAATTGAAATTAAAAAACCTGACATAGTTCACCATTCAGCAGCTGGAAGATGTGGGGAATCTTCTGATTTTCAAATGATGTTATAGATGAAGCAGATCAGATGGATTTCAAGACAGACACCTTCTGAGACAGAGCCTTGAGGAATAAGTGCATGAAGGTATTATAAAGGCTCACTCTCTTCTTGTTTTTCCTTGGTCATCCATTTGTGCTCACTATAGAAGGCATGATGCTGGGCTGGATGGATACTACCTTTCACAAACATTAAAAAAATGAATGTAATTTTAGAACAGACCTGTGAGTTACTGCAGGAACATTTGCTGCCCGTCCACAAGCCATCACAGTAACTCAAAAAGATTGTCCTAGCACTTTCTCTATCTTGCACAGCCCATGATCTATTTCTCAGTCTTCCACCTTCTCTGTTCCTCCAAAGCCTTTACGGATGCAATAGATTGAAATTCATGAACAGTGGGGAGCACAGCAGAAGTAGCTGAATCTTTCACCAAGCTCCCTACACAGCTGTGACATTTAAGCGGCACCACACATCTTTGAGGGAATAGACATTTCTTATACAAGGACAGATGTATTTGCCAGTGCCAACTGCAAAACTCGTAAGTGCTATGTTTCAGTGAGTATCTGAGTACATCTCCAAAATAGCTGTGCTTTGGGATATATGATTCCCAGCCTGGTTCAGAAATGAAAACTAGAAACACAAGAGGCACTGTAATTTTTTATTGGCAAGTCCCATCTCCATGATCAACAAAATGATCTGTAAGGATGTGTGTCATGTGGCCTACTGCTTGAGGGAACATTTTTTGTTTAATCATTTAATCCCATCATGTTCTGAGGACCCAGTGGTCATGAAGTGATCTGGGCCCACTATCACCAAATATGCCAGACACCTTCATAACAGCCGCATATTTGGGAAATCCCCTTCCTAGCTCTGAGGACAAGCAAACTGCTGTCAGCTACTGAATGTTACTTTTATCTACTTTTACCTACTCTACTCCTTAAGCAATTCAAACAATTGAACAATTCCTATCCCTCTGCTTCCTCTTTGCAGACACCATATTTCCTCTACCACCATAACAATAGCTTTCTTTCCATGGGGCAAGAATACGAAGATGTTCCAGGTCGTCTTATTTTAAAGAAAGGGACATTTACTCAGAAAAAAAAACCCAACAAGACCTCCTATTTCTGAATTCATTATAATTAGGTTATAGTAAGAAGAAAAGTTGCTTTCAGCCTCAGGTCTGGCTACCCTTCCACTGACACAAAGAATGGGTTCTCCAGCACATCAGTGGGGTAGATAGCTGTAGTGGTGGGCTATGTACTGGATTTGACTGCATGAGACCCCCATGGTCTCTTTGCTCTGAAAACAGACCACATATTTAAAATACAGAATTACCTATTGTAATCAGTACCTCTTACAATACAACATACTGTAATTGCAAAATGCTAGCAAGCAAATACTTAGAAAGTTTGCTGGCCAGAGGAAGCCCTAAAAGACAGGGTTTACTTTAGTGACCTCTGGGAACAGTATGCTCCACTGGAAGACTGAAAAAAGAGAGACTGAAGAGGAGAAAACTCTAAGTCCTAACAAGACCCTCTTAATGGGGTAAGAACAGGGTAATTGGGCTATCATCGGACATGGATCCTTTCGTTGCAATGGCCAGATCAGGTTAAATATAGGTTTCTCCCAAGCTGTGGAAGTATCCTCTGTCACTATTGCTTCTTTCCTCTAGAATCCTTCTGAATCCTTGCAGATTAGGGTCTCTCTTTGGTACAATCCATGACAGATAACTCAGAGAAAAAGACAATGTCAACATTGCCCATGTTCTGGGACAAATTTTAAGAAATCTGGGATTTTAAGAGATCTGAGAAAAAAAGAGCATTCCTGTAGCACTAACATGCCTGTGTAGGAAAACAAAAAATTAAAATGTGAACTATTAGGCCAGTTCAATGGACACTTACCATTTGCTATTTAAATATTGTTCATTTTCATAGTCATATTTCATAGTCATTTTTATTTTCATTTCATAGTCATTTTCATTTTCATTTCACAGCCATTTTCATAGTCAAACATGAACAGGAGAGTCAAATAGTAGAGTAGAAAAAGATACAAACAGAAAAAAATAAATCCTGTCTCCTTAAGCCATTCTTAGAGAGCCTCTGATGGCCTCGTTTTTAACAGCTTTTAACTTGTTCCTACCTTCCAGCCCACTCTTGCCAGTTCAATGCCAGCCATTGGGTTGTGTTTTGTTGCAGTAAATGTGAGGATGTATCCTGGCTGTACCACGATTTTGAGGAGACACACATTGTGTCAAGAAGAAAAAGCATCATATCAACAGAGCAACAGGTTGGGACATTGGTGCAGGGTACTATCAACTGTGTTATGTCTGGTAAAATGTGTCTATGCCACCCTAGGGAAAGGTACTTGCCTGATAGGGTTATGGAACAGATCATGTTGAGTGCGCTCACAAGGCACATACAGGGCAACCAGGGGATCAGGCCCAGCCAGCACAGGTGTAGGAAGGGCAGGTCCTGCCAGGCCAACCTGATATCCCTTTTATGACCAGGTGCATGAGAAAGGCTGTGGATGTAGTCTGGACTTCAGTAAAGCCTTTGATACTGTCTCCCACAGCATCCTCCAGGAAAAGTAGGCAGCTGATGGCTTGGATGGATGCACTCTTCGCCAAGTCAAAAACTGTATGGACAGCTGGACCCAGAGAGGGAATGGTGTCACATCCAGCTAGAGGCCAGTCCCTAGTGGTGTTCCCCAGGGCTCATTATTGGGTGGGCCCAGTCCTGTTCCATATCTTAATCAGTGATCTAGATGAGGGGATCAAGTGCACCCTCAGTAAATTTGTGGATGACACCAGGCTAGGTGGCAGTTAATCTGCTGAAGGGTAGGAAGGCTCTGCAGAGGGATCTGGACAAGCTGGATCAATGGGCCAAGACCAGTGGTTTGTGGTTCAACAAGGCTAAGTGCTGGGTCCAGCACCTGGGTCACAACAATCCCCTGCAGTGCTACAGGCTGGGGGCAGAGTGGCTGGAAAACTGTCCAGCAGAAAAGGACCTGGGCATGCTGGTGACAGCAGCTGAACATGAGCCCATGTGTGCCCAGGTGGCCAAGAAGGCCAATGGCATCCTGGCCTGTACCAGCAACAGTGTGGCCAGCAGGACAATGGGAGTGATTGTCCCCCTCTACTCAGCACTGGTGAGGCTGCACCTCAAATCCTGTGTCCAGTTTGGGCCCCTAATTACAAGCAGGACACTGAGGTGCTACAGCGAGTCCAGAGAAGGGCAACGAAGCTGGTGAAGGGTCTGGAGCCCAAGTCCTATGAGGCGTGGCTGAGAGAGCTGGGGGTGTTTAGCCTGGAGAAAAGGAGACTCAGGGTGGACGGACCTTATTGCTCTTTACAACTACTTGGAAGGAGGTTGTAGACAGGTGGGGATTGGTCTTTTCTCCCGGGCAGCAAGTGGCAGGACAAGAGGACATAGCCTCAAGTTACACCAGAGGAGGTTCGAGAGGAGGGCGGGAATGAGGAGGAATTCTGTCACTGAAAGGGTGGTCAGTCATTGGAATGGGCTGTCCACGTAGGAGGTGGAGTCACCATCCCAGGAGGTATTCAAGAAACAATTGTATGTGGCACTTGGTGCCATGGTCTAGTTGACAAGGTGGTGTTCGGTCAAAGATTGGACTCAATGATCTCAGAGGTCTTTTACAACCTAAATGATTCTGTGATTCTGTGATTTACAAGATATTGTAGTCACAACAGGAAGGTGCAGTCAAAATACCAAGGAATTTAGAAAGCACACTGGAATACAGGGAATCTGTGTTTTTACCCAGTGCTTTAGAATATTGTAGCATTTTTCATTATAAATATTGCCCAGCACAACATGGAAGATCTGTGCACAAGCTGTGGTTATGATCTAGATTTATGGAGCAGCAATTGTCCACATGTATCACTTGTCCTTTCCTTGATCGCCATCTCCTCTGAAAAGTCCCCTGTAGGAACTTTACTTTCTGGACTAGGAAGCTGGTGTTTCCAAGTGGGAGGAAGTAGCTGCTACTGCTGGGCAGCTGGGAAGGGGCAGGCCATGACCTACTATGGTAATAACCTTCACTGATCTAGCTGGGATTAATCTTATTGTGGATGCGGGGTGATTTCCACTATGATGACTTTTTATCCTTTCAGTGTGACCTGTTGTCAGTTGATGCCAGATTTTCCTTTGGCATGCAGCTATGTCACCTGACATTTTGGGATTTTCATATCCACAGTCTAGGCAGGAGTCATAAACAAATGTTAACTCCATGCAGGAAAAAGAAACTGGGGAAATAGTTTATCGAACAGTCAGATTATTGATATATCAGGAGTAAAACTCACAAGACTTTGCAAGGAACACTAATGCAGTTATTGATTTAATGAACAAAAGGTGAAAGAAGTATGTATCAGGCTAAGTTAGCCTTCAAAAATCTGTGCATACACCTCTCTAAAGCTAGCAGACCCATAAACTTGCAAAAGTGTTTGTGAAACTTTTTTAATAAGTGATGGGCCTACTGGACCACAATGTTTAGTAAAATCATATAACCACACACATTTGTCAAACCTCCCTTTCCTCTTTCTCTGTGCTATGATGTGATGCTGCAGTGCAACTTGCCACAACCAAGGGAGTTACTTATTACAAACAGGTCCCTGCCTTCAGCATAGTGCAGCCTGATTTGAGTGGTGGCTTGATGTGCTAATGTAATAACATGACAGGAAAGTAATGTGAATATATAACATGGAAGAGAACATAAAGAGTCTTCATTTATTTGTACATTTTACCTGACATCCAGGGTCAGCACAGTAGTGCTAAGGAGCACACTGAAATTCTCTGCCGGTACTTCTACAAAGAACAACTATCTAAAAAGAAAAGAATGTGGATTAGTATGTTGGGCTGCTCAGCTCTGGTAATTTTCAACTTGTGCTCTTTGAGTCTCTAAATACCTCTCAGAGGACCCATAGGAGGTAACCAAGAAGGGCCACAGTAGGATCCACTCTCTAAGGATCTTTAGACCTAAAACCTACTGCCCTGCCAGCTTATGGAGGCAGTGTGGACTATCTGAAGCATGCAGCTACCAGGAGCTGTGGGCAAAAACTCTGGCTAGGTGACACTGCAGGGCAGCCTCAGACACTCTGATAGCATCATATGTGGTTTAGCACATGCTGCTGCTAAGGAAGCAGTAAGCCTGCTTGAAGAGCCAACTCTTAGAATTCAAAAGCAAGTTTAGCCTTTAGATACAGGTGGCAAAGCAAAATTTAACCAATTAATATGGGTGCTCAGTGAACAGAATCTGAGCTCAGCAAAACTGGAATTTCACATCTGACTTCAGTGGAGTTACACCAAATTTATAGAGAAAATGCTGAAAGGAGAATTTGTGTCAAGATGTGGTCTGTTTAACTAGAATATACAATGGAAAAGTAGCTATCAATGTGTAATTTTAGTTTGTACATAAAGTGTTATGTAAGACTGAGTAAGGTTAGAAAGCAAAGCAAAAATGCAAAAATTTTCTCTCTCGGGAGAAAAGAATATTTTATCTCCATTTCTGAGAGGTTTCTATCACTGTGTGTATAACCATGTTACAGTGATTTTATTAGAAGAACCAGCTGAACCACATTGATTAGAAGGCTATCATGCCAAATCCCCAAGAGAACTTCAGATTCTGATTGTGACAACGTTATTGCAGATACATTCCTAGTTAAATTATTCTGAATTTACGTGTAGGTCAGACTATGTTTTTGGTTATGGAGCTTTAGTGTATTTGGGATTCCCTAACACAATTGCAAAATAAAATATACCATGCATCTGGTTGGCTACATATGCCCACTTCAACAAATGCAATCAGTAGTATGGCAGCAGCCTTCAGTCCAAGCATTTTGCTGCATGACCTTAATTTATGCCTTTATCAGGCTGGCATCCCAGTAATGACAATTCAGCGTAAATCCACTGTGATAATCATGTACATGAACTTATTTTAGAGTGAATTTGACATCTTACACTCACTCTAAAACCCATTTTTCCAGACTTCATTCACAGACAATAATGTTACAAACTTTCAAAAGAGTTGCAGCAAGTAGCATTTGTTTTGTTATTAAAGAATTTGTAACTTCTTGTTAGAAGGTTTTATTAACTGATGGTCATTTTTCAAGTTATATTTACTGATTAAATAAAGTAGGGACAGAAAATATAACTTTTTTTTTCTTAATTCAACCCCCGTGAATTTGCATTACTGTGAGCGAAGCTGAGTGGAGATGAATGTTGCATCCTTTGCAATGTCATGTCCACAGCTATGGTCTTGCTGAAAATGATTGCCTTAGTTGTTCCTAAAAGCTCTTAATATTGAAGTATAGGGACAGTTAGGGACCCTCAAGTGGCCTAAGGAGGGAATTTCCACTTCATACTTCATTGCTGTTTCCTTGCAACCTCCTGAAGCTGCAGTCCGACATTCTAACAGTTTTTCAGGTCCAAGATGGTCTGTAAATATGGTGTTTAATAGGTGTATGTGTGCACATATGTGCATGTATAGACACAGAGATACACACGTGCGTGTTTGCACACACACACAGTTTGTTATACATCTAACAAAAGACAAGTTAAAACAACGCAATATGGTTCATCACTGAACTGCAGAAATATGGCAATATGAACAGACCTTGACCCTAACCTTCCCAAATCAGTACCCCTCTATGCTTCATTGGGCTGTGTCATAAATCCAATATTTTCAGAGAACTATTTAGCTATCACTTAATTCTTAGGAAAAAAATCAATCGTCAAGATCGCTAAAAGCCTTTTTTTTTTTTTAATAATAATCATATTCCTTGGACAAGCCTTAATGTTTTTCTCAAAATTTTCTTGCCAAAATGCTTATGAGAAAGGAAGAAGTCTTTAAGTCCCTTGCCTCATGTGTTTCTTTGTTCTAATACCCAGGCCTGTCACTCATAGGAGATGCCTGTGCCATGACTACGAGGGGGCTGACGCATTACTATCTACCCTCACATTTGGCTTGCAAACAATACCAGGAACTGAGCCCATAGGAAATATCTCACTCTTGCCAGCCTGCCACATTGTTTGAGTTAGGAAATCAAGACAAACTGCTAAATTCTCTGTTAAAAATAAGATGCCTTTGAATTTTCCCTCTACTCTGAACTTTCCAATAAGGGTTGACTTTTGTCTTTTTGGCACATCTTCTGAGGTCTGAATATAGCTTAGCTTTTATGTAGGGCTTTCTGTACTTAAAGAATTGTGCAGCAGTGGAACAGGTTCAGACCTGTTAATAAAGGAAGTGCAAAATGTGTCTTATTGAACCAGACACCAGCGTCCTTCCATGCCCTAATATGCAGGTTTGGTTGTGATGGGGCAAGATGCCTCAGCCCAAGACAGTTCCCTTCTCCTGGAGGAAGGCTAAATGTGGCTCATATTTAGCCCCCAAGCACCCCTGACTTCAGCCACACCTGGGCTGAATCCGTCCCATATATTCTTTTGACTTGCGTCTTCCATAAATCCCTCATGACAAGTGACTCAGCCTTTCCACCAAGCAACAAAGGCATTTAGAATGTCACAGGTCACTCCAAAGATTGTTTCAAGCTGAAAATGATAAAATCAGTTAAACTGCATGTGTACAAAGTACAATACTGCAAGGGGCCAGGGATTTTTACAGAGAAGGATTCATACAGAAGGTAATTTCTAATAAAATGTACATGTTTGGCTGTTCTTACTATTGTCAAGCCCTTAATAGATAGATTTTCTGTGATGGTAACTACATGTTCAGATATTATTTCTCCTTTTTAATTTTGGGAGAGAAATATAATTGTTTAAAAGCATTAAAAATTTGATATTCTACCTGGCAACAAAGTAGAATAGTTCTATTGCTATTTTACTTGTAATATTCTAATAGCTCAGCTTGGCATTATGATTGAAGTCAAATACATATATATATATATATATCTACAGAGAAATACATGTCAGTGAACACTTGCAACATGGTATGTGTACTGACACGCATAATTATTACATGCATTAACAAAACCCAACACTGAATCTTGTAATTTTGCAACTTACCTGAATTACAAAGGAACCTGAGGAATCCCAATGCTACAAGCTTTTAATTCCCACTGATAATAGGAATAAATAGGGAGTATATGATCATTTTTTGGTTATAGTAAACCATCAATGTATTGCTTGTTAATGTATTGTTTTCACTGGGAATGTTCAGACTGTGTAGAATTGCAACTTGGATGTGGAGGAAGCTGGAAAACATGTTCGTGGGTGTTATGATCCAATTTTTATTA